>OX424576.1:64738012-65049298 GCA_949152435.1 Gastracanthus pulcherrimus
AGTCCCGATTTTCATAGGCTAATATTGCATAAGCTAGTGAACCTAAGAAGTATTCCTGTCTACTCTTTGCCGAGAGCCAGCCTAATTCCAATCTATATGGAGTCACGTGCGCACGAGGTGGAATATTGCCAAAGACGAACCGAATACAAGCGTTGCGAGCTCGTTGGAGCTTCAAGACTCGCGTAGCGTCTAAGTCGTTATATACGACAAATACGTAATCAAAATGCGGAAAGATAAGAGATTCTACCAAACTCTTTTTTAGCTGTTTAGAGAGTGCATGCCTATAAAATTTTAGAGTATAAAGTGTTGCATATGCTTTGCGTGCTACATGCTTGGTACGAAGTTACCAGTCGAGGGTGGAGGTGTTCCATACTCCCAAGTTACGTTCGTTTACATATGGTAGGGAAATTCCATCAATGATGATCTTTGGGTCAAGATCGATTTTGGAGGTGTATGCCAGACTACCCAGAATCATAACCTTTGTCTTTTCAAGGTTTAATTTCAGACCGTTATCTCGGGCCCATTGAGCGACAGCTTGTGCGTCGCGATTGATCTCAGCTAGGCCTTGCAGTAAGTAGGTCACTCGGATAGAAATGATGTAACATTTGTGTGTCGTCGGCGAAAATCATTGCTCTGGAATAACGGAGTGCTCTGGGTAAATCGTTTATATATATATATATATATATTAAAAAGAGTAACGGACCCAGAACGCTGCCTTGAAGGACACCTGTGGTGGCTCGAAGCCATTCTGAGATCGAGCCACCCTCATCGACTACTGCTTGTAGGCGGTCGGCGAAATAGTTGAAAAACCATCGTAATACGCGATCGGAGACATTGATGTTATGCAGTTTGATAAGAAGTAATTGATGGGGGATTGTATTAAAATCTTTTGAAAAGTCAAAGAGGATGAGTAACGATATCATACGCTTATCGATAGCCCGCCTGACATCATCTAATACTCCGAGGAGGGCAGTCTGCGTACTATGTCCGCGTCTATACTCTGCTTGTCGCGAGTCGAGCAGTCTGTGCGTTTCAAGGTATCCGATAAGCTGCTGATGCACAAGGCGTTCCAAAATTTTCGAAATCTCGGAAAGTTGTGCGATTGGTCGTGTGTCTGATGGTGAAATTGGTGCTTTGACTTTGAAGAGTGGTGAGAGTAGCGCCATTTTCCAGGACACGGGAAAAGCGGCGTTAACTAAACAGGAGTTGAGCAAATCTGTGAGGGGCTTGAGAGTTTCGGGAAGAGTGAGCTTGAGACGGCCTGTACCTATACCCTTATTATCAAGAACGGTACCATTAATTATTATTGTTAATGTTAATATGATATTAACATTAGTAATCATTATAAGAAAAATAAATTAGTTAATACACTTAGGATATAAAAAAACGTAGTATTAATTAAAAGTTAGTTTTTTTATAAGAAATCATTTAATTAATTATTTAATTATTGCGGAAATGATTCGGTTTTATATTTGTTAACTAAGATGATACGGCGGGGCCAACGTAATGGCTAAGAACGCGCGCGTGTGCATATACACACACGAGCGCGCAGACATACGAAAGCGTGTTCAGCGAGGAGCAACGAATTCGCGAATATTGGAAGAGTGGGGATTCGCGAATATCGTGAGAAGGAGGACGGGAGCGAGAGAGATGGAGAGAGTGGGCTCGGGTATATATCGGCGACGCACAGCCGAGGAAGGACTGAGTTTTCTCTGACCTCTCAAGCCGTGGCTAGCCAGCAAGCAGGCCTCGCGCTCGGGATACTAGGGTGAACTCGGGCCGCTTCTTGTGGTGAACACACGGTGATGTGGCGAATCCTCGCCTATCTACCGCGTGTAATCTCTCTCTTTCGCTTCCCTCTATCGCAACTCCACTCCTCTTTAATTGTACTTTTACCCTCAATAAAAAACCAAGTTTCACACTAATAATTATAACTCATTTTTCCCCGCCTCCACCTATTATTCGGGTGCGCCGGACGTCCTTCAGTAGCCACTGGAGGGGGAAACGCGCTAACGAATTTCATAAAAGGCATAGCTCGGGGCGGCCAACGCGCTGCCCGAGACTACGTCTTCAGGGTTTTACCCGAGAAAAGCGCGCTGGTGCCTTTCTCGGGGTTTTGACTGCTTGCCCGGCGGAGAGCTAACGCGCCCTCCTGCTGGTTCGAGTTAGCATACCAAAACCCAAAGCACAGTTACACTTCTGCAGCTCCGACCTCGGCGGCTGCAGGAGCGTAACTATCAGGGGGAATCCAGGAAGAGGTTGTTTCTCGCGCACTTCTTCGGGTCCGTACGCGAACCGCGTGTAACAAAAACACAACTGGAAAACGAACTCTCCTACGTTGGAGTAGAAGAACGGCTTAAGTCCGTCACATTGGCGCCCGAACAGGGACTCGAGGGAAAAAACACGTAGAAACAGCCTTAAATGATTCCGGAATGGGACGGGACGTTCACAGAAACGCGTATACATTCGCGTATTACAGACACGCAAAAATTGATAAATCGGTTAATTAAGATTGATGAGGAGAGATGGGGAACGATATTAAGTCTTGACGAGGAAGTACGAAATTTAAAAACAGAGAATGATAATTTAAAGAATAAAATTGCACATCAGCGTCAAGACATGCAAAATCTATGGAAGTCGTTAGATGAGGCGATACAAGTTGTCAACAAATTAACGATAAAAACCGAAAAATTGAGTTGCCATCTGGGAATAGTTACAGGAAAAATGATAACAAAATTCGGGAAATTCGAAAAAATACAGCAGGAACAAGATGATAAGATCATTGAGCTCACGCGCCGTATAAATTCTTTAAAAATTGAATAAATTTAATGAAGGGAAAGGTCAATCCATTTTTTGCAAAACGAGCGAAAATTTAAATGATAGATGAAAAATTAGGTCATTAAAATTATAATTTCTGGCGGATATTTATATTAATAAAAATATATTATTTATAAAAATAAAATATTTTACAAGAATTTTTTTATTAATATTTTTTCTTATAAAAAAAATACAAAATGCCGCAAAATAAAAGGTTATCGGGGGCGTTTATGACAGACATCGAGACGACAGCTCCCGTGGAGAGTCTCGATGATGAGCAACGTAAGCACCGCGATTGGGAAAAGGCAGTTTCCGAGGAATTAAAATGCCTAGATGAGAGACAGGACGAATTAGAAAGTAAAATTACTAATTTAGTTAAAACTCCGGATGGACTAGAGTCACCTCCTTTAAATACTTCACGTATTGAAGCGATAAATACCGATTTAGTTGCACGCATAAATGCACTGTCAGACTTGTTAAAAAAAACCCAAGACGCGAGCACCGCAGAAACGCAGCGGGGCGCGAAACTAGAAGCGGCCGTGAAAGCCTTAGAAAATCGTGTCAAAATACTGGAAACGGAAAATGATAATTTAATAACGGAAAATACAGAGTTATATTCAAATTACGAGAAGTTGAGTAAACAATTTGAAGATAGTGATAGCGGGGGAGAATTGAAAAAATACTTAATCGCGCAATTAGATGAGGTATATGAGAAAAACGAACAGGCGGTTAAAAAACTCGAAAATTCGATCAACAAACACAATGCGGGGCGTGCCAGTTCGGCAGGGACCAGCGGAAGTGAAGCATCGAGAAAAATAAAATTAAATATACCTAAATTTAAGGGGTTACCCTCGGAAAGACCGATGAAATTTATATTTGAGTTAGAAAACTATTTTACATTAATACGGCCGGATGCCGATGAAACACTATGTGTAATTTCGCAGGCACTAATAGACGATGCTCATAACTGGTGGTACCTGCAGGAGGGCCAAATAAAAGATTACGACGATTTTTTAAACAAATTCGAAGAGAGGTACTGGAATTCGAATATGCGACGAGTGGCGAAAAGAAAAGTAGAGTTCGGGCAGTGGTATGCTTCAGCGTCCATGAATCGCGTAAATTACGCGATTTATATCCTGGGATTAACGAAAGAACTTGAACTCGAATTACCCGAGGAAGACCTGGTATTAAAAATCGGCGAGCATTTTGAGAGGGGTATCAGGTTAGCTATAGCAGGGCAAAGGGTAAAAGATAAAAATAGTCTATTGAAAATACTAGCAGAATACGACAGCGATGATCAACGCACAAAAGGCGACCGCGCGCCCGTTAACACGGTAGAAACGAAAAAATTCACGAGTAACGCGCCGAGCCAATCCGCGGCTCCTGTTGCAAATACGGAAGGTAAAAAACCTTGGCAAACGAAAAATATAAGTGCCATGCAAAATGCGAAACCAACCGAAAGTCAAAGAACCGGGAATAATACGTATAAAAATCCTAAAAAATGGGAAAACAACCAAACCAATAAGTGGAGAGATAAGAAAAATCAATCGGACATAAACGTGTTCGATATAGATATCAGCGATGTTCGAACCCCGGGAAACGGGGATTAGTTGCGTCACGTAATTCGGATCTAGAAGTAAAAAATAGACGGGGCGCAACTGAGCAATTAAATGTAGCTTCTATAATAGAAGACCCGCGGGAAACACTATTATACGATGTAGAACCCGCTGGAGAAAATGCCGAAACCACGTGTTGTCCGGAAATCAGCATAAGCGTATACGGAAACGAAGTAAAAGCGTTAATCGACACGGGGAGTGAAGTCACGGCGATTTCAGAAGAATTTTATTACGCAAATATTGATAAACTTAAAGAATGCCCTACACTACCTATAAGTGGAAAAGTCATTAAAGGCGCGACGGGGGCAAAATCGGCGAGATTACAGTTCCAAATACTGCTAACTATAACTATCGGAGGATTAGAGGCAAAATTGCTAATTGACACGGTAAATCAAAACTTATTATTTCAAGTAAATCAGAAAGACGGTGTTATCGGTTACACAGATAGGCGGTTCGCGTCGAACGAATATACGTCTCTGTGCATCAGGCATGCAAATGAGTACCTCGAAAATGAGGTAGATCTCAGGAATCACTTCGACGAGGACGATGGAAAAGGTACGGAATCCCGCGAAGAATCGTACGATATCTCAGTAGAAGAAATCGACGATAAAGTAAATTTATGTGAAAATCTAAATGAATCACAAAAAACGAAATTAAAAGAATTACTTGTAAAATATAAAAAAGTGTTTGAAAAAAAACCCGGTTTGCTAACTACCTATGAGTACGAGCTAATTTTGAAGGACAATACACCCTTCTATACTAAGCCCTATCCTATACCACTAGCATATCGCGAGCAGGTAAAAAAGGAAATAAACCGAATGTTGGAATTAGGAATCATTAGGCGCTCGACCAGCACGTATATTAACCCAGTAGCCGTAGTTAAAAAAAAGGACGGTTCTGTGCGATTATGTTTAGACGCTCGAAAACTGAACGCGCGGCTTATTGATGATTACGAGGGGCCGCCAGGCGTTGAGGAGGTATTGCAAAGATGCGCGGGAAAGCCGATAACAAGTACCTCAGACTTCACGTGTAGTTATTGGCAGGTAAAGCTCGCGGAGTGGTGCAAAAAATATACGGCTTTTAAGTGTGATAATCACATTTATGAGCATAACGTGGTACCCTTTGGGATAAAAACTAGCGGATCAGCCTTAATTAGAGGACTAGATCAAACAACGTCAGATTTTGACGAATTTTTAGTATTGTTTGTGGACGACATGGTGATAAAATCAAAAAATTTCGAAACACACCTGTCGCACTTAGCTGCGCTGTATGAAAGACTCTTAGCCCATAATCTAAGATTAAATTTTAAAAAATCAAACTTTATGTGCGAGGAAATCGAATTTCTAGGCCACTTTATATCAGCACACGGAATCAGGCCGGATCCCGAGAAAATAAAAACAATAAAAAATTTTAAAAGACCCCGTAATGTAAAGGAGTTACAGAGTTTTCTGGGGTTTGTCAATTTTTACACTAAATTCGTAAAAAATTATTCGCACCACACAAAACCTTTGATTGAGCTGCTTAAAAAGGGTTCATTTTTTTATTGGACCGCAGTGCAACAAAGAGCTTTTAACAATATAAAAGAAATTTTTGATGAAAACATTATTTTAAAATACGCAGACCCGAAACGGCCTTACATACTTTCCACCGACTCTTCGGATTTTGCGTGCGCCGCGGCACTATCGCAATTAAATGACGAGGGTGAAGAAGAAGTCGTGTGTTTTGTAAGTAGAACTTTAAAAGGGAGCGAGGGCGCATACTTTACCACTGAGAAAGAAATGGTTGCATTAGAAGGGGATTAAAGAGATTGGACACGTTTTTACGGGGGGCAATAAATATTTACGTGAGGACAGATCATGAAGCTCTGGCCTTTTTAAAAACATGCAAGTACCGTAATGCCAGGTTACAAAGATGGAATTTAGCTATACAAGACTTTAATATCGACCCGGAATATATACCGGGCAAAGAAAACGTCGTCGCGGACTATCTAAGCCGCGTCACCGATTTAGAGCCGAACCGCGCGGAAAAACTGAAATAATTATAGCCGCAGTGGTACAACAAAAGCCAAGCCCGGCGTTAATCAATTTGTGTAAAAATATGGATAAATTACAAAGAAGTGAGCCATACGCGTCTCAGATTATGGAAAAACTAAGGGCTGGGGACGCTAAAATAAAAAAGAAATTCGAAATTCGAGAAAATATATTATATAGAATTATGATTAATTGTGCAAAAATATATATACCAGAGGGGAACTTAAAACCACTTGTAACGGAGGTACACGTGATATATGGACATGTGGGGCCGCGAAAAGTATATAAAATAATTTTAGAGCATTTTTACTCACGAAATTTACGAAAAGGGTAGCTGAAATACTAAAAACGTGTGATACATGCCAAAAAACTAAATATTTAACGCAGCGATATGACGAAATCACGCAACCTATATTAACTAATAAACCGCGAGAAATGTTATCGATAGACTTTTTTGGTCCCTTACCCGTGTCGAGAGGTGGTGTAAAATACATTTTAACTACTATAGACGTATTCAGTAAATATGTAGTATTTTATCCTCTAAAAAAGGCGAACACGACAGCGGTAATTAGAAAATGAATGAATGATTACATACCAACTTATGGGAAACCGGAGGCAATAATATCAGACCATGGGACGCAGTTTACGAGCAAAAAATGGATTGATACATTAAAAAACGAGGGGATACGCATAATATATTCATCTATCAGACACCCTCAAAGTAACATAATCGAGCGTGTACACCGAGAATTGGCAAGGTTTTTACGCACTTTCGTAAAGGATAAACACGGCGGGTGGGCTCTGTATATTCGAAAAATTCAAAACATTATAAATGAAATCCCTCATGAAACGACGAACCAGCCACCTGTCTTATTGCATATGGGCCATAAACCAACAAGGATATGGGAAAAATATTTAAAAATACCAGAAGAGGACAACGATGTGTCCCGCGACAATAGAATATCACTGGCTCGCGACTATGCGCACAAATTCTTAAAGAATAGAGCAGCGAAACGGAATGCGAATAAAACACACTTTAAATTTAAAGACGGCGACAAAGTGTTAGTGAAAGCTTTAAACGTATCGGATGCGGAGAACGGCAAAATAGCAAAATTTTTTTATGTTTTTGAAGGGCCATTTATCGTGCAACAAGACGTGGGAATCGATACGTATTTACTTTACGACCCGGTATTAAAAAAAGAACGAGGAAAATTTCACTTGGCAAATTTAAAACCGTATTACAGTGAGTAAGTAATCAAAAGAAAAATCTATTATTGAAACAAAAAATTGACAAATTAGATAAACTAGAATAAACTTTTATAGTATAAACTTGTTTTTGTTCACACGAAAATAATCATAAATTGGGCAAGTGAAATTTGATACCGTTAGGGTATTCTCTCTCTGGCGCGGTCAAATAAAATTTTCAAATTTTTTTTCAAAAATTCAAACTTTTTTTGGGGGGCAGTAGGGAGAGAGAAACACACAATAGAATAGAACAGGCTTAAGAGTTTATAAATTTTAGATTTAAACAAATGTAAAAGAGCATAACATGTAATTAAGCGAAAAACAAAAACACATATGTAAAAACGAAATGTAATTATTTAAATAATGCAGAACAGAACATTATAAACAAAAAGAGGCACCGTGAAATCGGCCCAATACATAATTAAGGTATATGCATTATTAAAATAAATTAAGTAAACAAAGAGACACTTGAACCATAAAATAATAGAATAGAATAATTCAATGAGTGCACGTATATATTGGTCACCACGTGTATACACGTATACGTGCAAACATCAATTAAAACAAATTATAAAATTAAAAATAAAAGAGGCACCGTGAAATCGGTCCAAAGAAAAAAGAATATGGTTCAAAATACTCTAAGAAAGCAATGTAGCGAGAAAGAATAGAATTAAAAGGTAGATAGAGATAGGGACAAGAAGAGAGCCAAATCGAAGAAACATGCGATGTTTTCGGAGAAACACAAGCAGGGAGGACCGCAGGTCCGGTACGCGCATGGGAGAATTCAAACGTAAACAAGGAGCTGGCACGGGTGCGAAAATTCGGCAGAAGGGAGGGGGAAAGCCGAGGTGATGAGTCATGGTGCAAGACAAAAGGACCTCACAGTCGATTTAGATCGAGCATCATGTGCGAAACCCGAAACGCGACCCGCGACGCAGCGACGAGTACCGAAAGGCACGTGCGATTCAGTATGTGCGATCAGGAGACGGTCGTGTGCGAAAGAGACCTAGCGCTGGGAAGCGGGTACCATAGGACGGTGCCATATAAAACGACACGCATCTCCTGCGTACGCTTTAAATGCGCAAGGAAGGGAGGATTCCAGCGAGCCGAGGGACCTGCTCGATGGAACCCACCCGGAGGGCCAAAAGAGGACAAGCGGCTGGGCCCGGACACAATGTCGAAGCAGAAGGGAACGCAGGTGGCCGGAGACATGGAGAAATCCATACGGAAACACCGAGGGTGGGTGTTTTTTGGAAGCGCGCAAGCTCGGCGACCCGGAGCTTCACCAAGGAAGCCCGAATTTTACGGGACCACTCCAACAGACATCGAGCTGACACCCGACCCGGAACCAACGCAAGCCCTAAAGAAGGGCCGAAAGAGGAAAAGGGGAATAACGCATTTACTACCATCTCCCACTGCGCTAAGCGACATGGAGAAAATCGCAACGGCCCAAAAGGCCTTACCAAGTCTAAGCGACGGCGAGGAATACGAGCCCCGAGCCATAGACCAGCTAGAAGACAGTTCCTGGAAACTGCAGGCACGCCAAAACATCATAGCGAGGTACGCAAAATTTAGCACAAAACGAGGGAAAAGAAATAAAAAATTTCGGCTTTTCGGGCATTAAAAAATAAAAAACATGCGTAAAACAGGCAAAAGGCCAGGGAGGGACAGAGCGATGTCCAGGAGGGAAGTTCAACCGATAACCCCGAGCAAAACCCAATCTCAATGGCACCCGATATCGGAGGATCGGACGTCGACAAAGTATTAGCAGAGCTAGAGGCCCCATGCCAACACCTTCAATCGGACGACCTGATGGATGCCATCAACGACTTTGAAGAGTGGCTTCAACAAGTTGAAAATTAGGAATTTTATTTTTTTTAATTTTTAATTATTTGTTATTTGGATTATTGTTTCATGTTTTTTTTATAGAATAAATAAAAACAGAATACGTTATCTGACGCGTTACTTTTTTATTAGGAGAGCGAGCCAGTAAAGGTATACGCCGCCTAGAAAACAAAATAAAATTTTCAAATTTGGTTTCCAAAATTGAAACTTTTATTGGGGGGCACTGAGACGGCCTGTACCTATACCCTTATTATCAAGAACGGTACCATTAATTATTATTGTTAATGTTAATATGATATTAACATTAGTAATCATTATAAGCAAAATAAATTAGTTAATACACTTAGGATATAAAAAAACGTAGTATTAATTAAAAGTTAGTTTTTTTATAAGAAATCATTTAATTAATTATTTAATTATTGCGGAAATGATTCGGTTTTATATTTGTTAACTAAGATGATACGGCGGGGCCAACGTAATGGCTAAGAACGCGCGCGTGTGCATATACACACACGAGCGCGCAGACATACGAAAGCGTGTTCAGCGAGGAGCAACGAATTCGCGAATATTGGAAGAGTGGGGATTCGCGAATATCGTGAGAAGGAGGATGGGAGCGAGAGAGATGGAGAGAGTGGGCTCGGGTATATATCGGCGACGCACAGCCGAGGAAGGACTGAGTTTTCTCTGACCTCTCAAGCCGTGGCTAGCCAGCGAGCAGGCCTCGCGCTCGGGATACTAGGGTGAACTCAGGCCGCTTCTTGTGGTGAACACACGGTGATGTGGCGAATCCTCGCCTATCTACCGCGTGTAATCTCTCTCTTTCGCTTCCCTCTATCGCAACTCCACTCCTCTTTAATTGTACTTTTACCCTCAATAAAAAACCAAGTTTCACACTAATAATTATAACTCATTTTTCCCCGCCTCCACCTATTATTCGGGTGCGCCGGACGTCCTTCAGTAGCCACTGGAGGGGGAAACGCGCTAACGAATTTCATAAAAGGCATAGCTCGGGGCGGCCAACGCGCTGCCCGAGACTACGTCTTCAGGGTTTTACCCGAGAAAAGCGCGCTGGTGCCTTTCTCGGGGTTTTGACTGCTTGCCCGGCGGAGAGCTAACGCGCCCTCCTGCTGGTTCGAGTTAGCATACCAAAACCCAAAGCCCAGTTACACTTCTGCAGCTCCGACCTCGGCGGCTGCAGGAGCGTAACTATCAGGGGGAATCCAGGAAGAGGTTGTTTCTCGCGCACTTCTTCGGGTCCGTACGCGAACCGCGTGTAACAAAAACACAACTGGAAAACGAACTCTCCTACGTTGGAGTAGAAGAACGGCTTAAGTCCGTCACAAGCTTTAACGTTTCGGCTGTCAGACCATCAAGTCCTGCACTCTTGGACGGAGCGCACATGAGAGCCTCTTTGACCTCTATGCTAGTAACTGGGCGAAAGTCAAAGCAAGTTCCAATAGAGTTGTTGTAGGGGTGATCACAGGCAATTTGAAAATCTAACTCGGTTAGAGGGGGCGATTGATTCACTATGGTGGCGTAGTGGGTGTTCAGCACATCAGCACTGAAATGAAGAAGCGGAGAAGGTAGGTTTGACCCAGATATGTGCATACGGCGCACTTCACGCTACTTAGTTTTAGCGTCGGGTGCAGCGTCGAGTTTTTCCTCGAAAAAGCAATTTTTCGCTGTATCTAAGGTATTGCATACCTGAGAACGAAGCAATTTAAAGGTGTCGTGATCGACGGTTCGACCTGAAAGGTCGTACTCGCGATAAGCCCGGTCGCGCTGTTTCATTAGTGTCCGAATTGCAGGTGAAACCCACGGTTTTCTCTTCGAGGATAATGTAATTATCCTAAGAGGAGCGGCCATGTCATAGGCTGAAATCAAGGCAGTAGTGATCGTGCGCTCTGCGTCGTTTATGTTTGCTAGGCTAGGCCCAAGTACGAGGCCTGTTGATGGCGTGGTTGCTAGAAAAGAATTATTGGCAAAGGGAGACGGCAGGTGGACACTTGCAAGACTCTCATGAATAGACTTGGCTAATGTAGATAAATTCGCTTTTTTTAAATTACGTGTTTTAATAGTTTTCTTTTGAATAGCTACTTTATTGCATTTAAGCGTGATTTCGATAAGGTCATGTCCTGCAATGAAGGGAGGGTCGGTCTTCTTGAAGTTTAAAACTGAGTTTAATTGAGTGAGTGTGATTTAACTTGCTCAGTCAGGTGATTAGATGCAGCATTTGTTAGACACGTGTTAATATTAAAGTCGCCGGTTACTACTGCATTGGTGTAATAGGGTAAATAGGCAGAGAGACAGTTGAAGAAATGGTCGGGGTTGGCTGCGAAAGGTCGGCGATAAACTACTGCAAAAAGTAATTTTATTGAAAAATTTATTAACTCGACTATAAGAAATTCTGGCGTGTTGTCGTAAGCTGGCTTAGACTGCGCCAGAATTTTTACAATGAAATGATCGCGTACATGTAGTGCGATTCAACCACCTTCTTTATCCTCTGTCTACTCTATGTAGATTGTAACCCTTAAGTACTAAGTGTTCATCTGGCTCATTCTCGGACAGAAACGTTTCTGTAATAGCAAGAACATCGAAATGATTTTCTGCACATTTATCTTCAATTAGAGCGAAGTGCGCGCGAAAATTGAGCCTATTTGCATTTATATGACCTAGGACTAACGTATCTATATACTTAAATGCTACCGACTGAGCCGCTGACTGTCATTGTTTAGGGCGCGCCGTAAGGGCAGACAAATCATCTAAAGAGTGTATAGGGATGAGGCGAGAGTCGACGGTCTTCCTCATGCACACTACCATATTTCTGACTACCGGACGAGCGTAGTTTAGTGGTTTATGTGCTAGGCGGGCTTTACGCAATAATGAGTACACTAGCTTTGGCCAAAGCGGTCTTATAAAAATTTTGCTTTCACCGCCCGCTCCGAAAAGAGTTTGTGAATTGAGGTCCTTTAACAGGTACGATTTTGAAATCACCGTGTTTCGTATAACCGGAGACGTGAATTGAGTTACGAAAGCGCGTGTTTTCTCATTAGATGTTGTTTCCATCGCGGTCACAGCATTTGCTTCTACATTCACTGGTTCGTTTGAGACTGTATTAATTTGCAAGGTCGCTTGCGCCGCATCGTACTGCACTACGTCCCTAAATGGCCAGTCTCTAAATTCAATGACATGGTTTAGTAGGCCGGGTAAACCTATGGCGCTAAATACACGGTCAGCCGCGGGCCCATTTCCTGTATCAATTGTCGCTGGAACTCCCGAGATGATGACTTCGCATTTGTCCGTTACGATAGATTTCTGGCTTACTGCCACGATCTCACTGCGCAATGCATTAACATCGGCTCTATGCTCGGTTTCACGATATTCCGCGCGATGTTCATCAAAAACTTTCAAATATGCGGTAAACCATGCCGGTGCTGCGTCGCCCATGTTGGTGGTGACGTTTTCTGTCAGGCACTCGGGCCGCGGCGAATTTACGCGAAGCACAGCTGGGGCGAGTAGAGGTACGACGCGATGTTGCTTTGATGCTGGCGTGATAGATACCTCTGGGGTTTTTACTGCTGTTGCATGCACCTAACGATACAGATACGCATCGTAATGAGCAGCGCAATCTTAAGTAATTAACGAGCCGTGCAGTAAAGATACGTAAAGAGAGATACGATTTAATTTGTCATTTGGCAAAAATACATTACATGAATTGTTAATTCGTCATTACATTAAAATCTTTGATCGATATCACAGGTCGACAGTATATGAGTATGATTGTTTCAAAATTTGTCATTATCTAATATCACAGTATGTCAATAAATATCACAGTTTTCATAACAATTTCCGGATACTCACTCATTCTTGCTTACCCGTACATCCATTACGTCACAATTTAAAAACAGTTTAGCAGATACGTACACTTACTTTATTAATATATACATTTTTACGACATATGTCACGACTGAGACATAGAACACGGAAAAACAGATAAATTAATATATAAATAAATAAATAAATAAAATAAACAAATGAATAAATAAATGAATAAAGGAAGGAAGGAAGGAAGGAAGGAAGGAAGGAAGGAAGGAAGGAAGGAAGGAAGGAAGGAAGGAAGGAAGGATGGATGGATGGATGGATGGATGGATGGATGGATGGATCGATGGATGGATGGATCGATGGATGGATGGATGGATGGATGGATGGATGGATGGATGGATGGATGGATGGATGGATGGATGGATGGATGAAATCGGCTCATCTGACCGTAGCAAGCAGGTATTTACTATATCTGATTTCTGTATTTGTGGGTGGACACGACACAGTATAGCGTGTACCACATCTACACACTTGGTGATATCACCTTCAGAAATATTGGAAATCATTAATTCTTTATTGCCACTTGTATTGTTGTAAATATGTGTTGTCCTCCCACCGACCATTTTCACCCGCGTGCTTCGTGAATATGACGTCGAAGCCGTATTTTGCAGTGTATCATGGCTTTCGTCATTAATATTATCAATATTATATATATTATTGTTATTATTTACAGTATTATTAATTACGCTATTTTTCTTATCATTACCATTTCTAATACTGTGCGGTGAAAGAGTTGTGTTTTTCTTACTGGTAGGCAGGCCAATTCGGTAATTTTCAATTTTACTTATAAATTCTTGATTTTTTTGTTGAATACGAGTAATTTCCACAGTTTTCTCTATTTTATTTATTGCAGTATCATGGTTGTTATTTATAGTCTCGTGTGCTATAATTTCTCCTATATACTTTAATATTTCGGAGTTGTCGCTTTCAATATTATTAATTTTTTCAGTTATTATTTTAAAGTCATGATCGTATTTCTTTGTTACACTACTCTTTTCGACTAAATTTTTCATTTCAAAATTAAACTGCTCTATATTGTCTACTCTGTCTATTATTGCATTATAAGTAATTTCTATTTTATTCAACAAATTGTTTGTTATATTGTGACATGTTTCGTGTAACTATTTGTTTTTAATTTTTAAATCATCAATTTCTTGACAAAGCACCTGCTTTTCATTTATCATCTCCTCCAGTTGGGAGTGTTGTTTTAACATCTTATCCTCTATTTTCTGCATTTTGGACCCAATTGACAGTGCTAAAGTGTTTATTGCTGCTAACGAATCTATCCTTTTAACAATTGCATCCAATCTGCTTTCAAGAGAGGTCGAATGTCTAGTAAGTGCATTGTCAATGTTTCTAGATGTAGAATTTGCGTACTCCACCAGGCAGGAGACTGTCGTCCCTTTTTTAACATCATTTACGCTGCTGTAGTTACGTGATTGAAATGAGTGCGATGCGTCGTCACCGTGTGTGGTATCGACGCTCCCGGTCATGACGTCGCTCGGGGATTCTCCGCTCTGCTCAACTTCCATGTTGGATGTAGGCGGGCTCAGTGACGTCACAGGAGACAGAGAGGCCACTCGGAGTTGGTTGCTGGAGGGGGCGGGGCGTTGCCCTGGCAACAGAGAGAGGAGTTGGTAGGCGCGGCCTTGCTCGCTAGATTGGCTCGCGCGACTGTTACTGTCCTCTAATTTGCTGCAGTGGAAGCGTCTATCTCTTTCTCTATCGCACTCATACTAATATTCATCGCGCGCGGATCTGCCGACTCGAGCAATGACTTATTCAACTGTATACAATCCTGACACGCTATAGCTTTGGTTTGGAACTGTAGCGCACCTTGTTGCGCGCGAGTAAGTACTGCAAGAGGCTTGCACGTTGGATGACAGGTGATATTACATATGCAGCACTTACGTAATGAGTTGCTGCACCTGGGGACCTCTCCCCAACTGTCGACCATGGTGGCGTTGGCAACGTAGATATTCGTTTTGCGAGGGAAAGTTGTCGTTATTTGGATCAGGTTACAGTAGATGTCACCTCAGTAGCCTCGTTTTTACAGCTCGAGTCGGTAGGTGTCGATTTTGGTAAAGGTGTCGCTGTATTGAAGTGTCTTGACAAGAGTGTCACTTCTGTGTCAAATTAGCTCCATGCTCAGTTCCCGCCACTCTACCATTCTCACTGCACCTAATCTCAAAACTGACCAGGTGTTGTTGCCACTTGGATGATGAAAAGCCGTGCAGGTTGGCCAGTAATACCTGTAGTTTTTTGTTGCAGCGGTAACTTGCATATAGCAGTCGAGCAGCGAGAGAGATAGATAGCGAGAGAGAGAGAGAGAGAGAGAGAGAGAGAGAGAGAGAGAGAGAGAGAGAGAGAGAGAGATAGAGAGAGAGAGAGAGAGAAAGAGAGAGAGAGAATATATTGTGGGGAATTATTTCGAGGTATTTATACGAACATTTAAGTAACGTATCGCAATAGTTGTTTACGCACATATAATTAATTAGTCAGTTTAACTTGTTAGTGCGAATGTTTGACGATTCTATCACGGTTCTGCAGCCACGTGTGATTAGCAAGTCCATCCAGCACAGTCGGGGTAAATATATTTTTACAGTAAACAAATATTTTATATTTTGAGCGGTATTTAATTGTTATATTTGTACGTAGATATTTATGGAAGACGGAAAAGATCAATTGTTTGATACGGAAATATCGTTGCTGTGCACGTGCTAGACTAGTGGGCAGAACCACCGGTAAATTAGACCACTCCGACATGTTCAACGGCTGGCGTCCTCAACGACATAGTAATGTACGCATATTAAAAACAAGATTGAATTAAGGACCGAGTTAACGCAACTCAGATTCTTTGGACACGCTTGTATTAGGAGCTGTATTTTATTAGATTTGTAATCGAAGTGATAAGTAATTTAGTGTGCATGTATGAATGAGTAATGTATGAATGAATGGAGTAATGTTTTAACAAACAAGTGATGCGCTATCAGAATTTTTACAAAAATAAAATTTATCTCTTGTCTCTACCTTTGTGCTATACGATCCATTTAATTAAATTTGTACGACCCTAGGCAGTATAATCAGTTCGATTCAAACTTATATCTTAGGCGGACGAAGAACGACACGTAACAATATTGATATTTTGAAGATCGAAATATCAAAACATCACATTATTTATAAAAAAGTTACAAAGAAAACATTAAAGCCAAAGCACCACCATTTATTGCACTACGTAAGAATTATACGAACTAACGCGAAATGAACTATCACTTTTTACTCAGTAAGGGCTTTACTCAAAGATTAGAATATGGTAAAATTGTCGTTAAAAATATGACGCTATTACAGGATTATGAATTAATGAAATATCGGTTATCTAAATACATTAAAACAGATTATTCTCCGGTCTATTGGATTGTGTTATATGATACGTACTGTGTACCGCATTCCGTAATAGTTATTAAAATTGATGGATCGAACATATATTGAAATTTCTTATAATAATTAATTGCCAGTAAAACAATGTACTTATAATGTATGTAAATTAAGAAATTCCGAAACATTTGTGTCATGTGATATGTAATTATTCCTTGGAATAAATGTTGTATCTTAAATCTTTAATAAATTAAAAAATTATAGAACTTATTATGTTTATTTATTCAGACAATCGAAATAAATAGTACTACTTATGAACTATAAATGCATGTAAATTTTTATCTAAATTACTGTAAATATTAAAGTTCAATAATAGATTGAAATTTACATAGTTCCATTATACATTTTTCTAGCATATTCAATTTTATCATATGATTATAACATCGAATAATTTAATAATTGATCATATTTTCATCATATTTCATATATATATATATATATATATATATATATATATATATATATATATATATATGCCCTCGTAAATATCATGCATAGTATCAAAAGAAACGTGTTTGAAAATATCAAAATCAGGCATCTTAGTAAATACGCTTATATATATATATATATATATGTATATATATATATATATATATATATATATATATATATATATATATATATATATATATATATATATATATATATATATATATATAGTATATTTCGCTCGCATGATTACAATTTGTTTTATTTATTTTTCATACCTCTTATATACTAAATGCTATGAAATCTTACCGTTTGCGGATACAAAATCTAGATGCCACCTAGCGGCTTATGAAAATATGATCAATTATTAAATTATTCGATGTTATATTCATATGATAAAATTGAATATGCTAGAAAAATGTATAATGGAACAATGTAAATTTCAATCTATTATTGAACTTTAATATTTACAGTAATTTAGATACAAATTTGCATGCATTTATAGTTTATAAGTAGTACTGTTTATTTCGATTGTCTGAATAAATAAACATAATAAGTTCTATAATTTTTTAATTTATTAAAGATTTAAGATACAACATTTATTCCAAGGAATGTATATATATATATATATATATATATATATATATATATATATATATATATATATATATATATATATATCTGCGATGTGTTGTACAGCGAGCATTGTACAAGTGTTTAGATTCTTTGAGTTAGGTTAGGTCTTTAAGCTTTAAGCTTTAATAAATATCTTGGAAAAATAATAATTCAATTAGACTCTCAGTTTCAGGCAACAAGGTGTAAGATAGAATTCATTAAAAATGAAGGAGAAAATCTTTTTATCCCCTTGAGTGCTAATTCGTTTGAATCCATGAAACGTAATGTGGCTTTATAAATGTGTAGTATCTTAAATAAACTAATAATAATGTTGCTTTATACATATAAATATTTTAAAACAACCATAAATTTGCAGAATCAATAACAGAAATTTGTTTAATTAATAACATATTTTTGTTGAATGAACACCCACAGGTTAGTTAAATTAGCGGCATAATGCTAGTGTAACTATTTAACAACTCCAAGTTTGTTGAATTAATTAAATTTTTTCCTTAGTGTAGTATATGTAAATACACTTCAATCATATTGGACTGTTATATATATATATATATATATATATATATATATATATATATATATACCTGTATTTTCTATTTTTTGTCAAAATAAACTCTAATCTATCTATCTATTTCACGTATATAAGTGACGAGTCAGGAGGATTTCAAGTGCAATAGGAGATATACTCGAAACGAAGCGAAGCAGCCAGCGGTACGATAGCTCATGTGGTAGAGTATTCGCCTCAGGACTGAAAGATCCGTTGTTCGATTCCCGACAAAGTCGTTCTTCGTCCGCCTTTTTTATGTAAAATTAAATTCGTTACATTATATCTACTTAATCTATCTATCTAAAATTTTTGAAATTATCTAAAATAGTAATATGCTCGTATTTGCCGTTTTTCATCATAACAGACACTTTAATTTTGAAAAACAATCAATTTTATGAATTTTAATACTGAAACATAGAGCGTACAAGCAAAGGTTAAGAGGAGGCCATATCTACTGTCCTTGTCTAATTACACTTTTGCTATTTATTAAAAAAGTTGTTTGTTAACTGAGAAACTAAGAGACGTCCCCAATTCTTCGTAAAATACGGAATATTTTGAGACCTAAAAAAATATTTAACATTATTTCCTATCTGAGAATACTTCGAAATGCGAAAATTGAGGTTAGGCTTTACGTTTCGAACTATTCTCGGAAAGGAAATAATGTTAGGTACTCTTTTAGGTCTTAAAATATTCCTCATTTTAAGAATAATTGGGAACGATTCTTAGTTGTTCAATTAACAAATTACTATTTGAATAATTAGCAAAAATGTGATTAGACAAGGACAGTAGATACGGCTTCCTCTTAATGAACCTCGAATACGCCGATATTCATAAAAATCTCCGATTCGACATTTATATTTTAACAAAGCTTTCTATTTCAGAAAGCAAAAAAGTAAATACTTGGAATATTTATGATCATAATATTATTTATAAAATTCACCTGCGGGTAACGATTGATTCCATTTATACTATTGTGAGGATGTGGATATGGTTGGTAACCTCTGGTGGCGCCAGGGTAAATGTTTCTCATCATGGCGCCTTGACAAGCTGGAATAGGAGCAAGTGCTTTTTGCAGTTGTTTTTCTTGTTTCCGATATTTAGCTCTTCTATTTTGAAACCAAACCTGTTTACAATTAAATAATTAATGAAATTAGTATTTATCATATCTAATAATATAGCATTTATTATGGCAAGGGATTGCTAAAATCAGTTAAAAATTAAAATTTCTCGCTATAAATTTGATTGATTGAACGATAAACAATAGTGGCTTTACATGAAGCGACAAAATCGCGGCGAAATAATAACCCACTACTAAAAAAGGCCTTTTTTCAGGCTTGAAAGTAGGATAAAAAAATTTGCATTTCGAGCGTGTTTGTTCGTAGTGTGATAAAAACAATATTTTCCGCTATTTTCATTTTTTTCCCGCTTAAGGAGGTTCTATGACCTTATTTACCTTAAAATACAAAGATTTTTTACTACAATTCGAGTAACTAAAGAAAATTTGTTTTTATCGAAGTTCCGTTATTTTAAAATTATATATCGTCACTTAAAGACAGAGTTGACAGAACAGTGGCGAATTTTTTATTTTTTATCCGATTTTTATTTCGAAGGTCCATTTTGTTCCTTGAAGTATTTTAGGGGAACTTACCGATATCAAAATTGAAAAATCATCATAACCTGAAAAGTTGCATTGAATTGTTTATATGCGTGTACATATGTGAGTATAAACAATTCAATGTAACTTTTCACGTTATTATGATTTTTCAATTTTGATATTGGTAAGTTCCCCTAAAATAGTTCAAGGAACAAAATGAGACCTTCATAATACAATTCGGATGAAATATATAGGTTTTGTATTGTCAACTTTGTCTCTAGTTGACGATATCTAATTTTACGATAGCGGAATTTTGATAAAAGACAGTTTTTTAATTTCATGAAGAAGCGTCCTTTCGTAATATATTCACTTTCGTATCATTATGACTAAACGAAGTATAGTAACAAAAAGAATTATTATATTTTATTAATGTTTATGATTGTAAGAATGTTTTAAAACCTGTCGATGACGATGTTTTAATAAAGTTATACATGTTCAAGTAAAATAATTTACATTATATAACATACAAAATTGAATCTTAAAAAGTTTGTCTCGAAATAAATTTTTTTAACTTCAAAAAGTGGCTTGCGCATGAGGTTTTCATAAATCTTTTTAAAACTTTCATGAAATATTGATTACTATGTTTTGAATAAAAGTTATCAATTTTGAAGTAAATACACCACCATGGTTTATAGTATATACACAAGAGATTATAAATAAATGATATTTATATTATAATAATTAATACATTTTATAAAGTGATAGCTTTGGACAGTGCTTCAAAAACATGCAGGAATTTTTAAATACGCAAATAGGGCTACTGCAAGACAATACGAGGCGAGACATTTCGAAGACTCGTCTTTGGTCTTGAGAAAAATCTCAAATTGTTTTTCTTGTCTTGGTCACGTCTTGGTATTGTCTTGGTCTTGTCTTGGTCTTGTCTTGGTCTTGTCTTGGTCTTGGTCAAGACATTATATTCTCGTTTTGTCTTGATCTTGTCTTGATCTTGTCTTGGTCTTGGTCGAGACATTACATTCTAGTCTTGTTTAAATCCTGTTTTGGTTTGGTTTTGGTCTTTTTAAATACATTAAAATAGGTAATTTTCATTTGATCAAATTATTTTAACCATCGTTTTTAACCATCGTTTTTAACCGTTGGGCAGTAATTAGTTTAAAAGATACAAGTTAGTTTAAATGTTAATAAGGTATTAACTTATAACTTTGCCATCTAATATTTAAGCATAGAAATTGTTGAGTAAAGCTCATTCAGCCATGTTTAAATCATTTTTTGCAGAGAAATATTTTAAAATTATTTTAATGTTCTCGGCTTTTATGAGGTTATAAATAACTTAGTATTAGATCTCCCTTGTAATAGTTTTCCATAGATTTTGTTTCCAGAATATTAAGTTTATCGCGTGAAAATTAAAAAAAAAACGAAAAAACTGTACATTTACTCAGGAGAACGGTAGGCATTAGAGTATTAACGTTAATTAAATTTATGACCTTGAACTTTTAACTCAACTTAAGTGAAAATGGTATTAATAGAACGTATGTTTTTCATTATATTGTTGATCGTATCGAATCTTCGCAATTCATTAATTTATAAATGCATAAAATTTGACATTTGCAAAGTTAATTTATAAAGTATTATTATTATTTTTTTGTTTTTGTATTATCATGTTTATTATTATTTAATATATATTTAAATTAAAGATTTATAATTATTTAATATTCTATACCATTTTTAACAAATTATGTGAACGCAAATATAAATAGTAAATTGATATAAATATTGCAGCCTCAAAATAAGAACAATTTTTCATGATCTAAAATACTTTTTATGTGATAAATAAATACATATAAATAATGTGATAAATAAAGTATTTCTATTTTCTATTTTCTTATAATCTTGTGCACTATAATCAAACAAAGCAATCTGTATTATATTAATATTCAAAATAATCATAAAATTCAGTATTTCACAAATTTTTTAGCGCTTTCGCAATTTTGAATCGTTTTTGTGTTGAAATTTATTTTCTCTTATTATGTTGTGTTAATCCATTACACAAAAATGTGTGTAACTAACATATGGGTGGTTCCATGTCAAGTGAGCATGTTCAAAAATAAAAATGTCTAAAACTCTACAAAAATGTTGGTATGTGTACCCAAAGTATGTAAAAAAAATTTCATACCCTAAGGTTATACGTCAAGGACAATTGAAGGTTAAAAAATGTGTTTTTTTTTTAATATTTTGAGATTTTTGCTAACATTGCTCGATTTTTAGCTTAAAAACTAGGTACTTTTGAGATAAAAGTGTAGGAACATTTATTGAACAAAATAAGGTAAGAAATATAAAAAAATTTATTAGACCCTATTGTGATATTGTGTGATCTCATGTATTGTCATATATTGTGTATAGATTCTAGAAAAACGCCAGAATTTTTTTTAAAATAAAAAATCTTAAAATTTAGTTTTTCTTATTTCCTTTAATTCTATACTAATTAGAGTATATTCTCAAGCTTAGTATAATTTTTGCAGAATTTTTAAATAGCGTTTTTTTCTGTATTTCCATTGTGTGACTGTAATAAAAATCATAATAGGATCTAATAACATTTTTTTTATTTTTTACCTTATTTTTACCAATAAATGTTTCTATACTTTTTTCTCAAAAGTCCTTAGTTTTTGAGTTAAAAATCAAGCAATGTTGGTAAAATCTCAAAGTATTAAAAAAAATACATTTTTCAACTTTTAATTGCCCTTGACATATAACACCGCAGGGTCTGTAATTTTTTTACATACTCTGGGTACACATACCATCATTTTTGTAGAGTTTCAGACATTTTTATTTTTGGATATGCTCACATGACATGGAACCACTCATATATATTACGTTTTTATGGGTTTAAACTGATTTTGTCTCTCCATTTTGTGGTTTCTGATGGCTTTCAACCAGTTTTAGCTCTTTGTTAAAAAATATTCAGCTAGCATAGATTTTATATTTTGCATGCATATTTTTCATGTTGATTTAGCATTTTGAAGATCTGGATATTTATGAAAATTGGAAATATATTTAACGTGAATTAAAGAGATAAAATAAGTGTAAAATACATTCTATTTCGTGCATTGGAGGTTATAATAATATTAATATATCATAATAATTAATAAACAAAGTAATATTATGTTTTTAATATGTTTTTTATGTTGTCAGAGTATTTTGTATATATGGAAATTTACGGGAATCGGATAGGTCTAACGTATATTAAAGTTATAAAATAATCTTTGAATGTACTTTTTTTCTTGTATTAAAAATAATAATGATAATAATAAATCTAACTAATTAATATTAAACATGTAATTATGTTTTTAATGTGCTTTCTATGTTGGTTTATCATTTTGTATATTTGGGTTTTTCGAAAATCGGAATGTTCATACAAAAATTGAATACAAATTATAAAATATTAAATGTATTAAGAGCACGAAATTTTACGTTAAGGTATGTCCCCATATTAGAGGACAAAGTGACTCCTACGGTTCATTAAGAGGTCAAATCACTGTTTGGTGCAAGAAAGCTGGTAAATCGTGATTTTTCCAAAAATTACGTAATTAAATGTTGTTTGGATTATTGGGGGCTATAAGCTGTTGACATTGACCTTTGAGCACTAAATTCTCCTTTCAGGTATGTGAACATGTTAGGGGTTAGGTTATAGTGACTCCTAGGGATCATTTAGAGGTCAAATCCCTGTCTAGCGCAGGAAGCCTAGTATATCGTGGCTTTTCTAAAAATGACGTAACTAAAAGTTGTTTCGATCGAAGAGGTCCATAAGTGACTGACCTTGACCCTCGTCTTGACCTCCATTATCAAGGTAATTTGTAGGTCAACTTGTGTCTTTCAAATGAATTTTCAATTTTTGATGTAAAATGACCCAATTAAAAGTTGTTTAGGTTACTGGGGGTCTTAGGTTACTTACCTCGACCTTGACCTTGACTTCCATTTGCATGGTTATTTAAAGGTCATCTTGTCTTTTTTAAATGAGAACCCCCATTTTTCACTTTGAATTTTGGAAGAGCACGTAATGCTCCTTTCAGATGTATACCCATGTTAGGTTATAGTGACTCCTAGGGATCATTTAGAGGTCAAATACCTGCTTAGCGTAGAAAACCTGGCATATCGTGGCTTTTCCAAAAATTACCCAATTAAAAGTTGTTTCGGTCGAAGGGGGCCATAAGTTGCTGACCTTGACCCTGCTCTTGACCTACATTATCAAGATAATTTGAAGGTCAAATTGTGCTTTTCATTTAATTTCTTAATTTTTTTATGTAAAAAGTTGTTTTGTTTGAAGGGGGCCATAAGTTACCGACCTTGACTTTGCTTTTGATTTCCATTTCTAAGGTTATTTGAAGGTCAACTTTTTTTTTCAACGTCAAGGTCAATGTCAGTATCTTATGGTTCTCTTCGATCCCCATAACTTTTAAATAGCTTTTTATGTTATTTATTTTTCTTTGTGAGAAAACTGCTTCAATATATTAATCTTGGTCTTATCTTTGGGCACCTAAATGTTCAACTAAGAAACAAATATATAAATTCATACATAAACATTCATGAATCATCTTAATAAATAGTCATTTTATTTTAAACAAGAAAATAATAAAATTAAACTAAATAACTCTGAGATTCACTCGCAAACTCCAACAAGCGTGCAACCAAGCACCCGAGCCAATAATTTCACGTAATAATTGAAAATATATAATAGCTTATCATCATTTATTTATATTTAAACACGCTTCTAAGTTAAACGTCTTTAGTCGTAGACTCGCTTGGTTAGGTGTTTTCAACAATTGTCGCTTATTTATTAAATTCTAACACTAAAATTAACTCTGCCAATAAAAACTTATATACCCATCTCAAAGAGAATTTAATTGTCTATTGAATCAAATTTTTAAATTATAGATTTGCGTCTTGTAATCCGCGAAATTCATACAAATGTATTCTAGTCGATAGATTATTTCGATTTCGAGCTAACTAATAATCAATAGTAAATTTATCTTATATGAATACTATCAAAACTTAATTTTAGCAATGGGCTTGCTTTTAACCCATTATATGAAAGAGTGTTTTTGTACTCCATGCCCGGGGTAAATTTGTACATATCTTGAGGCGAAATTGTACATATATTTTAAATGGAAAAATATCCGAATCTCAGTTTGATTTAAAATATTAATCTATTCATTCCTTATCAAATTGAATTATATCCCGGGAAAAAATATATCATATATAGAAATATATGGTCATATATAGTCATATATGGTCATATATGGAGAACATACATGAGCATGTATTGATGGGTCCTGAGATAAAAGACTTATTTTGCGCGTTAAGATTATAAAAGACCTATCTAACGCATTACGTTTATAAATGACCCATCTTGCGCGTTGCGATTAGAAACACTATCTTTCTTGAGGTTATTTATTATACTAACTTTGAGGTCATATAATTATTATATAGTATATTATACACCTAGTGAATAAAATGAGACAGTAAATGTCTGCGTGTGGTTCGGCGACCGAGCAGAGCGAGGGCGCCTCACACGCTGGCAATCGCTGGCTCACTTTATTCACGCGTGCAATATACGATTTTTTAACATACCTACCGTAAATTGCGTACTCATTCACCGACGAAGAGGAAAAAAAATGCTACATATTGACTCCCTGACCTCGCTGTAGTTCCCGGCGTCATGCGCTGATTAGTCCCGAACGGAAGGCGAGGGCACTTGTGCGTAGCTCTGGGGGACTGGAGTGGGGGCAGGGAAATAATGTAGCACTTCTTTCCCTACTCGGCGGGGAAGAAGTACTAACTTTACGCTGGAATGTGTTAAATAGATAATTTAAATGATACCCTTTAGTAACATTTTAATACTACTGATGTAAGATCATCTTCACTTCATTAAAAGTGTGGTATAAAATCGTAGTATAACAAATTTTCAGCTACGCATAGAGCCTACAAAACAACATAAAAAAAGATTGTACGTATATAATCGCAATGCGCAAGATAGGTCTTTTCTAATCGAAATCCGTGAAATAGGTCTTTTCTAATCGAAACTCGTAAGATAAGTCTCTTCTCTTAGGACCCATCGATATAGTGATATATAATCATATAGCTATGTATAGCCGTATACAAATTTTGTGTCTATATGACCATATATGGCTATATTAGATCATATATGAGCATATACATATAATAGCCATAGACAGGCCCGGGATACGACGGGATCCCGTCCCATCTCGACTTATTGTCGATACCAAAAATAACAGTCGAGAATTCCGAGATTTGTCGGGATTTTCGAGCCCAGGTGTGATTCCCAGATCAATTTGAGATTCTCGATTATAATATCGAGATTCCCGGATCAACTTGAGATTCCAGACTGTTCTCGGGATACTCAACTATTTTCAGGATTCTCGGCTGTTTTCGGGATTCCTAACTTAAACCGTTTTTTACATGCAGCGTGTCTATCGTAATTATTTAAAAATAATAAGTATGACGAGATAAAATTAACATAATCAATAAGTATGGCGAGACTTCTCGAATAAAGTTTAGTAATTTAATACTTCGCCTGTTTTCTAATAATAAAAATAATAATAATACTTATTATTATTAAGAATTTTGTAACGAATTCGAATATTTGCGCCAACATAAGCGACACGCTCCTCGCTGCTGGCGACCACGCGGTGACCAGACTGATCTTGGCTGTTCCTGCGTGCGTGGCGCCTTAACCTGAAAGGCCGTCTCGCGAGACTCGTGTGTGAATACCGTGTGAAGAAGTGTGTGTGTGTGTGTGTGTGTGTGTTTGTGGCAGAGAGCGTAAGCGTCGGCACCAAAGAGCTACCTCAAATTTATTTTTGATAATTGGAAAATTTTTGGGAAAATTTTTTTTTTAATTTCAAACTTTGTTTTGAACTTCAAAATTTTTTTTGAGTCGGAGGGAATGTGAGGACCGAGATATTGATCCAAGATGTATGTGGATGTAGATAGGTACATGCGCAGGTGCTTGACGCGTCAGCAGACCAACGTGGAACAGCGTGCGCCGGTACGTTTAATGGGACGGCGCATCATCAGTCGCCTATGGCAGGTAGTGACCGGCGCCGGAATGGGCCGGAAGCCAGGGACTGCGCGCAGCTACGAGTACATACTCATCTTTCAGAACTTGTTTACCCGGTGGATAGAGGTCATACCGATAAAGAAAGCAAACGCGAAGGCGGCTCTGAAATAGCTCAACGAGAGGGTATTACTGCGACAAGGTGCCCCTGAAGTATTTCTATCGGATGTCGGCACCGAGTCCAAGAATCGTGTGACGATTTCTTGAAGAAGTGTGGAGTACGGAACGAGACTACTCCACCCTACCACCCCAAGCGAACCAAGTGGAGCAGGTGAACCAAACAGTTAATACGATGATTTCGTCATAAATTGATGAAAATCATCGTACCTGGGGCCAGCACCTGCACGAGTTGGTGTTCGCCTACAACACCGCCCAACATAGTGAAACTGGTGTTAGTCCCGCTTTACTGAATTATTACCGGCAGCCGACTCAACCGACGGCCGCGTGTAGAGCGTAAGAAGTCGCCGCCGCAGGGAGGCTACAGGGCGAAGCGTTCGACACGTGAGCTTGCCGTATGTGCGAGCGTGAAGGATTAAGGGCGCAAGCGGGAGAGTGATCAAGGGACGCGCAAGACAGGCAAGCGCAGTACTACGATGTCAAGCATCGAGATCCGAGTTTCGAAGTCGGCGACGTGATGTGGAGGAAAAACTACGCTCAGTCGTCGAATAGTAGCCAAGCTTGGGTCGAAAACCTATCAGCTGGTCGACGGAGCAGGCGAGATTGTGGAAAAGATCCCTGCCAGTCAGCTGAAGAGAGGTTATCTGGTGGACCCAGGTGACGAAGAACCAGCAGACGAAGAAAACGACCTCGAGAACGCGCTACAACCTGCGGACATTACTTCATGTCACTCTGCGAGCACGCAGAGGGCGGCGAGCATGTCGGAGAGCGAGGCTCTAACGCCTGTAACGCGAATCTGGCTTCGCCCGCTCCTTCGACGGAAGCCGTAGCTCCTAGGAAACGGGGTAGGCCGCGAAAAACAGTGTACGCGACGCAAACCCAAGGGACGCAAGTAACTCTGGTGCGGCATTCCAGGTCCAGCCCAAGCGAGGGCGGAGGTGACCGCGTAAAGACACCTAACTTCGAATTGCCTTAGGTGGAGAGCGGCTGATGAGCCCCCAATCCCTAACCTCCCTTAGCTCCCCTAGCTCTCTGTTCTCTCTTCCCTCCAACCGGTAAGTTGGGTATAACGACGCCTCATGCATAAATATATGCCTGCTGACTATTTATTCACTCTGAGAAGTGATTGTTTCTAGCGGATAGGACCATTCATACGGCGCTCATGTTCACGCTAAAAACCAGACATCTTCGTGGTTTTTATGAGCCTGGAGGGAAGTTTCTTTCGTCGTTCGCCACCAGGGCGCAGCACCATCACCTTAAGTCGATCGGTAATACTGACGTACGAGTTTCGCAACTGCACAGTAGATGCCACTATCATCTGGCACAGCACATAAAGCGCGAAATTTCAAATTTTTAATACGAGTGGCTCATCCTTTTTTTTTATAAATAATATATTATTTGGTCATAGGCTATCACCGTAACATTTCTCAATAGCAGCACACCTGCATCAACGGTTACAGTACCTCACCAGTATGAAATATTAACGCTAAGTCCTCTAGTCATGTAATTATCTTAGTTTATTTACGTTTCTGACTACACGCTGACTTTTTCAGTACTTTTCTGAGTACTTAATTTGAGATGTTGCTTGACTAAACACGAACTCTATCGGGTTTTCCTACAATATGCTTCCTGCGTCTTGTTCTACGTGCAGAAAAATAACTCGCAAAGATGCTACTTTTCGTCGGTGCAACACATGTCTCAAGTGTTAGCACAATGTAAGCCACGAAATGATAGTACTAGATGGTAACAAGCTTTTATGTCAGGAGTGGAAAAAAAGCAATATTAATATAAATAAAATTAAAAGTAATAAGAATATAAACAATACTGTCAACAAAAGTCTCGCTTCAGTTATTGTTAGCACCGCAAATGAATCAGAATATAATAAAAAATCTGATAATGAGACATTGATGGAGCTCACTGCGTCAAGCCCTACTACAAGACTCTTATAAATAATCACTGAAGAAAATAGAACCGATGACATCACCTCAACCACTCTATACTGTTTGCGTTACTGTAATGTGCCATCGACCATGTTAGACCTCTTTAATAACCAAATCAATATTCATGTAGTATCAATGGACTCTATATATTCTCTCATAGAGAACAAACTTGATTCTGTCAGTAATAGATCAACTGCCGTACCAACGACAAGGGATTGACTAGCAAACTGACAGCTCAGGTTTCGTCAGTAGAGAGGAAAATTGACGAGCATTCATCCAATCTGGAGGATCTGCAGAAAGATCGTCAATTGCTACTACAAGACAAAACTCTTTTAAAAGAACAAATCCAACAATTAAAGTCCAAGATTGATAATCAATGGCATAAACCATAATCATAAACAAATCAATAATAATAATCCAAATGACAAAGTCATCTGTAATAAACCTGAAGCTAACAAGTCGCGTGTGTTCATCTCCCTTAGATATGTACTAGTTGACTCCTCGGATCACGCGACTACGAGAAAACCCACTTCCAGCAGAATTCGAAAGTGGAGTCATGAGTCTAGAACGTCTGGCTCGCACTGCAAAAATGCTCTGCATCGAATCATGTCCCGGCACCTGCTTATGGAGGAATGGGCTCTAGCCTTGTAATGAGACGAGACAATAGCAGCGATGAGGGCACTGAGTTGATTGCCACGGGCATCGTCGACTGCTCTCATGCTGAGACTGATCTCGCTGAGGTCACTTACGTGGTTCTTAGCACTGATCTGTCTTCTCTCAACAAAGATGATACCATTAGTGTCAGGCAAGTCGCTCACCCTACCAAGAGGGACAGAACGTCCATGGCAGATGCCGGGGACATTAGCACTGCCCCATCTACTAGGGCAGATACACCGCCGCCTTTAATCGTCCGCCTCGCGAGCATAACCAAGCGAAATGAAGTGATACAGGCGAAGGCGGCCATCACGCGCTTGAACATTAGTGATATTGACCCTTCCAGGTTGAGCGAGTAACTGACCAAAAATCTTTGTCACGCGAATATTTTTATTAATGAGGTTTTGAATAAGTTTAAAAGTCAATGCCAAGAATCTCGGTTTCAATTTCGTATGGCATAGACGCGGCAAGTTTCTCGTTCACATTCCTATCTGCTGCTGACCTTCGTACAATAGCAGACTCATACAATGGCATCAATACCAACCACAGTAACAATAATAATAAAAATAACATCGAAATAGTTAAAGAGCCACATCATACATACAATACATACAGTAGCAGCAATACCGATAGTAAGAATAACGATAACAATAAACAGCCTATTCAAGCAGAAAAATATTGACTAGATGTGGTGAAAGCTCGTGAAATGGACGAGGAAGTGAAAACGAGAGCGGGTTTTTTTTAATGCAAATTCTATTAGGCATTGCATTGAACAAATCTGTCAGCTTCTTAGCGATCAATCCTATCATCTATTCGGTGTGGCCAAAACGTGGTTGGAGGAAACGAAAATAGACAACGACCTCATTTATATCTACTCGCAAATCACTTGTGCGATAGGATAGAAATGGTAATGGAGGAGAGGTTGTACTTTATAGTCATGACAAATACAAGGTCAGAGTATTAGATGAATCGAAAACTAATGGACCGGGTAGGCTCAAAAAGCCCGAGTACATTATGTGTGAGATACAGGATGGAAAACAGGAGCCTGTATTTGTCACGGTTATATATAGACCCCCCAGCATAGTTAAGAATTTTAAGAATTTCAGATTCCGCCTTTCTTAAGAATTCGGATTTCGTCGACAAGCTGAGGGAATTTTGCTATTTATATAGTCAAAAATTATAATGGACGATTTGAATTCGGATCTGTTGACAGATAGTAATGAAGCAAAGTTTATTCGTAAGCTCGCAGCTGAACTATCTCTTGAGATCGTCCAATATGGAGCGACTCATCGCACCGACATCTCACACACATGGATTGACACTATACTAGTAGACAGTAACGACACTGTAACGTATCACAACAACTTTGAACCGACATGGCCTAGCAAACATAATACTCTTAACGTAGCCATCAATGTACAGACATTCTCCTTATCTGATGATCCGTTCACTTATAGGGATTACAAAAATATCAAACCGGAAGTACTGCAATCACTTTTGTTCGAATACGATTGGTCAATATTCAATGAATATCACATCGACCTCGACATAGCGTTGGACTGTCTCAACGCAAACTTGTCGGATGAAATTAATAACTTAGCACCATTAAAATGAGTTAAGCCTCGTAAGGGCACTCCACCCTGGATCGACGCGGAAATTAAACCGCTTAACAAAAAACGTGACGCGACTTACAAGCTATACAAAAGGACTTGTGACGCGCGGTTTCATAATGAGTTTCTGGAGTTGCGCAACGAATCCTTAGCTAAGACTGAACAAGCTCGCATTGCATATTATCAAGGAAGACTGCTAGATAAGCACTAGAGCGATGTTTGCAAAGAATTGCGCAACCTTGGACTCCTTCCAAAAATCAGAGGGGGGTTGCATGGATTCACGGCAGAGGAACTCAATACTCACTTTGCGAGAGTGTCAATATGAAACGAAGAAGATCCCGTTGAGATTGAAAATCTAGTTGCATTTTTGAGTGAGGGCGGGTTTAAATTTAAACCAGTCACCGCTGCAGATGTCGTGCTCGCGGTCACGCACTTCTCCTCGCAAGCGAGGGGCGAGGATGACATCACGCAGAGTGTAGTTGCGAAAGCACTGCCAGTCATCGGGCAGCATGTTGTGAATCTGTTCAACTCTTCTCTGGATAAGGGCGTATTCCCCGACCTGTGGAAGAGAGCACGAGTGGTGCCGCTGAACAAGTGTACCACACCATCGACAACATCGGATTTTCGTTCGATTGCACTACCATTGCTTTCGGCTCGTGTAAGTACATTAATAGTCTTGAGTTGTGACTATGCCGTAAATCAGTCTGGGAGATGGCGTCTTCGTCCCTTTCTCGCAATCCGTTACGAACCTGGGTGATATGCTTGATTCTAAACTCACGGGGAAGCCACACGTGGATATGGTCGCAAAACAGGTTAATAGGGTACAGTATAACTTGAAGTTCTTAGGAAGTATACTACTCAGGATCTATGCAAGCACTTAGCAATGGCTCCTGTTTTTCCACACCTTAATTATTGTTCCGTAGCGTATCTCGACGCGTCACTAGAACTACGTAGCCGGATGCAAAGACTGCAAAATTCATGTGTGCGATATGTTCTAGGTGCTACGAAAGATGAGCACATCACCCCTTATAGGGAAAAATGAGGGTGGACATGGATTGACTCTAGAAACGTAGTTTCTAATATAAATAATTAATATTAAAGAAGCTGTTTACCTGAGATCGCTATTCAAAAAGAATGAATCTAAACGCCCTGTGAGAGGTGAAGCAAAATAACTCTCGATTACACACATGCGCACTGAGACAGGACGAAGATCTTTCCAAGTACAAGGTGCGCATTTGTGGAATTCACTCTCTTTTGCCATTCGTACTCTACAATCATTAATGGCCTTTAAGACGTCGGTTAATAAATACTTAGCAAATTTGGATTAAACGTTGTCAGTAAGTCTTATTTATTTAATTTATTTATTCATTTTAATTTATTTATTTATTTTACTTATTTTTTATTTCTCTTTTTATTTTTTATGTTTTACTAACTGACAGAGACAGTATTTTGAAGTATGCGAGTATTTATTAGTATGAGTGGAAGTGAGTAATTGTGTTAAAGTATGTATGTAATTTAAATTGTATGACTGGTAGATATAACGAAACAAATGGGTTTGAGTGGAAGTGAGTAATTGTGTTAAAGTATGTATGTAATTTAAATTGTATGACTGATAGATATAACGAAACAAATGGGAATTCTTTGTTTTAGCTTGTTCCACATCAGGATGAACCCAGAGGAACCCGCTGCCGTCTTCGCTTGGTTCATCCGACTGATGGAAGACGCGAGCTCCGAGCTGGTGACCACCAGAGTTCAACACGTGGATCAGATCGCCGAGGTAGGGACTCATGCCGGCCCGCTTTGCCAGACCATAGAGGGTGTCGCTGAGGAAAACAAAGGAACTGAGGAACCACCTCCGTTACGTTGGGACAATAATGCAGGTTGACGAGGAGCCGCCTGCGACGCTCGTCACTGACCTCGGCGCGGCTAATGCACCAGGAGCCACACGCGATTGGGCCCCTGCAGCAATGTCCGAATCGGACGTTGCGGCAGAGGCGTCGAGGACACAGTTTCCGCCTACGTCCGGTCCATCGACGGCGAGGGCGGCACCGCAGCCGACCTGTATAGAGGACGATTGGGCAGCGCTCCATCCACTGCTAGAGGAGGCCCGAGACGCCTCCCATCGAGCATCCCGGCTGGAGGAGGAGGCGTTCACCGTGTTCCGTCAGGGCATCCGCCAGCACGGGTTGGCGTTCAAGTACAAGATCGGCGACTAGTCGTAGCTGGTCCGCAACCGCCAGCAGGAACTTCAGGCGGTGCGCGCCGTGTGCGAGGAACGACTCGCCCGTCGCCGCCGATAAGAAGAAGAGCGCGCGCGAGTCGAGGAGCCCCGCTCCAGCGCGAAAGCAGCGTATCGGTGCAGGTGTGCAGTGGCCACCCCCAACAGACGAAGATCACCAGGAGCAACTGCCAAATATTCGGGCACCAGGGAGTGGCCCATTCAGATCGGTACCCCAACCGAAAGAACCACCGTACTAGATGCGACTAACGCCAGATGATTGTCACTGGGTGTCCTCCAGGGGCTCCGGACACCGCACAGTGGGGTAAATCGAAAAAATCCGTTTCAAAATCAAATATCTTTTGACAGGAAAAACGAAATCATATGAAACTTTTTGGAAATGAAAGATCAGAGAGTGTACATTATAGAAAACTATAGAAAAAAGTCAACTAAATTTTCCCAACCATGGAAAATTCGTAAAAAATCGACTAATTTAGAAAAAAAAACTGTAAACATCCTACTACCGAAGAGAAAACATATAGTGTATACCTTAAAAACCCCATTGTATATAGATTTTTTCATGCTGAACACGAATACACTCGGGAAAATTCCACTCGACTTTTCGCTTTTGAGAAGAACTAGGTTAAAAATGGAAAATTCACCAAATTTCACATTTCACGGCTGCTTGTATCACAACTATAGAAATTTTTGTAAGCTCCTATTTTTAAGCATAGAATTGATAAAAATATGTATTATTGTTAAATAAGTACAAGAAAAAGTGTTACTCCATTCTCCTAGATGCAAAACCTGTAAAAATTCTAGCAGAAATCCATTTCAAAATCAAATATCGTTAGACAGAAAAAACGAAATGTCATGAAAGTTTTCGGAAATGAAAGATAAGAGATTGTACGTAGATTATAGGAACACTATACAGAAAAATATTCTAAATTTTCCCAACCATAGAAAATTAGTGAAAAGTCGACCATTTTAGAAAAAAATCTGTAAAACTCATGCTATCGAAGGGAAAATTTATAGTTTATAGCTTCAAAACCTCGTTGTTTATAGATTTTTTCTTATTGAACACAAATAAAAACGGAAAATTTTCATTGGACATTTCACTTTTGAGAAAAAAGAGGTTAAAACTGAAAATTTCACCAAATTTTACATATGTCGGCTACTTGTATCACAGCTATAGAATTTTATGTATGTGTTCATTTTTTAAGCATAGAATTAATACAGAATATGTATTATTGATGAATAAGGAAAAGAAAAAGTGTTACTCCATTTTCCTAAATGAAAAACCTGTGAAAATTATAGCAAAAATCTATTTCAAAATCAAATATCGTTAGACAGAAAAAACGAAATGTCATGAAAGTTTTCGAAATTGAAAATTCAGAGAGTGTAGCTTATAGGAAAACTATAGAGAAAAGTCGTCTAAATTTTCCCAACCATCGACAATTCGTGAAAAGTCGACCACTTAAAAAAAACTGAAAAACTCATGTTATCGAAGGGAAAATTTATAATTTATATCTTAAAAATCTCGTTACGGATATATTTGTTCCTGCTGAACTCAAATAAAATCGGAAAATATCCTTTCGGCTTTTCACTTTCGAGAAAAAGATGTTAAAACTGGAAAATTTAATAAATTTTTTACATATCACGGCTAATTGTATCGCAACTATAGAATTTTATGTAGGGTTCTATTTTTTAAGCCAAGAATTAATAAAGAAAATGCGTTATTGGTCAATAAGTAAAAGAAAATGTGTTACTCCATTTCCATATATGAAAAACCTGTGAAAATTCTTACAGAAATCAATTTCAAAATCAAATATCTTTTGATAGAAAAAACGAAATGACATACAACTTTTGAAAATAATACACCAAAGACTATTGATGACAGGAAAACTATACAGAAAAATCATCTAAATTTTCCCAATCATGGAAAATTTGTGAAAAGTCGACCACTTTTAAACTGTAAAATTGACGCTACAGAAGGAAAAATTTATAGTTTATACCTTCAAAACCTCGTAGTGTATAGATTTTGTCATGTTGAACAAGAATATACTCGGAAAATTTTTAGACGACTTTTCATTTTTGAAAAAAGAAAGGTTTGTATCACAATTATAGAAATGTATATAGGGTTCCATTTTTCAACATAAGATTAATCAAGAATACGTGTTATTGTTGGATAAGTACGGGACAAAATGTTACTCCATTTTCCCACATGAATGCTTTGTGAAAATTCTTCCTCTTTTAAGATATTTATGAGCGTAAATAACTGATCTCGCCTGACGTATTTTTTGGGTTGCCAATTTCGCATTCGATATAAAAATTAAAAAATTTAACTAGCTTAAAATAATTCCTGCAACACATTGATGCAAAATTTCCAATTTAGCTACTTATTATTTCATGTTTATCTACTAATAAGAAGATTAGAAATATAATATAAAATATTTGACGATTCAGAGTCTAAATTATTAATAAATATTTTGTAATTATAGATGAAAAAATGTAAAACAAAACTTATAGGCATAAATCCTAAACCCATAAACCCTAAACCCTTAATCCCTAAACCCATAAACCCTAAACCCATAAACCCTAAACCCATAAACCCTAAACCCTAAACCCATAAACCATAAACCCTAAACCCGTAAACAATACACTTGATGTGGTTCCTATATACTACTCTACATAATAGTATACTTGTGTAGTTATAATATTTATATGATTTAAATTCTTTTCTATATCGCGGAGTAGAAAGCGGAAGTCAAATTATAACATTAATTTGTCCAAATTTTTTTTTCAACTAAAGTTTTAAACTAACTCTTATGCCCATCTCAATGAACATGGCCACTTTCTGCCCTGAAAAACGAGACAAAAGTTGCACTTTTTGTCCGCAAAAATGATTGGTGGGAAAAAAGTATTATCAAAAATGATTAGCGGGAATTCATTTATTTCATCAAGTTCTACCAATAACCCTGCTTTTCGATTGTCTTTTAACAATATTGTCTTCTAACAGTCCATTAGTGACGCTTTCAAAGTCAAAAAGTGGCCACAGTTGAGATGGGCATAAAGAACTATATGTAGCTCGAGTCGGTATAAAGAACTATATGTAGCTCGAAGAAATAAGTCGATTTTTCCCTCGGGTGATACTGCCCTAGCTTCGCTTCGCTCGCTCGGGCAGTAAACTGCCGCGGGATAAATATTCAACTTTTTGCCCTTGTTACATAATGTACTATTATTTACTGACAATGAAAGCTGTATATATATAATAATAATTTAAACTTTCTCATCATAATCATTATGAATCTCAAAAACAAACCTTCGGTTGATTGTATTGTACTTTTTATTCTCGTTTCGTTTCGTTTAATAGTATAAGTTTAAAAGATATAAAATAATACTATTTGTATTAGTCTCTATAAGCTCTATAAACACTTAAGGAGGTTGTATTCGTAGATTACGTCATAAAAAACAAACATTTTTTACTACAATTTAATTTCACATAATTATATGAAAGTGACTATATTATAAAATAATGGAGTTTTGTCAAACTAAAAAAATTTGTATCCATTCCCTTATTGTAAAAGTAGATACTATTAATTTTAGACTTTAAAAGAGAAAAAGTTGACAAGAACAAAGTTGCAGACTTTTTTATTTGTTATCCTATATTTATATGAAAGGTCTCATTCAGTTTCTTGAAAGATTACTGAGGGACTTTCTAATACATATCAAAATTGAAAGACATCGCAAAACCTGCAAGTTTACAGTCGATTATTTATTAAGTTTAAGTCCATACACATTTATATCAGCAAGTGAAAGTATTCAAGGAACGAAATGAGACCTTAAAAATTGAAATTGGATAAACAAAATAAAAAAGTCTCTACTATTTTGTCAACTTTCTCTCTTTTAACGTCTAAAGTTGACAATATCTCATTTTACAATAACAGAATGTCGATAAAAATTTCTATTTATCTTTGACATAAACCCCTTATTTCATAATATACTGACTTTCATATCATTATGTGTGATTAAATTGTAGTAAAATGTTTGTTTTTTATGACATGTATCTTCGCATACAACTTGCTTAAAGTATTGATTATTTCTATCAGAAAAAACAATTTTTGTATTACAGTAGAATACGTATTTTTAGACCTGTTAGTTAAAATTTTCCTAAACCCATTTCATTATAAGATAACAAACTTTATTGCGATATGTATTTTACAAAAAAAATAGTATATTCATAATATCGATTTTAGTGAAAAATATTACCTTACAACTATAGCCCGGCAAGTTTAATACTACAAAAAATACATTATGTAAATTATATACCACCAAAAAGAGCTACATTACTATAGATGGTAATTCTTTCACGAGAATTGACCTTAAATATAAAAATGAATATAATAATTTATTCTTATATGGAAATATAAGAAGCAATATTATATGAAATAGGATTGTTTCTTGATTAATTTCAGAGGAAATTGCCGATATAAAATTCAAAATATAATTCGAACATGTAATTGTAACATATAATTGTTTCTAAATCGATGTGATTTTGCGGGTTATGATTATTACTTAATTTTTATATCGGCAAGTCCCCCTGGAACTAATTAAGGAGTAAATTGACACCTTTAAATTTAAAATCGATTTAAAATTGAATAAGTATCATTTTTTAAAATATTCAATTTTGCACACTGCAATAACTGCGCAAAATAGTACATTCCTGCACTACTACGGACATTTGTTATTATTGGTATAAATCTAAATGGGTTAGGGTTAGGTTTATGGGATTAGGGTTGGGTTTATGGGTTTAGGGATTACGGGTTTCGGGTTGGGTTTATGGGTTTAGGCTTTATGGGTTTAGGGTCTATGGGTTTAGAGTTTATGGGTTTAGTGTTTTAGGGTTTAAGGGTTCAGGGTTCTTGAGTTTAGGGTTTACGGGATAAGGCTTCACGGGTTCAGGGTTCACGGGATCAGGGTTCACGGGTTCAGAGTTCACGGGTTTAGGGTTTACGGGATTAGGGTTTATGGGTTTACGGGTTTAGGGTTTATGGTTTATGGGTTTATGGCTTACTGGTTTAGAGCTTACGGATTATGGTTTACGGGTTTAGAGTGTATGGGTTTACGGCTTACGGGTTTAGGGCTTACGGGATTACGGTTTACGGGTTTAGAGTTTATCGGTTTAGGGTGTACGGGTTTACGGTTTACGGGATTAGGGTTTACGGGCTTAGGGTTTAGGGGTTTAAGGGTTTAGGGTTTAGGGTTTACGGTTTACGGTTTTAGGTTTTACGGGTTTAGGATTTAGGGGTTTAAGGTTTAGGGTTTTTGGTCTAGGGTTTAGGGTTTATGTTTCGATGATTGCTTCTAACAGCAAATTGTAGACGAGATTTTTAGAGTGTCTCATACACTCTTTAACAAAAAATCTACTATATTTATTAGAACAACAGAAACAAATACTCTGCGGGCAAATACCCCTCCCAGGATTGAATTAAACTGTTAATTCATAAAATATGTAAATGTAATTGGTATTCAAAATTCAAATATTTTTCGTATTTATCCTGCAAGTTTCTCGGAAACTTGTTAAACGGATAAAACATGTTACGTATTTAGAGTGTTTCATATACTCTTTAATAAAAAATCTACTATATTCATTTGAACAACAGAAACAACTACTCTGCGTTTAGGGTTTAGGGTTTACAGGTTTAGTGTTCACGGGTTCAGGGTGCACGGTTTCAGTGTTCGCGTTATGGGTTTAGGGTTTATGGGTTAAGTGTTTACGCGTATAGGGTTTATGGGTTTGGGATTTATGGGTTTTCATGCTTATAAGTTTTGTTTTATATTTTTTGATCTATAATGACAAAAAATTTATTAATAATGTATACTCTGAATCATGAAATTTTTCGTATTATATATTTGCTATTTAATCTTCTTATTAGTAGACAAACATGAAATAATAATTAGCTAAATTGTAAATTTTGCAACAATAGGTTGAAGGAATTATTTTAACTAATTAAATTTTTCAATTTTCAGTTCTTTACGCTCACAAATATTTTGAAAGTGGAAGAATTTTTACAGGGCTTTCATGTGGGAAAATGGTGGACATTTTGTCCCGTACTTATTCAACAATAATACATATTCTTTATTAATCTTATGTTGAAAAAATAGAACCCTACATACATTTCTATAATTGTGATACAAGTGATATGTAAAATTTTGTACTTTTTCCAGTTCTAACCTTTTTTTTCTCAAGTGTGCTTTTGAGGACCTACAACGAGGTTTTTAAGGTATAAACTATATATTTTTTCTTCGGTGGCATGATTTGTACACTTTTTTTCCAAAATGGTCGACTTTTCAGGAATTTTCCGTGGTTGGGAAAATTTGATGACTTTTCTCTATAGTTTTTTTATAATTTATATCTATAGTCTTTTGTTTCAAAAAGTTTTGTCATTTCGTTTTTTCTGTCTAAAGATATTTGATTTTGAAATAGATTTCTGCAAGAATTTTCACAGATTTTTCATCTGGGAAAGTGGAGTATCGTTTTTTCTTGTACTTATTCAATAATAATACATATTTGGTATCATTTCTATGCTTAAAAATAGGAGCTTACAAAAATTTCTATAGTTGTGATACAAGCAGCCGTGAAATGTGAAATTTGGTGAATTTAATAAATAAATGATTTTCTGATTGATAAGCGATCTTGTCGACAGCAGTCAATCTCCAACTGTAACAGAAGTACATCAAAAGAAAATATCTAGTCTCAGGTACCCTTGAACAAAGGTCAGAAGAGTCTCAACCGTAACAGTACGTTATTAATTGAAAACAGCGAACAAATTGAACTAGTGTCTGATGACAATGATGCAGAAAATCATGAAAGCCGTTCTTCTAACGCTGTAATTTCAACAAGCTCTCAAACAAGACTCAGGCTCAAAAATTTCTCGCAAGTATGTGACAGGCATCGATTATCTGACCGTGCGGCTGCTGCAGCCGCAACATCAGTTTTAATGGGATTTAAACAACATTACAACATTAATATTCCAGATAATAATCTCACTATTGATAGAAGTAAGGTCAGGTGGGAAAAGGATAGGAATAGAAATCAATTAGAAGATCTTTTATTTGATAATACTATTGTTTGGGGGTTGTATTTAGGGTTGTTTTATTTTGACGGTAGGTCTTTGATAAATGAAAAAAATGTACAGTCAAATTTAATTTTTCGAATAAACTTTTTTTTGCTATTTTTATTTTCCAACCTATTTTTCAGTAGCTTATCGCAATTTCATAGCAGTATACTTAAGTTCATTTGAAAGAGGGAGAAAAAGCAATTATTTTACTTGGTTAAAAATGAAAAAAAAAGTTAATGTTCATCATCTTTTTTGTACAGCAACTTTAATTTTACATTTTTCTAAAAAATTTTGATTTTCATCAATTCCAAAAACTTATGGGAAATTGGTTTGTATTACTCGATTCGTCTGAATTTATTTAAATGTTCTTTATAATAAAGTAGAAATAGTTCAGTGCAGGCTTTTGGCTGCATATTAAGCCCATTAAGATGTGCTACTTCAAACCTGTACGTTAAGGAGTACATCCAACACTTCTTGGTCAATTTTTTTAAACTTAGCATAATAAGTAACGCTTTTTGACTTTTTATCAAAATATAGCATCAAATTTTTTCAAAAGAGAAATTAAAGTGAATTTTGGGGTTACAACGTTTGAAGTTCGTGAGTTGGTTTAGGATTAGGGGTATTAGAGATCAGAATGCCTGTCTGTTCTGTAAAACGCGTAGGGTTAACAGGGTTGGGCTTTAGAGGTTAGTTTACCTGTCGTGTAAAGAGCGTAGGATTGGTAGGGTTATAGCTCAGAGATTAGGTTGCATGTCTGTTGCATAGATCGCGTAGAGTTCAAGAGTTACGACGTAGGTGGTTTAGAGGCTAATTTACTTAAACGTCTACACGCGATCAATTCCATGCCCTTTGGGTACGGGGGGTAAACTTCTACACGCGACCGATCCCCAGCACCCCCCCCCCGCCCGGTGGAATGGGGGGGGGGGGGGGGTTACCGTTACGGATTGTAAACCAGCTCGCTCATCTACTGCCCTGAAAAATGACCAGCCCTTTCATTTCTGTGATCAAAAGATAGAACTTGCGGTGTAATTGATCTATTACCCTTGACCTTACTTTGATCATTGATCTTGTTTTTACGGTCAAGGTCTCATTTTCGTATGTAACATTCTAGTATCTTTTAGTTTTTAGGCTCAAAATAAGGATGGTTGTTTAAAAAACTGATTTGATTTTAAGGTTTTTTATCTTGGCCTTGAAATCAAGGTCACCAAAGATTTGCATCCGGTATTCCCTCGACAACTTCGAGGTCAAAGTCACCAAAGGTCACTGCACTTCAACTCCACCATTGCTGTGCCTGCCAATTACACAGTTAGAAATAAAAGCGCCAGTTCAAATGTCATTTGACCTGAAACTGACCTTGTCTATTGATCTTGACCTCAAGGTTAAGGTCACCTACGGTCACCGCCAGGTATCTCCTGGTGCCTTTTCAACACCAAGATTACGTTATTAACCCAGCCAAAAAATCATGCTCGGATGTAAAAATTTTCGCTCTTTCCTATTTTGGGGTCAAAGACTTAGTGGGTCACTATTTAAAAATATGTCTTGAGATGACCCAATATTCACGGAGCTAACCAATGAATAATTATATAAATATTTGCTAATTTTAACCTAGAAGGATATAATTTCTTTTGTATAAGTTAGAGTACGAAAAACACCGTTTTTTGACCTTCTTGATTAATGTGGCACAACTTAAATCATTCACCAAACGTTTGCAACAAATTTCTAGACCTCTCTCAGGTACTATTGCACTTTTTATAGCCAGAAATGACTCAAAATTCAGATTTAAATGCCTAGCGGAATACTTGTCCTCCTTGAATAATTCACAGCTCCACAATTGAAATTGAAAATATTCTTCCAGGAACCAGACCACCATTACTATACGTTTTTGTGGTCGCTGATTCCGAATCCGGTGTCCATTTAACCCCATCATGTCAGGATTTTTCATAACCTCAAAATATAGGCCCAACTACCCCATAACTCCTAAAATCCTTAATCCACGTACCTCTTACCTCCAAGAATCCCATAACCCTGTAAGCACATAACCCCCAACCATTTATACCTTTAGCTCAATAACCTTATAACCCTGTAATCTCCATAACCCAACGAAAAAGAGACGTATATGCCCCTAATTTCGCTAACTTGAGCTGAATGGGCTGTTTGGCAGTGTTTCCATAACTCCATCACCTCGAAACCCCATAATCTTATAATCACATAACCCCTTAATTATTCATTCCCTAACCCCATAACCCGATACCCCCCATATCACAACGGGAAAGAGACGTATATGCCCCTAATTTCGGAAAATTGAGCTAGATGGACTTTTCGGCAGAATATATCATGAACCCCATTGACTCACAATCACTTGAACCTGTAATACAATGGTACCCTGTGTGATAATCCTGTGTGGCTCAGGTATGTCTCGATGTTCAAGCTACATTCGGCCTAACTGGAAAGTAAGGAACAACGTCGGGGACGTAGTTGGTTACTGTTCCCTTCGTGACGACGACTGAGGGTCTCTGCCGGATCATGGAAAACCTCCGTTGCCCACCGGTCAGCCACGTAGAGGTGCCCTGAATTGCAAACACTCGAAAAAACATTACCCGTTGATAAATATATTATAGCTCAGAATTCACTCGAGACCAGTGGGATGGACGCGGAAAAGGTTAATGAAAAAACAGTATTTTTTCTAATAGCGTCGTTTCATAAAGATGACTAGCGACCTCTTGAAGCTAGTTGTTGCTGTGGCAGCGGTCTGTAAAATGACAAAAGTAAGGCAACTTTCAACTGGCCTCAGGATGTCGAGAGTCATCTCCGCAAAACGTCGCTATCAGAAACAACGCTGTTATTTGATTAGATTTTTTCATATCCACCCAAGACTTGAGTGAATTCTCACCTAGAATATATTTACTACGATGGAGGGTAACATTTGGAATTCAATGAAAAGTTTTGATATGCATAATGTTATGAGGTGATGGAGTTCATGAAACACTGTCAAACAGACCATCCAGCTCAATTTTCCGAAATCAGGGGCATATAGTCTATTTCCCGGTAGGTTATGGTGGTTATGGGGTTATGGGTTAAGTGTATGAGGTGCTAGGGGGTTCTGTGATTATAGGTATATGGAGTTATGAAAGGATGATGGATCTGGAGTTCACGAAACACTGCCAAACTGCCCATCAAATTCAATTTTTCGAAATTAGGGGCATATACGAATCTTTTCCGTTGAGTTATGGAGGTTATGGGGTAATGGGTTTATGGAGCTAAGGGTATAAATGGTTAGGGGGTTACGTGCTTACAGGATTGCAGGGTTTTTGGAGTTAAGGTGTAAATGGATTGATGATTTTAGGAGTTCTGGGGTTGCTAGGCCTATATTTTGAGGTGATGAAAAATCCTGACGTGATGGGATTAAATAGATCTCGGATTCGGATTGAGCGACCCCAAAAACGTATAGTAATGGTTGTCGGGTTCCTGGAAGAATTTTTTCAATATCGTTTGTGGAGCTGTGTATTGAAACTGCACGATTCCAGACTTTTTCAGTCTGGTGCAACCGTGAAACCTTATTTATATATATATATATAAGGACCCTGCTTAGAAGTTCTTATTAAGTATCGACATTAACCTCGCAAAATTTCAGAAAGATCGGCATATATATATATATATATATATATATATATATATATATATATATATATATATATATATATATATATATATATATATATATATATATATATATATATATATATATATATATATATATATATATATATATATATATATATATATATATATATTAGGACCCTGCTTAAAAGTTCTTATTAAGTATCGACATTAACCTCGCAAAATTTCATTATATATATATATATATATATATATATATATTTCTGGTCAGTAAACGTGATTTTCTTTTTATACTCGCGTTTGTTGTCTTACGTGTCGCTCATCCCGGCGAGTCCTACATTCCCCAAAGTTCCCAGTTGCGTGGGAAAATTCCGCTGCTGGGCAGCTGGATACGTCGCCGTAGTCGAGGAGAAGCTTTGGCGGAGAAAGCGAGCACGACGCTCACAAATAACGGTAGGTATTAGGTGGAAAATTTCACTCAAATCCTTCCATTATAAATCATAAATTAAAAGGTCCTATAGTAAAGTTTGAAAAATTTGCTACTTATACAACTTTTTTTTAAATTGGTGGTTATATTTGTTACCTAAAAAGAAAGTTTTTTTGTAAATTTTCATAAATTTTTAGACAGTATAACCATATTTATATAGAAAAAGCTAGCAATTTTTACTGAAAATTAATGTTTTTTCAAAATTATCTTTGCGCATGGGAATGCAAGATAGCATTTGAAAAAAATTGTGTAATATTTAACACCTATACCACACAGAACTGCGAACTTCAAATTTTTAAAAACACAATTATAAAGAAAAATAAAATTATATTGAATTTTTAGTGTAAAAATAACATAAAAAATACACATTTTTAACTCTATTCACGGGCAACACCTTCTTAATAATTCTATTTTGAAAAATCGGAGTTCATGTTTGCAATATGAATAAGTTGAATAAGATATCCTTAAAAGTTTAGATTGATTCATTATAATCCTATGCGCATGAGACTTGCTGAACATTGGAAAACCAATAATGGAGAAAACCGCACCTTTGTAAAAAAAATAAATAATTTTTTGATAATTTTAAAACAACTTTTCTATTGCAGAATATTAATCAAAATTTTTTTTTAATAATGTCTGTTTTCTGACGTTTGCGTTCTTACGATAACTATATATGAGCCTTTCGTTCGAAGAACGGCCTAAGTCTACTTCAGCCGTTATAGAAACTACGCATACTATGCATGACCTTGACGACTATCACAATAATATACCAGTTGAGTTGGTCGTTTAACAAGCATTCTTAAATATGAAATTAAAGTTTGAAATGCGCCTATTCTTACTTAAAATTACGAAAAGCTAATTTCGCCGAATTAACTTGCAAATGCGTATTGAAAGGTTTTAAGGGTTCCTGATGACGAAAATGTACTGAGAATTACGAAATTCAACATGTCGGATCCAATATCCACAGTCCCCAAAAAACACTTTCTCCAGTACTTTCTTATTATAATTACTTACTAACGTATATAGAAGGATTTTAGCAGTCGCTGATGATGAACATGTATTTATAGTTACAAAATTCAAAATGGATCCAATATGATGGTGAAATATTTTAATAGCTCTATATTCTTACTCCCTTTGAGTGAAATTAACTTGCAATTATTTATTTGAACGTATTACGCATCGCTAATGACGAGTGCGTACTTAAAATTAAGAAATTCAAAACGCTTCTTCCGATTCCCTTTCAATCAAAATCACTTGCAAGCTTATAAACAAAGGTGATTTGTGATGAACTTATATTCAAAAGATAAAATATTCATAGATTAAATATCTTGGTAAGTAATTTAAAAAAACGCTACTTTCCACTTATTTTCAATCTGAATGACTTTTAGAAATGTAATTGTAGTACTAATGATGATTTTTTAATTTGATTTCGAAAAATGAACTTGGGAAAATCAACATGCCGGGTTCAAATAACAAAAATTATTTAAATTTTATTATTTGTATTAAAATGATTTCCTTGCTTTTAAATATCTTCTGTTCAGTCCCGAATTCAGGATTCCTAATATTCATTGAAGTACTTTATTACAGTTCATACTATAAAGGTTTATAAAAAAGTAATATATATACTTATGATGAAAGCACTAGAAAATAGAGCATTGTAAAATAGTTCAAATTATTTACTATTTCTTGTAAAAAAGAAACCGCTGCCAATTCATAGGCACGTAGCTTTCTCAAACTAAAAACCGCTGCAAATTTATTGGCACTCAACTTCCTCAAACTAAATAAATTGTTCCAATATGAATTTCTTTACTCTAATACATTATTTTAAATTCCCATATATCTTTCTTATTACTATCTCAAAAATGTGTTTTTTTTTTAAATCGATTGCTATCAAAAGATAAATTACAAAAAATTATAAGCTTGTTATTATAGATTGCATTAGCTATTTTAAAATATTAAAATAGAGAATTCGTTACAAAACAAAATAGAATCGAAGAATCTTTAAGTTTTTTTTCTGATTTATCAAAGTAACAGTTAAAAATTGGTTTGTTTAATAGAAAATGACTGACGACATCTTCGAGATAAAAGCAATAATTAAAAAAAATATATAAACTCAAATATCTTGAAAGATAAAAGACCGTATAGTCTGGGCAAAGAGTTCCGCCAAGAGATAGTGGAAAGCTACCTTTTTCAATAATTATCTAAATTTTTTTTAAAGATTTTCTATCGTATGCTTCCGAGATATCACCGTTTAAACAAAAAATTACATTTTCGAGTATATCAAGAGAAGCGAGATAGCTTATAGATAATTTCGCGTCTGAGAAGAGAAACGATTTTATTACCAAAATAGTTTACCTTATCGATTTTAGAATGTCGTAAAATAGAGAAATCGCTGTAAAACAAAAACGGGTAGATGAACCTTAAAATTATTTTTTAATTGTGAACTTTCATTAAAAAACGGAAAAAATAAGCTCCGGTTGGCAAAAATGACTGCGTCTTTCTCGAGATATAAGCGATCAAAAAAAATTAAAAAAAAAACAATTTCAAATAACTCGGAATATAGAAGTCTTCATGATCTAGGAAAAGAACTCAGCCAAGACGGTTACTAAACACTAGCTGTTTGAAAATTTTCGAAATGAAGAATGCTGTTTTTAAAACTTTTTTACAAATTAATTTTCTTTCAATTGGGTTGGATGTTTGTATGTAGGATGTGACTATTATGTTTCCCCGATATCTAAGAAAATACTTGACTGATACAGCTGACATTTAATACATGTCCTAATTACGGCCACCCTGTATGTCCTAAATTCTGTACATGCCCAATTATCATCATGTATATGTCCTAATTACCGACACCCGGTATATGTAAATTATTTTTTCTTGATTATTGTATATATTATTTTCTTAAACAGCTGATTCTGAATCGTGTAAATTTCATGTTTCAGCTCTGAACCTACTTTATAGTAAATAACTGGAAAAATTGTGCATTGCTCATTATTGTGAATCATTTTGAGCAGTATAAGTATAATTTTCTGTGAAGTTAAACATAGCATCTGCTTCGTTTTCTATAATTTCTAATTATTTTTCAGAAATAAATTGTGACTGTTCCTTTGCAATAAAGAGTGGAGCTTTAAAATTTCAAGTTTATAAGTTTATCACACAAGTTTATAACAAAGTCAATAGTTCCTAGCGTAAGAGTTTGTGAAGTACATTGATCTGTTGCTGTCCATTTACTGGACTGTAAATCACAGATAGAGTTATCATTCATAGAGTAAAGTAAATAGATATGAAAAAAAGTCTGCAATATCAGCACACTTCTTGCAATTATTGCACAGACACAATGAGTTCCTTTAGCACCATCCAAGTATACAATTTTTCAGTCAAAGTTTTGCAAATAAACTAAATCTTACAAGATCTTTTGAATGAGACTTCTTCAAATCTGTGTATATAAGTAATTAAGGTCTAGTAATAACAGATGATTCTGTACTTTAGAACGTTCACCATTAACTTTTACATAAATAGTGTCCTTTATCCAGGTAATATCCTGCTCTTACAATCGCTTTCGTCAAATCCATGTATTTTTTCAACAGTATGTTCTAATAAAATTTGTTCGACTTTTGTCTATGTTCAAGGTAAAGCAGCCCGTAATAATCTTAATTTCTGAGCTTTTTGCGCCAAAAATCGTGAAGAGCATAATTTTCATAAATTGATATTATATATATATATATAATAGCAATTTTCCGACAAATTTTAGCGGGCGCAAAAGTTACTTTTGCGCCCGCTTTTTTCCTTTTGCGCCCGTCGGTCTAAAAAATTGTCCTTTAGGCCCGCTTAATAGGTACAGAAAAACGCGAAAATCGTGCTTGTGTTACAAAAATTTATTTTTAAGACCTTCAAATAGCTTCTATAATTTAATTTCTCTAACTGATTTAGTTTCTGATTCACATTCTGAAACATTATCAGAATCGTTATAATTGTGTTCGTTACGCACACATTCTGAAGAAAAAGAGTAAAATGAATTATTTTTAGCGCCTATTTTTAGAATTTTAGAATATTTTGATAATCTAGAAACTTTTTAGAAATTGATTTTAGTAGTCCTCTTAAGGGGAGGCTAGAGCGAACTTTACCATTGTGACCTCCACCTCGTGCCGTATTTTTCGTTATACGTCTCAAATTTACATAGTAACATCAAAATCGAGGGTGATAATGATTTGTCATTATGTATAGAACAGTGGACAACAGCGTTTTTGTTTATTAATAACTTAAAAAGTTTCTTATTATGAAATATTATTATAATTGACCAATAGAAAACAGTCCAAATGACGGTCATCTTACCGTTTTTTAACATCATAGACGATTTCACCTGGCGTCGTATTGTCCGTTGTACGTCGAGATTTCATAAAAAACTCGTACATAGCGACTTTGATAATCATTTATTATTATGTAACGAATAGTGGACAACGACATTTTTGTAGTGCAAATGCCCAGAAATTTTTATTTTTGTGATGCAAGTTTCGGAAGTTAGGTCTAATTTCCATCAATTAGAATAGCTCCTATATCCCCTTGAGGGGACCGATACAAATTTAAATTTAAAATTAATTGATAATACATTTTAAAGTAAGACAAAGTCACTTATCATATATAACTGTTTTTTTTCGGTAAATTTAAAAATTTTGTCAAATTATAGCTAAAAAATTTTAAAAAAATTTTTTTGAAGGTCGTTAGGTTTCTTTGACTAGTTATAATGAAAACCTCTATATTGATTGGGCTACTGCAACGTTTAGAGAGTCCACGTGGTAGACTTGACACTTTTTAGGTTTTATTATGTTCAAAATAGAGGTTGTATGAGTATGGGTATGGGAATTTGTATATAAAAATTATTGACCAAAGTTATAGTCTATTTAATGTGGTCCTATAGTAAATTTTTAAAAATTTGCTAGATGCATGGTAACATTTTTCTAAATTGGTGCGTACATTTTTTATCCAAAAAGAATTTTTTTGTAAATTTTCATAAATTTTTAGACAGTATACCCATAGATATGTAGGAAAAAATAACAATTTTTAATGAAAATTGATGTTTTTTTTAAAACTGTACTTGCACATGGGAATGCAAGTGCAGATTTAAAAACAACTATGTAATATCTAACACTTGTACCACACAGAACTATGAACTCCAAATTTTTAGAAACACAATTATGAAGAAAAATAAAATTATATTAAATTTTCATTCTAAAAATAACCTAAAAAACCTACATTTTTAACTCTATTCATGAGCAACACTTTCTTAACAAATTATTTTTTTAAAATCGGAGTTCATGGTTATAATGCTAATAAGTTGAATAAGATATTCAAAGTTTCAGATTAATTCATTCAAATCCTATGCGTTTAAGACTTGCTGAACATTGGAAAACCATAAATGTAGAAAACCACACATTTGTAAAAGTAACAAATAATTTTCTGTCGATTTTAAAACAATTTTTCTATCTCAGAATATCTATGAAAATCGTTTTTTTCATAATGTTTATGTTTTCTGACGTTTATCTGCATAATATAGAGTAGATTTATACACGGGTTAGGATTCGGTTAATGTAGGAACACGTTGGATTCTGTGCAATAAAGTTCGGTGGAAAAATACGTATAAATAACTACTAAGTTCATTAAAATGATTTTTATGACCAATATTGCGAATAGAAAATCATCTATTCTAAAAATGTACAAAGTATCAGAAAAAGAATTAAAAAAATCGAGTTTTTCGTCAAATTTTACTATATGGGACCACCTTAAGCGAATATTCTTCACTGAAAAAAATAAAAGGCTGCTTCTACTGAGGACTCAAGCAGTACCATGCAAAATATGGCAGAGATATCGAGAAACGAACTGTGCCATCCTTTGCATAACCAAAAAAAAATACCCGCGTTTTTTCTTTTGTCGATTACAATTGTTTATAACAAATTATTTAAACAAATAACCCAAAATGTCGTAATTTTGCAAAACTGAATGCGGATATCGATTCTACGGGCAAAAACACGAAAAAACCTATGTAACGTTTTTTTGTCAGAGTTCAATTTGTTAGTCTAAAACAGGAACGAACTTTTCACATGTAAAACATCCTTCTCATCCGTCTTAGATGTTGACTTATTGAGTTATTCTTCTCGGAATCGATGAAGAATCATGTTGTGGAAGCTACTGCTGAGAATCATTTCGATTTGTCTAAAAATAATCTAGAAAGATTTATTGTAATCATAATAATTACTATTTACAATTCTAGAAAACGTCTTTATGATTATTAGTCAACAAAACGAATCCTAGAGTGTCCAATCATTATCGAACTTTTGACGAGAACTGAATTTGTTACCATCAAGAAGAATATTCGATTTTACAAACATCAAGATGAAAATCCAACTGACAAAGTTTGGAAAGTAAGAACGATGTATGACTTGTTCCGTGAGAATTGCATGCAATTCGGTTTCTTCGACTACAACCTATCGATAGATGAAGTAATGGTGAAATATTTCGGTAGATTTGGTATCAAGCAGTGTATCAGGAATAAGCCTATCAGGTTTGGAATAAAGATGTGGGCACTTTGTTCTTCTGATGGATACATCTATGACCTCGATATTTACACAGGTAAATCAGGGAATATCACACAAAAAGTTTTAGCTTCTGTTGGATTGGGTTCAAGAGTAGTAATACAATTACTTTCTACTTTGTTAGAAGGAACCGAAAAAGAAGATTTGAGTAAGTACCACGTGTACTTTGACAAATTTTTACTCTAATCCAGACCTAATGATACATTTGAAGAAGAATGGTTTATCATCAACAGGCACTGCCCGGCAGAATCGCGTGAAAGAGAAGGTCGAAATGCCAAAAAAAGCTGAAAGAGGAACCACTATTTCTAAGCATGAAGCAAATTCAGGGTTGAATTTCATTACGGTAATGGACCCGTATCGATTCTCTCAACTAAATATGGGGATGAACCGAAAGTGGCAATGCAAAGATGGCAGGAATCGTCGAAAAATTCCATTCTTTTCCCTCATTCTTTTTTCATGTACAATAACACATGGGTGGTGTCGATCTCCACGATCAACACTGTAATGCTCTGATGCCTTCGATAAGAGGTAAAAAATGGACATGGTGTCTTTTTATGCGACTTATTCAAGCATCTTTAGCGAACGCTACGATGATTTACAATAAACTCCATCCGGATGAAAAGAAAGGTTCCAAAGATATTGTTCAAGAAGTTTGTGAATATTACATTCAGAAGCTATCATCAGTACGTATTCCCAGGGAAAAGAGGAAGCCTGAAAATTCTTCAGAACACATCATGAAACAAGGAAGTATGAAAAAATGCGGGATAGGTACGTGTTCGACGAGAACAGAATGGTTCTGTATGAAATGTTGCAAACCTATTTGCAGAAAACACAAAGAAGATCACGGCAATGAGCCATAATTGGGTTCATAACTCGGAAACTTATTGAAACTTTTACTACTTTGCGCACGATTGTTTATCCTTATTTTACACTAACAAATTGAACTCTGACAAAAAAACATTACATAGATTTTTGTCGTGTTTTTGCCCGTAGAATCGATATCCGCATTTAGTTTTGCAAAATTATGACATTTTGGGTTATTTGTTTTAATAATTTGTTATAAACAATTGTAATCGACAAAAGAAAAAACTCGGGTATTTTTTTTTGGTTATGCAAAGGATGGCACAGTTCGTTTCTCGATATCTCTGCCAGGTTTTGCATGGTATTTGGCATGGTCAATGCCCCCTTCCCAGAGTACGATTGTTTATAGGTATTTTACACTAACAAATTGAACTCTGACAAAAAACGTTACATAGGTTTTTGTCGTGTTTTTGTCCGTAGAATCGATCTCCGCATTCAGTTTTGCAAAATTATAACATTTTAGGTTATTTGTTTAAATAATTTGTTACAAACAATTGTAATCGACAAAAGAAAAAACACGGGTATTTTTTTTTGGTTATGCAAAGGATGGCACAGTTCGTTTCTCGATATCTCTGCCAGGTTTTGCCTGGTTTTTAATGGGTTAATGTTAGTATAAAAATAAATCTATACTTCATGTATATTTTCATTGAGTTTTATTTAGCAAATTCATGGACATATAAAAATATAGACTATGAAGTGATCAGGCTATATATTATAAACATTACAAATTATTCCTTTAATTTAATTTGCTTTAATGCTTGTATTTATAATTTTACAAGCTTTATATACATCATGAAATAACTTTTCAATATGGTTGTGAGTAGTATATATACGCGCCGGGCGAGGCGTCGTGACGTCATCACCCGGCGCGTATATGGGGGGCGTGTAAACTATTAATTAATGTGACATTAATGATTTTTTAATTGTTTGTTTACATTAACATTCAATGAAAAAACGTAAAAATTAAAGTAATTACGTAAACATAACGCTCATCTCAATCCGCAATGCTGGAGTAGCGAGACGGTTACTATATATATAAGCCAGGCGCCAATCGACGTCCCCCTCTACCTAGTCTCAACTGCTGTAGCGAGACGAGATTCTTGAGTGTAAGTGGAAGCAGCGAGGAAGACGAAGAGAGAGAGAGAGAGAGAGAGAGAGTGAGAGAGAGAGATCCTACTACACGTTGCCGCGAAGCTTACTCTAAATTTCAGCTTTGGGGATTAATTACGGCACGAGTGTGTCTGAAAGAGAGAGAAGCTAAAACTATGTACTTACGTTGTCCTGTAAAAGAATGTTAAGGATGGAGGCAGAATAACATTTTAACATTTTTATATGGTAATAAACATTAATTAATTAATTATCTTTTATTATTGTAAAAACTTAAAATTTATTACAAACACTGTTGTATATTAAAATTTTAAAAAATTTACGTTTTATAAAAACACACATTTTTATGACACTTTTTTTAATATCAGCTTCTTCCGGGATAGCCCTCAGCGGCGAAGGAAGCACGTGCGCGCTCGCTGGAATTAACTTATACAATTCCATGTTCTTTGATTGTGTATCTTCTTTGATTGTGTTTGTACTTAAATCTTACTTGAGCCACAACCAAACGATCTGCATTAGGGATATTATCCAAATATTCGTTGAGTATCCTATTGTGCCTCATCTTTATATTTTCGATTGCTCGAAAATATACACGAGCATATCTGTTTCGGACCATGTTATCAACAAAATACCGCGTACCATATACGCAGGCACTATTTAAACACCTGTAATTCATGGTTTGCCCCGCGATGTGAAATATCTCGCGGGGTGGGTGACGTGGATACTCGATCTGTTCACGCGCTTCCACAAGATAACTCGGTAGTACGTTCTTCAAGTATTTTAGCATAGTTTTGCTCTCTTCTTGATGCACAGTGTCGATGTTTTTAATAATTTGGATCCATGAGAATCCTTCTAGTTTGTCTTTTAAACGTAGATCAGCCAGTACACACTCTTCGTTAGAGCAGCAAAATATTTTTTTTAAAAACCTTCCGAACTACAGAGTGACCAAAGTAAAACTGAAACGACTGTTTCGTCAACGACCCTCCAACTCTACTAAATTTTTCTACATCTCACATTTATGAGTTTTCTTGTAAGAAAAACACACATGCCTTGACTGTGTGTGTGCATGTATTATTAATTTGATAAAAGTATATGTAAATGTGTTAAAAATATGGGGAAAAATTATAAGGTTCTGGTTGAGGTAAAATGAATTGTTTTTTGTTTTACAATTTTAGCTTTTGTTTTATTTTTTTACTGTATAACGTTTTTTATAAAGATATTTTACGTAGAAAACATAATTTCGGATAAATTTGTTGCAATTAAAGGAAGACAATAAGCAAATAATTCCATTAATACAATATTCAGTGTGTCGATATTAAAAATTACCGTTTCCATACTCGTTTTCACTCTATTTTCAATTTCGGCTTTGCGAATAGCGTAATATTGCGCGAAAGGATTAAATTCTTTGAGAATATTTTTAGCATTCGTCCCATCTACTTTTTTTAATTCACGTTTCAAAAAATCTAAAATATATTCTACAGCACGACTAACAAAAGTAGCACACTCTTCTACATGTTTAAGGCGCGCACTAATACATTTACGCACCTGCGCCAGTCCTTCAAGTGTAGCTAGCTGCATGACGATGCTTGGTGGATTATCGTGCTTCTTCTTCTTTTTGCCGGGTGGTTCAAATGTAGTGGTTGCTTTCATATCCACGTATAGCTGCGCCTCGTGCGGCTGACCTATGTTGTTGAGTTTTGTAGGCGAACCGTCAGCGAGTGGTTTCTCGTAGAGGGCTATTGCCCTCGAGCCGTAAGCCATCATATAATTGAGGTCGTGATTGGGGAAGAAAATCTTGCATGGCTTTCAGAAATCTTGATAGAATGTATATGAGTTCTTTAAGTACGCACTCACAGCCTCCACTTGATCGATGAAAACCTCCCAGCTGCTCGTATCCAGCGTCACGTAACGCGAGCCTGCTCCACCAAGCTTTACGACAGGTCTATATAACCCACCGTGATTTTCAAGGCCTATTATTACGCGCTTAGAGTGAGATCTATTGAGTGCGTAAATACTTGGTAGCAGCAGCAAATTAGAAAGCGTCATCGATGCAGCTTTGCAGATGGGTGCAGTGTTCTCGTTGTTAGCCATTTTTGAAAATTGATGAATAGTTTTTCGCAACTACTGTACACGAGCAGAGTGGCTGCTGGTAAGCGACTGTAGTCAATGCTAGAAACACCCTTTCTTACATCCTGCTATCTCTATTACCGCTACTGCGAATATTAAGTGAAGAAACGGATGTTAATTATTGAATAGCCAATCGCGAATATGAGTTTGCCACCCGAAGAGGGAGGAATTCCGTTGCAAACTTTTTCTCGATAAAATAATAAAGCTGAAAGTTTAAATAAATTTTCTCCTTACAATAAAATTTAATGTGCCAACGGTCAACTGTGTTCTACGAAATACGTACATAAAAATTTAATAAAATCCTCAATTATTTACATAATTGTTTAGTCAAAGAAGACACATACGAGTCAATAAGTCTTTAGAATGACCAACAGATGGCGCGCGAATCGCTCCAAATCATCTGTTTTCAGTCAGCACCACTCCCGACTAGATATATGGTGCAGTCACAGTCCACATCTTCTGAGTTTACGTGTTTTTATAACCCATTGAAAAAAAAATTGCTTGTTAAGAAAAATGGAAAAAAACGAGTTCAGAGCGGTAATTAAACATTTTCATTTAAAGGGTTTAACTCCATATGAGATAAAAAATGAATTGGACTCAGTTCATGGCACATCTGCCCCTGCCTTAGCAACGGTTTATAACTGGGTAAATGAATTTAAGCGTGGTCGTACATCAATAAGTGACGAACCACGTTCAGGAAGGCCCGTAGAAGCAACTACTCCCGAAATCATCAATAAAATCCACGATATGGTGTTGAAGGATAGAAGATTAAAAGTGCGTGAGTTAGCTGAGGCCACAAGGATATCTATAGGTGCAGTTGTTTCAATTCTACATGAAAAATTAGGCATGAAAAAGCTATCGGCAAGATGGGTGCCGCGTTTGCTCTCAGCTGAGAATAAACGCAATAGAGTGGTCGCCTCTGAGGCTCTTTTGGCGCGCATAAGTCGGAATCCTGAGGAATTTTTTCGTCGATTTGTGACTGTGGATAAAACATGGATACTCCACTACACTCCTGAGACAAAGGAACAATCCAAACAGTGGATTTCCACAGGCGAACCAGCTCCAAAGAAGGCAAAGACCGTAAAGTCAGCTGGTAAGGTTATGGCTACAGTTTTTTGGGATGCACGTGGAATTATACTTATTGACTACTTGGAAAAGGGTAAAACAATTACTGGTGAGTATTATGCATCATTATTAGAGCAGCTGAAAGAAGAAATTTAAAAAAAACGACCACATTTGGCGAGAAAAAAAATTCTCTTTCATCACGACAACGCCCGAGTTCACACATGCTTCGTTTCAATGGCTAAAATTGAAGAACTAAAATTCGAATTGGTCGAACACCCACCGTATTCACCAGATTTAGCCCCCAGTGACTTTTTCTTATTTCCAAACTTGAAAAAATGGCTCGGTGGACAGAGATTTACGGACAACGAAGACGTCATTGCCTCTGTAAATGCTTATTTTGAGGAACTTCCGAAAACGCACTTTTCTGAAGGATTAAAAAAACTTAAAAAGCGATTGACCAAGTGTATAGAGCTCCAAGGAGATTATGTTGAAAAATAAAAAAAAATTTACCCAAAAAAAATTGTTTTTATACTTTATTCTAAAGACTTATTGAACTACCCTCGTATCTTGAAAAATTTAATTTTAATTTAATTTTAATATTTTTTGTTTCAATAAGAAAAAAGTACAGCTATGAAACAAAACACATATAAAACTTATCGTTAAAAAATGTCAGGTATTCTTTATTGAAATAAAAGTATACGTCTTAAAATGTTAAAAAGTATAATAAAAATCAAAAAGTTTAAATTAATATTTTATTGAAGAACATGAATTATTTAAGAAACAATAACTACATATTTATATTCATGTATGGGTATATTTTTAAAAGTCAGGAAACAAGCGGAACGTTGAGGGTAACAATGATAGTATAACACAGAAAATTAAAATATCATGTGATTAAATATATTACAATATTTTTCGGAAATAAAAAAGTGAGTACATATGTTTCTTATAATACTAAGTATACAAAAGTATAAAAATTTATTATGACAAACATACTATTTTCGAAGTACATGATTGATTGATACACCCAGCTCCAACAGAGCTCTCGCGCGGAAACATATTAACTTGCCGACGAACGTACCTCTTACTTTTTAATTGTTTAACAATATATTAATAAAACTTTGCAACTAATGAATCGTTGCTACACGTATCTTGTGAAAAGATGTTACAAAACGAGCGTAGAGAAACATCATTACACAAATTATACAGAAACATAATACAATATTCTCCGCAAAATTGCGAATCAACACTTTGTAATTTTTTTTATTCCATTGATATTGCGCGCAGTTACTTCGGAGTCGATTGAGATGATGCTATGAGACAGGTGCGATGCCGTATCTGTCAAAGTACTTTCCGTAGCCATTTTTGTCGATGTAAATGACAATCCAGTGCGAACCAGGCTTATCCAACGTATCAATGTTTGATACAATAGCAGCAGGGAAACTTAAAAATTTGGGAACGTGATATGTTGCATAAACACCAATCGAATTGGCGTCTAGCTCTCTATTGGCACTCATTTTTTGGCTCGTGTTCATTTTAAACAGTTGAGCACACACTCGTACTCTTCATCCGGTTCGCCCGACTCGTCAATGATATATAGCTTTTTGATGTTGGGTACTTCGTCGTCGTCGTCGTTGTCATCGGCCAGTTCGTCATAATAGACCTCCTCGCTTTGCCGTTGACCGTCTTCTTCTATCGCTCCGTCGACTACGTCCTGTCCTCCCTCTACAGCGAATAGTAGGCGTTTCACTCTCTGATGTCGATGGTATTCTAGCAGTGAACCGTATAAGACCTCGCTATGTATAACGGGTAGGCTTAGCGTATCTTTTGAAAGAAGCGTGTAAAACCACTTTCTGATCTGATAAGCGTTTTGCATTTGCGCAAAAATCTTTTTTATTCTCAAACTTTTGCGCGCTGTGTGTTATACACATCAACACAGCTGGAAACGCCTACTCGAGATGTTAAAAACTCGGTGCATCGTACTGCTCGACATTTGTAATGCGGCGTGCCATCACTGGTTCCAGATACATGACTTTTCACTCCCTCGTACATATATTCTGCGTGCATCTCTCGCTATGTTGTATAAGTGACGTCATAATTGGCGAAACTTCGCCTTCAAACCACTGTAGACCATCACATCGAGCGAACAGTAATTGTTAGTTTGACGCACGTCCGTAGGTACATCGTTAAAACCGCATCGTGAACACACGATCCAATGTCCGATGACGCGATTTTGTAGTGATATCGCTGCATCTTCTTTCGGTAAGAAGTTTTTATATGCATCGCGAAATCCCTGTATGTCGATAACGTAATCCATTTTAAGCTTTTGAGAGGTGCGTGTATTAGCTACGACTACTGTGCGAGAAACTGATCTGACTGTGCTTTGTTTTAGGCCTAATATACTCATGTCCCCACCAGTTTTTTCGTCGTCGTCGTTGTCGTCGTCGTCGAAGTCGTTAAAGTCTCACGCATTGAAATCAGCTATAATCTGCCTGTTCGAGTTAATCTCCAAAATATTATCGTACTCAGCATAAACAATACAATTTATGGTCGATGCGAGTGCCTGCTCAAAACCCACCTCTATGCGCACACTATCCGAGTGCAAGAGATTCCAGTGCATGGCACGGTGAGCCGATAAGTCAGGCGTGAGATCAAAAGCAGTAAGGAAATTACCTCTTGAATAATTATAACGATTAATTCCGATTCCCTCGTTGAGAAAATATATGCATATGCCGGTAACAAGTGTTTGAAAGGCGTCTACATGTTGTTCAGAGTGCTCTGTAAATCGTGGCTGTAGAGGTTTATTCGGAATTTGTACTCCTTCGACATACAGAGAGAGAGATAATCAATTGAAAAAGTTTGAAAATTGAATGGATTAAATCTCCGATTTCCGTTAATTACTATATTGTTGACAAAACCAATTTTTATACTTTTCGGCAACTGCCCGAGTATGACGTTTTCAATTGCATCGCCGAGAATTCCCACGTGAAGTGTGAACGATTTTACCTCTACACGTGTGATTGGATATTTGGCTGTTGTTTTTGCTAATGTATTGGCGAGGCCGAGTAAGACACCCGGGCAAATTTTAACTCTGCGAACGATGAGTGTTGCTTCTTTTATATGCACTTTGAATTTACCGTCATCAGAAACATCCATTAAGCAAAACGCGTCCTTGCTTTTTACTAAGAGAATTCTCATTTCTAAACCGTTAATTAATATTTTATCTTGATTCAGCAGGTCAAGATGCAAGAATGATTGCATGTCACACACGCGGCCATCGCACGAAAAATATTGATGATTCTTAGAGCCTTTGTTCACGGCTAGCGGGGCTACAGCATTCGGCGCAGCTTCGATAGCGTCTTCCGTATCCTCGTACCATAAATTAGACGTCGAATGAGACTCTTTATCTTCGGAATAATAGTTGAGTAATGACTCTATGTAGGTCCTGTAGGGATACGCTTTATTTGGTGGTGAAACGAGTTTTTGATTGAAAAATATGTCAATCTGATTAAACATGGAATGCAAAACATAATTAACTGGTGCAACTTTAGCATTTTCAGCGTCTGTATCAACGGGTATGATTTTTGCTTGAATGTAAAGCATAGTGTGCGCTAGATCTATATAATGCTCGCTCGCGCATGGCACTACAAATTCCAAGGGTGCATCCCCCTCCTCGCTGTAAGCACTGCTTTCTATCGATGTCTGAGTTACCGGAAGAGTAAAGAGTAAAGAGTCATCGAATGAGTGTGTAAAAAAGCCATTTTTGCGAAAGTGATGAGAATTACTTTGGTCCAAAAATATCGGTTATATTTCTAAAAGCAGTAGTAGTCGGCTTCATTCTCTTTTTTCCCGTTGTTTGCGCCCTCCTTCTTTTAACAGTGGTGTCGCGTTTTTTTTTTACTTTGTATACGCTTTTTGCACGCGGTGCCGATGCTAACTGATACACGTGTCTTTCTTGACTGTCGCCTGCGCTTAACAGCTGTCGATTTATAACCGAACGCCTTCATCATATCCGCGATTTTATTGACGGCTTTTCTCTTTAATTTTTTGCTGGACTCTTTTGATCGATACTTTACAGCTTCCTTGAAATTGGCACCGCTGTTTGCGACGTTGGCAAAAACATTAATATCCGCGCGTACGGCTTGTTTATCTACTGCTCGTGCACTGGAAGGAACGTATGGAAGATTTCTGCGAAATAATCCACCTAGCCACGATCCTACACCACTACCGCGCTGATACGTTGAGTCTGCAATAACGTTTCGCACACTGCCACCGCCTGTTTGATCGTTGTGATAACGTATGTAGTAACTCATGTTTTACACATTTTTTAATGATTACGCCTAAAGTGAAGCGTAACCTTCAACATTCCGTACTCAAATGGTATGCGTTGACCATGCTGATCTCTTATATCGATAACAATAGAGCGGAAGCTATGTTGCAAAAGCGGAATATAGTGTATAGGTGCAAATTGTCTCACAACGTTCGCTCCAAATTTGTATTTTGAGCTGTTCAAGGATACGATACGTAAAAGCGATGCTTGAGTATCACCCATTATATACGGCTCGCATATGTCTGTGTAGACATACAGCTGGACGGGTACAGAACGCGAGAGCAAAGCCGGTCTGTTGCGTAGCGCAATGACGCTACCCAAGTTCGAGGTGGTAAAAGTCGCCTTCCCCTCTCTGTGCACAGCATCCTCAAAACCGAATACACGGCTTATTTTTTCGTTAAACTCCGCGTAATGCATCTGATCACATGCGCATTGTCTTTGCAGAGTGTAATAGCTTTTTTGCAAAAATGCCGGTAAGAGCATTAAATGATTGTGAATCCCATTCGATTTGTTTATTTCTTCGGCTAATTGGTCAATATTTTCGTAGATACCGTGTGCAAAAAATGCATTGTAAAATGCCTCATACTCGTTGATATGCGTAATCGTACACAGTACGTGAATTTCTGCGAGGCCAACGCTCCAATCTCCTGTTAGTTGAATTTCGGGCGACAAATTAGTAGTAAAACAGCTTGTTGCATTATCGTTGTAGAACATTAGACTGCTATTTGACGGTAAAACAAGATAGAATTCGCCGGTGTTCTCCATTTTCTTAAATACTCTCGAGATCGGACGCTTTTATCCAAGAATTGAATGTATCCGGATAGCCTTGCCATTTTACGAGCACTTGCTTATTTGACCCGTGCCCCTATGTACGAATGACTCGTTCGACCTTGAACATCGGTGTCATGTAGCTTTTACGAACGGGCGCTAGCTCCTCTGTATAGAAAAATCCGTCAATTACCTCGCCGCTCAAGTCTTCTAAGATAAATGTGCGCAAATTCTGAAGTTTTGATAATTGTTTTATCTTGAATATTTCTTCGCTTAATTTCTTTTCATTACCTTTCTCAAAGGTATTTTTAATTCGACTGATGCGTACATAATCGCCGGGTGCGTATTTAGCTGTAACGTTAAGCGTTCTCTGTTTTTTGTTGATATTTTGTTGTTGCGCCCGTCTTTTTAAATTTTCGCTTGCTTTTGTAGTGTTATTTATATTAACTTCCGAGGGTCTCATTTTTATGCCCATGTGCAAAGTGTGATTGTAAGCATAAATAATCTTTTGCACTACATTGATGTAACTTTTGATGTTTTTATGTTCTTTTATTATATTCTTTTATTGTAGTTAATTGTAGCAAATCGCATTCCCATAAATAGTCGATATTTGTCACGTTGTAGCGCAATCAGGAAATTTTCGACGTACGAGGCGATGGAGAGAGTAAACGTCTTGATTACTCAACCATTCATAAATTCTTTTTTTCTATTGTTCGTTAGTCAGAGTTACCCTTTTTGTTGACACGTATGAGATTTGATGTGCCTGCGTATCGTGTCTCAAGCGAGAGATCGCAATATTGCTTTTCATAATTCATTTTATATGTCCAATTTAAGCCACTTTTCTTTTAAGTGGTCCTCGTCAACGCGGGTGATGCGATCGGCTCTCTGTATAAATCTGTTTTAATTAAGCGGCGTTCAGCTATTTTTAAAGCTGATGTTAATCTCTGCGCGATTTTTAAAATTTCTATATTTCCTATTAAATTGCACGAAGTATCCGATATTTTGATGAATTTCGCCAATTCAGCACACCGGATGGGTGCGTCATCATCCTCGCCCTGCCCTACCTCCCCGTCCGTTTTCTTATTTTTTTTTCTTTTTTTTAACTGCATCAATGATATTCGATCATTCGATCTTTCTCCCGTCTATCGTAACCACTCCGAAATTATCCCACTTTATTCGTTCTGGCGCTGTAGATTTCCAGTGCAAAAGTAAAAGTTTTGCTTTTTGCTCGTAAGTTTTAGGCACGCTCTCTAGTATATCTTCTTCAGTGAGCGGGGTAAGTGCGGCATCCATCTCATCTAGCTCGCGCTCTGAATCAAGCTGGCGTATACGTTCGTTCTCTTTAAAAAATAAATATCGCCGTAAAATTTGCAAATAATTCATACATGTTTCGCGTTCATTTAAATTTTTTTTCGAATGTAGGAGATCGTGCATTTCAGAGTCCAGTCTAGATTAATTATTGCCACATGTCTGCATGGAATTTTCATTCATGCAAGTAGAGGCTGACTGAGGTGACGGCGACTCGTGCACTGGTGGCCTTGTAGTCCCCGCTTTGCCTTTCATACGTTCGAGCGACTCTTCGGGCACTAGAATCATCTTGCGCGCTCGATCCATTCTCTCTCTTCCATAACCACTAATCACTGTTAATTACCACCGAATAATTTTGAAATAAGTGTACCAACTATAGGTGCTAGTAACAGAGGTAAAAGCCGACCACCGTTTTGCAGTAAAATTCGTTTTCTTTTGCCAACCTATTGCACTATCGCGCGATTTTGTACTTTTTTTATTATGTACCAATTTGCGCAGAACGGGCCTGTGTCTGGTCAAGTTAGACAACGCCGTGTAAAACGTTCAAAATACATTCACATACACACTTTATTGTAGTTTTATCGTCCGATCGAAGCAGGACTTTTCGAAGTTCACCGTCAGAACAGTGCCTCAGAACAAACAAAACTAGCGCGTTTTCCTTCGTAAAATGATTACAGGGTAGCCGGTCTCAATGTTTACTCGAGCGATACTTCGATATTGCCTCAGCAATTGTCACTGATAGACTGATGCATCGAGGTTTCGTTCGTTTTTTGTAATTGCTTCGCCTCTCTCATCGATATTTCAAATATTTTTACACGTATACGTACTGCAACTCGTCGTCCGGAAATATGCAAGACGTTTTTCGATAAAATAATCACTTTTCTTTACAATGTTAAAAAAGAAAAAAATATTTGTTGTTAGTTTGAATTAAAGATATGTAAAAGATACCCTGGTAGAAAATCAACCAACCGAGATGGCCTGTTACTTACTGCTGTAATTGACCAACGGTTCGCCAACAACTGCTCTATTTGTGATTCTAAAATTTTATTTTCAAATTATAAATTGAATCATTAAATGTACGTCACTAAATGTATATTTTACAATAAACCACTGAATGATAAAAATAATAGCGCATATGCTGTCATGAAGTTGTAAAATATAATTCAATTTTTATTTAAAATAGGGTTATGGTTACGAATGGTTCAATGTATATGTGTATATTGTGCCTACCCGTCTTAAGTTGCAGAACATGCAAATACCTCTCGGAACTACTGGTTTTGGTATAATTTTTTACTATTTATCCAACTTCCCATGTTTTCATATTATACTATAGAATTGATAAAAAGTATTTTTTATTTTATACTTAATTCTTAATTATAATAGTAAATTAAAATGTATTATCCTAGTGGAAATGGTTTTAATGTCAAAAGTTTGCCAAGTTTGCCAAAGGTTACTAGAGTTTGACAAAGTTCACATATGACAAATTTTGGCACACTTTTGGAAAACTTTGGCAAATTTCGGCAAACTCAGATAACTCAGGCATACTTTGGCATACAAGATTTCTTCCACTAGGGTAGTAAACTAAATCATGAATTTACTACACCTAACCTCAAATTTGAATTAAGTACACATATATTTAAATGTGAATTTATGAAGTAAACTATATAATTATGCTCACATAATGACTTTTTATTGATTGCATAATATACCATAACACTTTACATAGCTTGCTTAAGCAGTATTTAGTGTTTTTCGTCGTTTTTTTTTTCAAATTTTCAGCATTCGTTGGCCATCGACGGGCGGAAAAGCGTTTCATAATAAGTGGGTTCGTTGGCGAATGGTTGGTGAAACTAAAGGCCAACCTTAGCAAAATTGACCAACGATTGACGGATCGTTGGTGAACGTTTCTACCAGGGTAGATAGAAATTCTTAAACGGCGCGTGATTTCCTTCAAGTAATGTCTTTTAAAACTATACTTAATCTATTTTTAAGAAATAAATGTGAAATCAAAGACTTTTCACAAAGTAGCTAATTTATATTAAAGATATGTAAAAGATAGATAGAAATTCTTAAAGTGCGCGTGATTACCTTTCTATTTGTGTCTTTTAAAACTGTTCTTATGCTATTTTTAAGAAATAAACGCGTATTTATGACTATCCACAAAGTAGTTAGTTTATCAAATTAAAAATGACTTTTTCGGCAATTTGTATTAAAGATATGTAAAAGATAGATATAAATTCTTAAAGTGCTCGTGATTTTCTTTCTATTTATCTCTTTTGAAACTATATTTAAGCTATTTTTAAGAAATGAACGTAAATTTAAAGACTTTTCAAAAAGTAGCTAGTTTAACAAATTGAAAATGAGTTTTTCGGCAATTTGTATTAAAGATATGTAAACAATAGATGGAAATTCTTAAAGTGCGTGTGATTTCCTTTCAATTTATGTCTTGTAAAAATATTCTTAAGCTATTTTTAAGAAATAAATGTGAAATCTAAGACTTTTCACAAAGTACCTAGTTTATCAAACTAAAAATAATTATTTTCGGCAGTTTGTATTAAAGATTTGTAATAGATAGATATAAATTCTTAAAGTGCGCGTGATTACCTTTCGATTTATGTCTTTAAAACTATTCTTAAGCTATTATTAAGAACTAAACGTGAATTTATGACTTTTCACAAAGTAGCTAGTTTAACAAATTGAAGATGAGTTTTTCGGCAATCCTCTATCCTCTATTATATTAACGAGCATCATTAAGACTTTTTTTTCTTCAGTCACCGTTGATAGTTAATATCTTTTCCCTACAGTTAACTAAATTTGTTAATAATTATTGTTAATAATTATGTGAAGGGGTAAATAAAACATTTTTTTTAATTTTCATTGTTTTTTTGCGCGTGGGTGTATGAAAGGGTGGATGCGCAAAAGTCAAATCTCGTAATTTTCAGAATTTTTTATTCATAATCGGTACTCGGAGACATTTGACGTCACTGATGACGGATCCGCGGATCTTTTTTTATTTTTTTTTGTGCACGTGGATTTACGAAAACGTGGAGGAGCGAAGGTCAAATCTCATAATTTTCAGAATCTTTTATTCATAAGCGATGCTCGGAGACATTTGACGTCACTGAAGACGAATCCGTAGATTATTATTTTAATTTTTTGTGCGCGTGGGTGTACGAAAGAGTGGAGGTGCGAAGGTAAACTCACGTAATTTTTGGAATTTTTTTATTAAAATCGGCACTCGGGCATATTAAATACATACAAACAATTTTTTCACAACAGCTAATGATATTTTATTCATTTTCTTTAATTTAATATGTTTCCGTTTTTAATTCCTCGTAATTTATCTTTTACCGTTTTTAATTCCTCGTAATTTATCTTTTACATAAATAAAACACCTACACATAATATATTATGATTGAAATTATTTTTCAGAACTTTATATAGTAAAAATACTTAAAAACTGTAGAAAGTATGCTCTTACAGACCATAACAGAAAACTAATACACAAGTAGTAATGACAAAGAGTAGGTATAAGCATTTGTGTACATGCGCATGTAAACACACGTATTAATGTCAGAAATCTGTATAAAGATAATATACAATACGTCTAAATCTCGACAAAACGAAACAGTAATGCCCATTGGAGTCTATATGCTACATTGCTTTTTTTTTTCATCTTTTGAAAATTTTATTAATTTTTTCAATAAAAAAAATTGACTTGGTATTAAATTATTAAAAAATTTGTAAGTATTGGAAAATTTTAGTTGAAGATATATAAGTATTCAAGATACAGATAATGTAGTATCTTTTGTTTAGCTATTTACCGCTACACAGTTTGATCCTCTCAGTCAAGTCGTGAACTTAAACCGCAACACGTCGTATAAATCAAAGTTTGGTGAAAATCATGACTGATAATTCAGGTAATAATTAAAGCAAATTAAATACAAATTCATTAATATATTAATATATATTTCTATGGAATACTACAGATTATAATATTTGTATTCTTGAGCGCCGAAACTAGCAAATGCAATAGAATTATTATATAATCTAATGCATTTTCTAAATTGTTGATTTGTTATAAATCCATTTTTTATCTCTTCTGGATAATCTGGATCTTTTGGTAAAGATACTTTACCTTTATGACAACAGTTTGAAAATTTTGTATCCCTAGGAAGTTCAAAACTAAAATGTTTCGCTGGACAAAATTCACATTGTAAATTTAAATTACCGACATTACTCTCTTCTATTAAAATTTCATTAATATCAGAATTTGCTATAAAAGCACATTTATTACGTTTTTCATCTTTTTTTAAAAAATGAGGTTCATAAGATTCTTTCTTTTTTTTTAAATTTGTTCTCTATTTTTATCGTAATATTGTTTATTTCTAGCTTTCTTTGATTTAACAGATTTATTAATTTCAATATTACTTTGTCGTTTTCTATTGCATTTCTGTTTAGAATTTATTATAAGTGCAAACTTAAAAAGTATTTCGTTTGTTTGTTTTGTATCGACAATTTCATCAGTTATAATATTCTCTAACATTACAATGTCCTTACCCCGGGCAGGAATTTCAGAGAGCGTCCCCGCGATTAGCCTCGATCCCGACCCGATTTTCGGACCAACGGAAGTCAGCTCCGATTCAGACCCGATTTCCCCGTCTTTTCCTCGAATTGAGCGGGACTCACGGATTCCCTGCCTGAATCCTATCTGATATTCGGAGGTCCGCGCTTTTATATTTTGAGGCTATGATTCTTACGTAAAACAAAGGATGTCCGTGTCTAAATCTCGTCTGAACTCCTAATCTTAGTAAGCAAGGAAAAGTGGGGGATAATACGTCGGAATCTAACTACGAGTAGTATTTCCTATCATATACTAAGTAATATTGACGTAACCTGTCGGCAAGATAGATCTCTATATTGAAATTATCACTTATTTTAATTAACATTAAAGTATTTTTTTATTGATGGTTTCATGTTCATATACTATTATTATTGTTTTGAAAGTAATGTAACGATAAAGCAAGTGAACTAATTACCGTCCCCTTCGATATTTGCATTTGAGAAACTATGAATCATAAAGTTATTCGGTGAAATAATCAATGCAGAGCACAGTAATTGGTTCACATATCCTAGTTATAACAATTAATATGATAAATGGTACTATTATTTTTATTAATTTAGTTATTATTATTGTGATTATTATTATTCTTGTTATTATTACAATTTTAATTACAAAGTTCATATTTACTTATAATAGAGATAAATTTATACGTGTGAATAGCCGGTAACGTAGGTTTCCCGTTATAAATAAATCATTCATAAGTACTTGTAAGGTTTTTAAATACCAACACATTTATACTGTATTCAATTAAAATTATTAAGTGATCGTCGAATATTGATGTTCTTGTCTAAGTAAGTTTTCGACATTCGGAATAAGAAAGATTTCACCAAAAGTTATCTATATTCTAAAATAAGTAATTGTTTTTGTATTTCCTTAAAATAAAGATAGGTACTTTTTTGGGACTTATAATATTACTTAATATTTATTGTTCTCAATCAAAAAGGGAAATGTTTAGTTTTATGTTAATCAAATCATTATTATTTAAATAAATAAATAAATAAATAACAAAAAATATGCGTGAGAGAGTAGGAATCTGCTATCGTTAAGGGGATGTCGGAGCTAAAATCGTGTATTTTCTTTTAGAGATTACTTTTAAAATATAGAATGCAGGGAAACCTTAAGAGCAGAGCACCGTAGTGCGTTTGTAATAAAGCTTTTGCATGCAAGATAAAGTTGATCTGATGAGTTATTTTTCTGATTAATTAGAAATACAATAGGGTGTTTACGCATTGAAACGTAAACCTCAAAATTGGAATCATACCAAAATTTTGCTAATAACTTCTTTTAATGTAATTTTACAGTAAGATTTAGAGCTGAGCACCGTAGTGCTTACCATAATGAACCGATCTGTACAAGATAAAGTCAGTCGGACTTGTAGTTTTTACAAACAATTGGAAATACAAAATAGGTCGGACAGCAAAAGGGGGGGAGGGGGCGGGGCTCCGACATCCCCTTAAGTGGCATCCACTTAAATGAATAGTTTTTTTGGTAAATTTTGAATTAATTAAAAATTAAATTTTCTAAATTTTTATGAAATTTTATTGTTAACTGTTTGAGAACAATAAATTAAAAAATATAAAAATATTTAACTATACCTTATATTTTTTTAACCCATTCTTCTCCTACAATAATTAATAAAAACCTTTAACTGAAAATTATAAAACTAAAACGCCGGTAAGGTTGGAATAGAGTTAGTTCTTTGCATGTTTTTGATAAATATCTCTTTTATTGTATCAATATAAAAGAGAAGAAAAGATTCTAAAAATATATACAAAAAATTGCATCGGTAAGTTAGGAATCGTGTTAGTATTTCTTATCTCCTTGATAACTATTCCATATTTTAATTATATAAATCTTCTCGTAAAAAGAATGGTATTAGATATTATATAAATACCTAGGAATAATAAGAGTATAAATGTGAACTTTAACGTGTAATATTAATATATGATTTGAAGTTACGCAAGTAACAGGTCCATGTGGTCAAGTGGTTAGAGCATCAGCACAGCAGTCTCGAGATCGCGAGTTCAATTCCCAGCATCACCCAAAAAATTTTTTAATTTATAATTACGTATTTCTATATTTCTGTTTCAGATAATCATATAATAACTACTGTAAATAAATCTAGTTTAAAAAATAATTAATACCTGTAGAGCACGCGCGAAGCAAATGAATAATTTTTTCTTTACTGGGGATTAACGTCCGAAAATCGGGTTGGAATCGGGCGTAGATTTCTAGACCGAATCGTATAAAAAATGGTATACAAATCGGAGCCCGGATCTAGTGAGGTTTTTCCGCCCGATTCCTACCTGACCTACGGAAATCTGGTCTGAATCGGGTCTGGTTTACATGAGATTTGCTGCACGGAACTACATACACTATTATCATCTACTCTTCAAATTTTAGAATCATTATAAAATCGTTTATTTTGTTTACAAACTGATTTCAGTAATAACATTAGCTCCTTTGCAAGTTCATCTAATTTTTGAGATTCAAGCAATTCAAAATCAATATCATTAAAATTTAAATTCGATACATTAAAGAATTTAGCATGCTTAACTCTACGAATTAATAGAATAGTATTTAAAACAAAATCAACACTTTTATTATAATTTGTAAATAAAGGAAACATTTGTAAAGAATTTATATTATACATTTTTAATAAGTGTTCTCTCATTTTATTAACGTCAAAGCGTAAACCACATGGACAAAGATTAAAAATGATTGAAGTAGTAAATGCAATAGAAAAATCTCCACAATCATAACCATTTTCTTGATATTGTACCTTCTCAAACTAATTTTAATATCTTAATAAGGAAATAGTCTATTAATATAAATTTTACAATCATATGTCAAGAACTTGTTATTCAAACTATCAAAAACATGAATAACACGATTAGAGTATCAAATACACTTAAAATTTCCATGTTTGTTATGACCCGAAGAAAGAATCTGAATATACTCTGGATCAATCGGAACTGGTTGTATATTATTTGGTTTTTGAATATATATTAATAATTGCATCGAAAATGATGTTTGACTTTTAAGTATTTGATTGAATTTAAATATATGTGTGTCTAGTAACACACTTTTATCACATGAGTAGTTATTTTTACTAATAACAATAAGTTTTTCTAATTCAGTCAACATTTTATAATATAAAGATAAAATAATTGTTGAAGTAGTTTAAATCGAAAAATGTATTAATAATCGGTTATATGCCTGCAAAAATTAAAAATAATTATAATATTAAGTATATTTTTTTCAAACCCATAGAGGCCTCATTTTAAGACTTCAAAAGTTAAACGCATTTTTTTAGATCAAAAAATGATCGATGCCTGTTCGGGGAGTTATGCAAGCACTTTTGTATTAAAAAGATTCTATATCCATGTTTTTTTTATACTTATCTAGGTGATCAAACTCTTATTCTTTCTCATTTTAAGATTAGATTTTAAGATAAGTACACTTGACGAGGAAAACATCTGATTCGAACGAATTGAATTTTTTTTGTAATCCTCCAATGCGGTTAGCTAAAACATGCATTCGATCAAATGAAATTGCAGTATTTCAAAAAAATTCAAATCGTTAGAATCAAATGTTTTCCAAGTCAAGTGTACATATAATGAATATTTTAATATAACAATAAAAGTATTTGTTAAAGCATAATTGCAATAATTTTAATGCTGAGCAAAAAAGCGAAAATATTTCTATAAAATTTTCAATAAGAATACAAAATTTAATGTATTACATATTTTGAAATATATAGATCTCTCAAATGCTTATATATAATAAAAACATATAGATTAATTATTATTAAATTTATGTTTATTTATACTAATACAATTCAAGGAAAAAATGCGTTATAGAATTTTCTACAAGAATAAATCGTCAAAATCTAAATTCAAGCTGTGTCCCAAAAATTCCAGCGTGCAAAAGGCTTCAAGCCATTTTGGAGCACTAAGGTCCTTATTGCATCCAACCCTTAAATTGCAACTTTTTAATTAAATATAAGATTTAATACATATTATTCAACATAAATTTATATAAATATACTTCAATAAAAATAATGGAATAATTTTTTTAATATTTAAATAAATTTATTATAAGCATGAGTGTTTGTTAAATAAATTAAATAAAATAAATTACAATTATATTAAGTTTATTATAAATGAGTTATTACCTGTAAATTTAACAACTTAAAACGATGTAAGATTGATTAATAATGAAAGTAATACATAAGGAACGAGATGTAAAAATATATGTTTCCTCGTATAGAACTAAATCGTCAGTGATTCTTGGAAACAGACTACCTCGACTATGCATGAAACTAAAAGGCACCCAGCGTAATGTAAACACTATCAGAGTTGCTTTGATTTTTATAAAATGTTCTTCAATACCATAATACAAAGCCAATATAATAGTAGCTGTAACTTTGTACGTGAATAGGCATCTGCATATATTGTATAACTGCGTATACGTTATAACAACCTTCCAAGCATTTAAAATATTGTATGTATATGCTTTCGCATGTATATTGTTTCTTATTTTACTATTAAATCAAAATTAATTATACGTGAATGTATTTTAAGCCTATTTTCACGTTTTACAACACAATTATTATGATTTTAATTATTAACCAATTCATAATACGTAATAATGTGAAAGATTACATTTTTAAATTTTAGATACTCATGAATAAATTGACAAAACTTTGTGACTGCCATAAATATTGTAAACAATATTATAACGTACATTTCCCAGCAAAAATCAGAAATCTATTCTACTAGAAAAATTTTATTTATCTTTCTGCCGAGCATTGAAAATATTGTACTTATACTTTTACAGATATTTTTAAAATTATTTTACAACTCAAATAATATTTTTTTATAATTAAGCTAATTTTTAACTTTGAGATTTTCATTTTTATTGTTTAATGTAAATAAAAGTTATAAAGACAATATGAAATAACTTTTTCAACTGCACAGAAAGTGAAGAAACAAGTACAATCAGATAAAAAAATCACTTATTTGCTTATAAAGAATAATAATAAAACAATTATGATAAACCACAATTTAGTTATCCTTTGTTATGTAGTTATCTATCAATTTAAAAAATTTAAAGTTTTTATTACAATTTCTCACAGAATGGCATTTGAATAATATGATTTTTAAATATTATTTAAATGCAATTATACGATATATTTACAAGTAAACTTCAAACTTTATAAAATGATTAATAATTACATAACGAAGGGAATTATGTCGTGGTTTATCATAATTTTGTTTTTATTATTTATTACAACAAAATTATATAATTTCTTTGTCTGATATATTGTAGAGCAAACTTAAAATTTTTAAATGACTTTCGAACCGCCTTAAGTAGACGCGGAATACCGACAATAGATTTATCCTATATGCCTCGCACGTATTATTTATTTTTTATAAAAAAGTAATTAATGAAAGGTAAAAATAAAAGCTGTCCCCGCTTCGTTATACAATCCCAATAAGCACACTTTTCGAAAAAATAATTATTTAAGAATCAATGAGTGTCCGCAATTAATTAATACTTGTAGTATTCAAAAAGTATTATGAACGTATTCTTTGTAAACTAATCAATGTTAACAGTGACCACGGTTGAAAATACAAAAGTATTTAAAAAGTATAACATAAATAATCAAAAAGTATGCATAAAGTATCCTTTCAAAAATATAAAGAATAATTTAAATACTCTTTAAGTAATCTTTAATTATTACAACTGAGACATAATGTGACACACTTCTTTAAATTATAATCAAGAAGATATATCCAACAATATTGGTATACTTTATGATATGATTTATCACAAATTCATAAATTATTGTATATTCACATTATTTGTTACATCTTACTATACAACCCGAGTAGAAATGAATCCGGTGTGTAATGGGGCACGAGTAAGACCCTGATATGGCCTAATAAGGCTTTATCAAGGCCTGACACGCTCTCCATTACATGCCTGAATTCATTTCTACTCAGGAACTCTAACTGATGAAATAGCAAAGTGGTTATATTACAGGACTGTTGAACTGAAGGTCATGAGTTCAAGCCCAACTGTCGACATCTATTTTAATTTTTTTTGCGCTCAATTATATCAATTTATATATACAAAAAAACAAAATATGTTTTAAATTAATTTATAAATCTACGAAAACCAATATTTTGAACTGCATATCCATTACCAAATTACACTTGCAACAAAAGAATTATTTATGAATTATTTAAGCTTCATACTAGAGCGTACAGTCGGCACTTTAAGAACTCTTTTAGAATACTTTTAGTAAAAAAGTATTAAAAAAGAATTCTTATAGAGTTAAATAAGGTTTTTACTTTTTGGGATTATTAGTATTTGCGTAACTGCTGATTTCTCTCAATTATATACTATTTGCAAAAAGTTTGATTTACTCAAGTTTTTAAGTTATAGAGTAATATATTTTACTATTTATGCTACTCGTACTCAATAACTTAAAAGCTTCAGGTAATCAAACTTTTTGCAAAAAGTATACAACCAACGGAAACCGCCTGATATATGAGTATATCTCTGAACTTTTAACTTTTTCCAGAATAGATATGGCACAAATTCTGATTGCTGGCACACGAGTTTCTGATCAGGCACATCATCCTACGAAGGATTATTCCATTTGTCTAATACCAAAGAACAGATCATCAAATCGCTACAAATATCGAATCAATGCTACAGATGCAGTTCTTAAAATAGCATCAAAATTAATTACGATTTTATTAAGAATACAATGTGATGAAAAACGTAACTAATTTTGATGCTATTTTAAGGACTGCATCTGTAGCATTGATTCGATAATTGTAGCGATTTGATGATCTCTTCTTTGGCATCAGACAAATGTGGTGCTTGTACAGTGGGAGAAATAAATTGATATAAAGAGAAAGATTAATAAGTTATTAATACTGCACGATTTACAACGGGGTAGACGATGTAGGGCTGAAGAAATCGAATGGACGATGCGGGAGGGAGGAGGAGGTAGCAACTCTGATAGTGATATATCTAATAGTGCAATGTGTAAAGATGAGGTCGAGTCTCTTCTCCGAATGTCCGAGGATGTTCGTTTTTGCAAGCGATTTGTGCGAGGTCTTGGATCCCTAGTAAATTTCAATTTAGTCGGAAATATGCACCATTTTTTGCCCTTACAGATAACAGGATACTACAGTAAAATTATCCATTATTCGTACGTTAGCGAGCTCATCTATCTAATGAACGACTGATCACGAATGATAAGCTTAAATCATTTGAATTTTCTGTTTAATCATGTACGCAGAGAGATAATTAAAAAAAGCACGTAAAAAATCCTTTCAATAGTAAAAAATTAAATTATTATCGAACGTTAAAGATCAAATCTATATTATTCGAAAATTAATCGCAATGCGCCATATCTAAGAAATCTCTGGAGTAATGCCTATTTACAAGGAGACATAGAAAGATAATTCGATTTTTCAATAATGCCCCGTACTGGTAAAATGTTATCAATATTTTAATATTGAACTTTCCTAAACATCGGCAATCCCATTGAAGTATACACAATATTATACGCACCTAAAATACATTCGTAAAGTTCGAAATAAACTCGCGTGTACAATCTACTTGGAATGGCAGCTGAAGAGACTATTGCATTATATATCATTCGAGATACTTCTAAACAATTGTACAAGCATACAAGCAGCATTAGAGTTCTAACCAATTTGAATCGAAGAAATATGCTTATAATAGGAAAAAGAGGGAGATGAAACGATTCCCTCTCTATCACTCTCGTGCGATTTTAAATAAACTCTCAGCTGTTTCTTCACTTCGAGGACCGATCGAGCGTCTATAGGTACGCACGGAGGTCGTTCGAGATCCGCTCGAGTCTCCTTCGATATCAATCGGAGCGTCCGAGATACGTCCGATGAAGTTCGAACGCTTCCGAGAGTTCCGAAACTTCCGAGGAGTTGCGAGTCTTCGTGTCAGATCGATATTCACTCGATCCGCTCGATATCCAGCAACCTACTTTACCGACATACCTTAACAACCAAGATAGTACTGAGCTTGTGCGGATGCTCCCGAGCGAAACTTGGCAACGCCGCACTAGTCAAATCGGTCGAGACGAGATGATTGCCGGCTAGCTTTTGTTTACAATACACACGAGTCGACGAGTCTATACGTGTTCGTGCTAGTACCTATAAGGTACGTGTCTGGTGTCTCCGGTAATGGATGAAAGAAAAGTGACACATCTTATTGAAGAAGTTCATCGTTTTCCAGCAATTTGGAATAAGACCGTACCAGAACACAGCAACAAACACTTTGTTGGTTCTGAGTGGAGTAAAGTAGCTGCCAATATCAATGTAGCTAGTAAGTAATATGTGCCTGATAAGTGCCTGTGATGTGCCTGTGATGTGCCTGTGATGTGTCTGTGCCTGTTAACAGTAAAATTTCAGACCTCATGAAAAGCGTTGTTAGTTTTCGTTTAAATTTATTCTTTAACAGCCTTTACCTGTAAACCTTCACTCGGCTTTACAGGATCTCAAGATAAACTTTATGAATGAATAAACTTAAACGAAAACTAAGAAGGCAATTAATTTTCTCATGCTTTAAAAAGTAAGTGTGTAAAATTTCAGACCTCTAGCTTGAATAACATTGAAATGACGAGCCATGATTTAGTTATATATATACTGATCGTGGAATGCTTTTCATGAGATCTTGTCAAGTCTATCATTCCATATCTATTTGCACTAGCGGGCTGAAATTTTGTATAGATGTTTTACAGCTAATTACAAAACAATTTGCCAGTATAGTTTTTATTTAACTGTATCCAATTTGCATGATCACCTTGAAACAACACCCGCCAATTCCGGTTTGTAAGTGGGATTATGTAAATTGAATACTGTTAAATAAAAACTAAACTGGCAAATGGTTTTGTTACAAGCTCCAAAGCATCTATACAAAATTTCAGCCCTCTAGGGCAAATAGATATGGAATGGTAGACTTGACAAGATCTCATGAAAAGCATTCTTGATCTTTAACGCTCGATGATAATTTAATTTTTTACTATTGAAAGGATTTTTTACGTGCTTTTTTTAATTATCTCTCTGCGTACATGATTAAACAGAAAATTCAAATGATTTAAGCTTATCATTCGTGATCAGTCGTTCATTAGATAGATGAGCTCGCTAACGTACGAATAATGGATAATTTTACTGTAGTATCCTGTTATCTGTAAGGGCAAAAAATGGTGCATATTTCCGACTAAATTGAAATTTACTAGGGATCCAAGACCTCGCACAAATCGCTTGCAAAAACGAACATCCTCGGACATTCGGAGAAGAGACTCGACCTCATCTTTACACATTGCACTATTAGATATATCACTATCAGAGTTGCTACCTCCTCCTCCCTCCCGCATCGTCCATTCGATTTCTTCAGCCCTACATCGTCTACCCCGTTGTAAATCGTGCAGTATTAATAACTTATTAATCTTTCTCTTTATATCAATTTATTTCTCCCACTGTACAAGCACCAATCGAATAATCCTTCGTAGGATGATGTGCTTGATCATGAACTCGAGTGCGAGCAATCAGAATTTGTGCCATATCTATTCCGCAAAAAGTTAGAAGTCCTAGAGATATACTCATATACAAATACTAGTAATTCTATTGTAAAGCGGGGACATCTTTTATTTTTATCTTTCATTAATTAGTTTTTTAATAATAAATAAATAACACGCGCGAGGCATAGTATAAATCTACTATCGGTATTAAGCGTCCTCTTAATATTAATTTTCTTCTCAATACGCTAACGAATTTGTATTTAACTTAACATTAGAATAACCGATAGTTGGCTTTTTCAGCAAATATTAAATTTAACTCTGATAAAGCAAGTAAAAAAATTAAAATCGTTGTCATTAAATATGGAATGTCTACAATTCACTTTTCCCAAAAATAATAAATTTAAATGTAATAATAATAAAATCTATGATTATTTATATGTATTAATTAAGAGCAATAGTAAAAACTATACATTTTTCTTTAGATCAAACTTTTTTAAAATAAGCTTGCCTTAGGTGGCCCTATAGTGAAATTTGACGAAAAACTCGATTTATGTTATTTTATTTTCTGATCTTTGTACATTTTTATAACAGATAATGATTTTGTATTGACAATATTGGCCATAGATATCATTTTAATGAACTTAATAGTTATTTATACGTATTTTTCCTCCGACCGTTATTGCACACAATCGAGAGTGTTCCAACATTAACCGAATACTAACTCGTGCCCAAATCTACTCTATAATATGCAGACAAACTTCAGAAAACATAGAAGTTATAAAAAAAAAATTTTTGCTGGATATTCAGTGATTGAAAAATTGTTTACAAATATAAAGAAAATTATTTATTTTTTATACAAAAGTGCGATTTTCTCGACTTATGGTTTTCCAATGTTCAGCAAGTCTCATGCACATAGGATTATAATGATTCAATCTGAAACTTCCGTGGTAGAAATTTATCCCATCCACTTTATAGATCTATGTAGAATAATCTCGCGCTGTATAGATATATGTAGGCAAACTAGATACTCGTAGTTACTATAAAGGCGTGTAACGGTCGACCCTTCTAGTTTCCCATATTATTTGCCCAGATAAAACTAGATAAGCAAAATTATGACAATAACAACCACTTAAAGGTTATGTTCTAAGGAACAGAAGCATAATCTATTATGCTTATTGGGTATTATTTTGATTTAAAGGTATTTAGATGTTACTGTTCACCTATTACCAATGTAAGTAAATGTAAATAACCTCTAAAGTGTAAGGTTATCAAATTTTATATGCATCGAGTTTTTGTATTTAAGAACTCAATAACAATATTATGCTACACATATATATTAAACAATCAAAATAAGAAAATAATCTGAATATCAAAATAACTATATGAAGTATTAGTGCGTATATTTATTTTGCTTATGAAAAATTAGTTTCCGTACATTTGATTATGTTCCATCCTAAATACAGGCTTGGTTTCAAAACCTGTATGGTTTATGTAAGAAAAACTAGTTTCACACACATTTATTATCCACTAATTAATTTTCTATTTTTAAAAAGAAATAATGTATTTGAGTTATTATATATATGTTCTATTTTTGTATTTCCTACTGATGTGATTAATTTATAATCAAACACTTTCATTTGACATCTATGACCAGTTAAAACATAGTAATTTGTTACTTATAAAGAAAATTATCGTCTACATGTGTTACACTAATGTGCTTGTCTTTGAAAATGTTGTCACGGATGAGCAGTTTATGAATTATAAGAACTCACATTAAATACAAAATTATTTGTAGTTCTGAAATTAAAATTCTAGTTTTTAAATAAAGCATGTCATAAAGTACATATTTGTACATATGATATTATTATTATTTATATATTATTTTTCAAGAAACAACTACATCAATCAATAACATTAGTTTGTGATCACTGTTTTTCATATGCAAGGAACATTATTTCTAAATTCTCATTTCTTAGGTTAGATATGCTTTTTGACTACTTTTATATGTAAATAGTATGAATAGAACTATAGATCTTATTAATATAATTGAAAACTTGTATGTTAAACTCTTTTTAACATTAATTTTTACAATAAAAGTTCCGTTCAATAAATAATATATAACCTCACAGATTTTATACGTACATATTATTATTGAGAGAATTATGTAGGGTACTTGTCCATATTTATGAGCCTGTCCATATTTGTGTGCCTTTTTTTTAAATGTAATTTGCAGCGATTAAATCATAAATGAATCAGTAAAACTATTTTTAAAACCAAGATAAAGTATTAAGTTAGAGTTTACAAGAGTTACATTTTAAAATGTTTTTCATAGAGTTATAATTTTTTTAAACATATGAATCATGATTTGGTGGTTTTACTTTGTTTCCTTGTCTAAAATGCTAAGGATTGCTTGACTTTTCAAAACTTAATTTAATTATTCAGACGTGATTTATGACAAACAAAATATTTATTGTATCATAAAATAATTCAATTTAATATTAAACAATGTGAAATGAACATTTTAGACTCAATTTATTAATTTATTAATGAATCCAGTAATACCGCGAGATTTTCGAAGTTTGTCCGTATTTATGCGCCCCCTCATGATCGACGGAATAACCTCACTTCTGCTTGTAGAAGGGAGAAGAAGTTTTCGCAAGCTTTATTTTTTCCAAAGCTGTTGTTATGGAATAGTGCATAATAAATCATTATCATTGTATCAGTTTGTTTACAAATACTTAGTTTTGTTCATAATATCTCTGTGTTTATCACATTTATTAATTTCAAATATTTTGAAACTTTATTTATATTTATTAATTATTAATTAAAAACTGTCTAATTACAATTATTTATTATAATATTTCAAATTAATATATAAATAAAAAATAATAATAAAAATTATTTAATTAAGCTTATTTTAAGTTATCTTATACTAAAACAAAAAATAGATTCCATTAGTATTAATATTTAGCAGTAATTATTGAAATAATTAAAATGAGATTTCATGAGCACACTAATCGGGGGCACAGTTTTTGAGCAGACACACTAATTGGGGGGTACAGAATTGTGGACACGCACACTAATACGGGCAGATTGGGCACAGTAATACGTTATAGCCCATTGAAGAAGCACACTAATATGGACCAAAACCTTTATTTTTATTTTTAATATATCTGTATGAATGCTTAATATATTCAATTAAAACAAATTCCATCTTAAACACGGAACGTTAGAGTACCTATGTAAACTTCAATATTAAAGATTAAAGCTATATACGTTCAGCAATCAATTATTAAATTCAAAACATTGCTTCATGGCACACTTATACGGACAAGTACCCTAGATCTGTGTGGATTTATCGAGTTTTGTACAGTCTATCTAGTACTATCTAGTTTGCCTATAAAGGCCATTATAGCGAATGTGGGCGACACGATAAGATTTCTACCAGGGTTAAAGGATATCTTATTCAACTTATTCGCATTACAACCATGGACTCCGATTAAAAAAAAATTATTAAGATAGTGTTGCCCATGAATAGAGTTAAAAATGTGTATTTTTTAAGTTATTTTTACAATGAAAATTCAATATTATTTTTTTTTTTTGTAAGTGTGTTTTTAGAAATTTGGAGTTCGCAGTTCTGTGTGGTACAGGTATTAGTTACAGGTGATATTACATAATTTTTTTCAAATGCTATACTTGCATTCTCATGCACAAGGATAATTTTGAAAAAACATCAATTTTCATTGATAATTGCTAGTTTTTTCTACATAACTATGGGTATAAGGTCTAAAAATTTATGAAAATTTACAAAAAACTTTCTTTTTAGATAACAAATATAACCACCAATTTAAAAGAAAGTTATCATGTGTACTAGAAAATTTTTCAAAATTTACTATAGGACCACCTTAAGCCAAACAAAACAATACGTTATACATATTTAGACATATGTAAAGAGTATATATTGTTACAAAAATTAAATTGATGATTACACTCTTTATTTATATCCTAAGTAAATAGAATATAAATCTTCTTATAGTAACAAAATATTGCAGTCAAATATATTTATTTAGATGCAAGAGATGATTTATAAAATAAAAATAGATGACATATAATTTAAGGCGATGTTAAACCCCGTGTCACTGGTAAATATGAGGAACCACTTTTTTCATTCATTTTTTAATTTTAAGAAAATATCTCTATGGAAAGTCGTTTATTTTGATGAGAACAACAACGTTCCATAGAGATATTTACTCAAAATTGAAAATGAAATGAGAAAAATGGATCCTCATATTTGTCGGTGACAGGTAGTTTTAGCATCACCTTAAATAAAAAGTTACGTTTAATAAAACATCGTGTATTTTGTGAGTCCCTTCAAACTTTTGATCTCTGGATTCAATCAGCTGTAGCGAGATACGTCCTTTTAAGTTCACGGTGAAATACGTATTTCTTAAACGTAATGTCGAGATACGTCTTTCTTAAACGTAATGCCGAGATCTGTACTTCTTAAATGTAATGTCTTAATAAGTCTTTCTTAAACGTAATACTAAGATACGTACTTCTGAAACGTAACGCCAAGATATATCTTTCTTCTTAGGGACCGTCGATATGCATTTAAAATCCAATAAAACATTGAACAATTCGCACCTGATCATTCGAATTTGTAAAACCTTATGATGCATTAAGAAATGCAGGTGTATCTACAGTTTCTTACAGTTTCTCCAATCGTAAAATTAGTCGAGTATCCTAAGATTAGTAGAGAATCGCAATATTGATAAGGAATCCTGAGATTAGTAAGGAATTCCACGACCATTTTCATGAATCTCGAGATCAGTCGGATATCGCGAGATTCGTCGGAAATTCCGTGATTATACGGGAATCCAGCGACTTGCCGGGAATCCTGAGTTGATCCGGGATTCTCGCTTGGGCTTGGGAATCTCGTCTTGGTTCTGAAATCCCGACTGATCCCGGGATTCTCGACTCTTATTTTGTGTCCTGACGATAAGTCGGAACGGGGCGGGATTGTACTGCCAGGACGGGATTTTTTTTGTCTCAAAACGAGACGAGAAATCCCGAGGCTTTTTTGTCCCGCACATACGCATGGTTAACGTACACAAGCATGGGATCTCAGAGAAAAGATCAAGGTGTTACACACTACTAAAAATCATATCTAGATTGTATGTTTCGAGGCTTTTGATGCCTACGTGCATATTGTACTCGAGTACAGTGCCTGCTGACAGGTTTCAATAACACCTCAGTAATATTGCTTTACAATCCTGTTAAAAATATGATATTGAAATCGATAAAAAAATGCATTTTCTTTTGGTGCTAATCTTAAATCTTTAATCTTGATTATCGTTCTACTTATTAGATATTTTAATCGGTTTTAATCCAATCTACTCATTTATTGACATTTATTTATGAATTTCTACGATAAATTTAGAATTTATTTTTTTTATATATTATTTATATACCTAGGTATTTATAAATCTGAAACAAATATTTTGCTTAAAATTATTTAATAGATGTGTCTGAAAGAATAAATCGATTATAAAATTTTGACGGGGCTGGGAATTGATCCGAAGACCTCTGCCTGAAACTCCAACGCTCTAACCGTTCCGCTACAGAAGAACTATGAAATCGATAAAAAAAATCTGACTTATAATCTACAATTACTGGTCATGAAAATACTTTTATATTTCGTAAAAATAAACACCCACAAAGATGGCTGAAAATTACATTATCCTAAAATCGATAACATATTTTTACATTAGAATTCAAAATAGAGTACCGGTAAAACAGAGTTCTTTACTATATTTAGATGATCATTTTTCTATTACTCGTGAAACCTGTCTGAAATATTTCTGACATATAACACTTGCAGCATTACGTAGGGAATGTTTCGGAAACATATTACGTGCAATGGAATTGAAATGTTATAACTGGTACGTCAGGGAAATATTTCTGAAACGTTGCAAACGTATGATCTCATGTGGGATATTACAGAAATGTTAGGGATGAAAGCTCATTTTTCTATTATTTAGGAAACCTTTTTGCAATATTTCTGACCTATAACACTTGCAACATTAAGTAAGGAATATTGCGAAAACATATTGCATGCAATGGAATTGAAACGTTATAACTGGTACGTGAGGGAAATATTTCTGAAACCTTGCTATCGTAACCTCCCATGTGGTATATCGCAGAAATGTTAGTGATGAAAGCTCATGTTTCTATTGTTCATGAAACCTTTCTGAAATATTTCTGATATCTAACACATGCAATATTTTATTGGTAATTTTTCAGAAACGTTTCACGTACAACAAGATGGAAACGTTATAACATATACGTCAGGGAAGCATTTCTGAAACCTTGCAAACGTAAGATCTCATGTGAGATATTACAGAAATGTTAGGGATGAAAGCTCATTTTTCTATTACTCGTGAAACCTTTCTGAAACATTTCTGATCGTGTATTTCTGTAACGTTACTGGAATGTTTCTATGGATGAAAATCATATGAAATCTTTTTGAAAGGTTTCTGAAAGATATCAGTTGAAACAATTCGATTGAACGATACCTGAAACATTGCTGAAACATTACCAATGAGCGCATACCTTTCGGTAACATTACGTGCCGTGTGGGGAGGCATTTGATGTCTACATAGTCATTCTGTTCGAATAAGTCGTGTACACGGAAAAAAGTTTGCAGCTGTAAAGCTGATGCTATGAGTAGACTCAGTTTTACGAAGCCCTAGTACCGCACTTTCCTATACTGGCACGGGTTTTCCGGTTACCAAGTAGCGGAGGCGGGGGGAGGGGTCGTCAAAGAGAGAAACACTAGACGCGCGCGTCGATTAGTGCGCGTGTCTACGGTTTGAGGTGGTGGGTGAAGTGTAGGAAAAAGTCGTTCGCAGCACCCGAAAAACCCGTGCTAATCTGGCCGAGGCATTATATTTTTCAATGGAAGCTCTTCTCCGTGTATACCATGAGGTTCTCTCGAAGAGGTCCTGGCTTTATGCCCTACGAAAAATCAAGTCTAGATTCTGATCTCCGAGGATTTTTAAGTGTTCGTGTACATTTCTTCGAGGAAGATATGTATACCACCCTGGTTATCGGAAATAAGGTCCAGGGCGCCTTCCAGAATATAAATTTTTGGTTTTCCGTTCTGATATCACCTAATATTACAGAAAACAGAATTGATTAAATCTTCCATTAGAAATACTTTAATTTTCAAAAACTTTATTAAGAAATATTTTTGGAATATTTTTAAAGTTCACTTTTTAATTATATTTAAAAGAATAAAAGAAACTCAGTATCGTTTACGATACATTTTTAATCAGATAAATCTACATATGAATTTGTTTCCTGCGTTATAGATCGTATATTAATTTTGCGTGTTACTCTGAGATAAAATTGGGGATGAGGGATAGAAAAAATCGACGTTCATAAAACCAAATACATTGTAAACCATTTACAAATAAATAAAATACGTTATTATGAATATTGTGAACGGTGATTATGAAAATAAAGTCAGATTTAGGCAGCTAATTGACCATTTTGTTCACATTTTCAATATTCAAATTTTTAAAACCATTTCTTTTTACGGTGTTATTTTAAAAAAATGTTAAACCAAAAAAAGATAACAAATAAATAATATACAAAATGGTTGTAGTATAAATACTACCAACGTACAAAATGTTTAAAAAAAATTAATTTCAATTAAAAAATAAATATTAAACAATATTCATATATTGTAATATCAATCAATTTATAACATAGGCTAAAGAAATATATCGAAAATTATACTACAAAATACATACGGTTCTAAAATTAAATTATATGTAACAACGAATTTTAAGTATAATATTCACTAGAAATAAATAAAAATATATAACATAAAAATATAGAATAAATATACCTACGAGCGCGTGGCAGTGCGCATAACTGTTTTGAGTTTGATAAAAACGTACGAGGTAGATGTTTTTTTATCAGTTTGAACTATTAAAACTGATAAAGATAAAGGTTTGAACTTATTCTCAAACCTATAAAAAGTAAAGAAATGCTAATATTTTTCTATTTATAGTAAGTTTTCCTTAAGTGATCAATATAACCCCTTTCTACCCTATATTTCGCGAAAAAATCGAAAAACTGGAAAGATAATGTTATATAAAAAATATTATTATTTTGTGATTTTTAAAAAAATGATTTAATAATGAAATAATTTATTTTTGCTATATTGAAACTGTATTTATCTATTCCTCGGACGTAGTATAAAGGTGCGTTAAGAGCGTTTGTAGGCAAGGGGGATAGTTGCCGCCACTTCACTTTGGTACATATAGAAAAGAGGGCCTGGTATACTGCATGTGCTCAACACAAGAAGACCTATATCGTATAGGAAATCTGTACAAATACCTTCTGTGTAAAATTCTATGTAAAATACTTAAAAGATACTCCAAAAATGCACTTTTCCGTTATCTTCCGTATGCACAGTAAGTAAAAGATAACTTTCCGTTATCTTCCATGCGTGACGGTATAGAGATTGACATCCATATTAATCCGTAAAGGATTTCATACAAGTCCGTAAGAATTCTGTAATGACTCCGTAAAAGTCCGTGAAGCTTCCGTAAGAGTTCGTGTGGCTTCCGTAAGAGTCCGTAAGGTTTCCGTAAGAGTCTGTAAATTAAAAGTACCATTTCACCTCCCCTTATGGATAGGGAGAATCAGGGAATCTATTTTCTGTTCATTAACACTAAACATTTTGGAAATTTAGCAGCATATATTATATACAAAAACTAAGAAGAAGAGCCCAGAAAGACCTAAAAACTCCCCTTAAAAGCTGATATATCTCAAAATTCGTTAAAAATGGTAAAAAAAATGAATATTTTCAAAACGGTCCAGGCGATGAAAGATTCGATGGTGACAATTTCCATTGAATATTTCAATTATAATATACGTAATAATGGTGTGGAATTGCTTTATAAGAATGATAACAAAAGTTACAAAAGTGTTTTTTCATTAATTTTAATGTATAAATGTTCATATTATTTCTAAAACATATTCATTTCTAAAATTGCACAACAAATTTGTTAGTATTGTTCTAAATATTGCGATTCGCTGCATATTTCATCGCTTGGAATACTTTTAAGCTTGATCGGTAATAAAAATATTAATTTGAAGACAATCAGTGTTTCGTAACTATATATATATATATAGTTACGAAACACTGATTGTCTTCAAATTAATATTTATATATATATATATATATATATATATATATATAAAATCTATTTTAAAATTTTGCTATATATTGATTCTATATATATTTATAATACATATTAATCATATATATTATTCTACACGCGTATCTATATATATATATATATATATATATAAATACGCGTGTAGAATAATATATATGATTAATATGTATTATAAATATATATAGAATCAATATATAGCAAAATTTTAAAATAGATTTTTTCGTAATTTTTGAAAATTCTCGAGTGGGCCACATCTCGTGCAGAAATATCCCTACGTTATCCCGGGTTTAGGCTGGATTCTGGTCAGTTTCACTTGAATTCTCCATTCATGGGGAATACATGCCAAATCCCGACCGGAATCATATCTGATAATTTAAGGTCCGCGCTTTTTTATATTTAGGTTAGGGTACATGAGAAATACTCGCCCGATTCTGACTGGATATCCTTATGTTATATCTAGATCACCGATAAAATCTTTCATCGTAGGATATCCTAGTCAGAATCTGATCTGATATTCTAAGGTCCGTACTTTTTCTATTTTTAGGTTAGCTAAACTATTACAAACTGGAAATGGTTAGCGATAACATATCGGAATCTAACTAGTTTGTTCTATAATCTACCATTTAATTAAGCTGATATAAAGTGTCGGAAAAACTAACCTCTATTATACATACTTATTAAATTAATATTATTATTTATATTAAAATAAATGCCATTTTTTCCAATACTTCTGTTACGTTTATAAGTACAATTAGTGATATAAAAAAAATAATATTAATAATAATAATAATAATAATAATAATAATAATAATAATAATAATAATAACAATAATAATAATAATTAAATTAGCAAGCATTATTAATATATCTAGTAATTTGTTTATCATTATTAGCTATCAAACTAATTGAAACTATAAATAACATTTTTATAATTACATAAAAGTCTCAATATGAAACAGAAAATTTTTTTTTGTTTCAAATAAACCGTTGAAAAAAATGTGTTGCAAAGATGGCGTGCTCACGGGTTAAAAAAATATTTTTCAAATAAATGAACTACGTAATATAAAAAATAATAATTACAACCCACAAGTATATTATTCAATCTGTTATTAGTTGTTACCAGTATAAAAACGTATAATTTTTCGTATATGCAAAAATAAAGTTTCTATCTATCTATTATCGACTTCACTATTATAACAATTATTCGAGATAAAACCAACTTTAAAAGAAAAACTGGTTGTAATTTCAAAAAATTCGGTTATTATTTTCAACCAGAAAATAGTTTTAAATATTTTATGTGATAAGCAACCTGCGTGAAACCCTTTTACATCCTCTTAAGGTGATGGTAAACCCCGTGTTTTCTGGTAAATACGGGGATCCACTTTTTTCATTCATTTTTTAATTTTAAGAAAATATCTCTCTGAAAAGTGTTTTTTTTTTCATTGGAATAACAACTTTCCATAGAAATATTTGCTCAAAATTAAAAATTAAATAAGAAAAGTGGATCCTCGTATTTGTCGGTGACAGGTGGCTTTAGCATCACCTTAATATCAGAACTGTCTCCAACACCATCTTTGAAGACAAATAATATTCATACTGACGGTAATTAATAATTATTAACAACCTGTAGAGTGTTTTTTATACTCTTCAATTACAAAAGTATTAAATTGAAAATTTTAATATTTGTATGTTTTTTGGTTTTATATTCATTATCTTCATATTAATACCATGTATAAATTATCTATAAAAAATACCTTTCTAAAAAGTAAAATCTTGGCAAGTACAAGTTTCATTATTACCCACAATATAAATTATAAGAAATATGTTATTACCAAAATAAGACGTTCAATTACTCGTATGAATTTCATGACCCTGGTAGAAAATTGAGCATATTAGATGGTCGGTTCACGATCTATTGGGCAGATCCGTTTCCTAACAGTTCGCCAGAAATAAACCAGCATCTGATCAGAAATTTATAGAAAATCTAAATAGCTGACATAACCCTAAAAAATGATTGAAAATGTAAATCCCATTATAGTACTTATCTTAGCATTCTATTAACAATAAGCTATTAAATCCATGACATAATAATCATTATTAACTTATAAAAATTCGTTAAACGTTATTTTTTATTTATTTATTCATTAACCATAAGTTGGTCAGGTTTCTGACGAGAAAACGTCGACAGGTAGCGGGGTTTCTGGCCAGACTTTTAAGCAGAAATTGGCCATTCCCTATAAAATAGAGTAAAATCTGGCGAACATATGGGGAACGTTTCTACCAGGGGAATACGCTACAATTAAAATAGTAAACTTAAACTAATATTCTATTTAAAAAATAATATAGTTAAAAATATTTCCATTTTTTACTAATTCTGATAATCTCAAATGAACGCTAAAGAAATTAATGAAATCGATTAATAAATTGGCAAGTATTGTATTTTTATTTGTATATCAATTTCCTTCTTTTATTAATTAGTATGAAGTATACAAATTATTTAAAAATATTATAGTTTAAAATATTTCTATTTTTTACTAATTCAGATAATCTGAAATAAACGCTAAAGAAATTAATTAAATCAATTAATAAATTGGCAAGTATTATATTTTTATTTGTAACTCAATGTCATTTTTTTATGAATTAGTATAAAGATACAAATTAATAATACCTTTCAAATTTAATATTGTAAGACATTAAATTTGACATAAATACATGTTGATAAGAAATAGGTCAAAAAGTCGAACCTCAAACACTGATCTATAATACTCTCGCTACATTACACTCGCGTTACATGTAGTGCGCATATGGAAATTCATTTCTATTATATGTAAGCTAACTGATACTTTTTGAAATCAAGACAATATAATATTACGGACAAACAGTTTATACTTTATCTAGGGTCCTGACTTGCTGCCATCGTTAATTGCTACGAACCTTAGGTAACTCGATCACTGTTCGAGGTTATTTTTCCCAAACTCGAGCAATGTTCCAGGTTTAACTGTAGTTCAATATAAAATATAGTGCATTGACGGTCTCTTTAATTTCGACATATAACTATGAACATACTTGGCGGACCCGTCGTCTCGCAGTCTATCGGTGGACTACCTACCTTGTTTAAGATAAATTTTTGATCATAAACATCCAACGTCTATTACTCAATATTTTTATATTTCATTTATTTTATTCTTTTATAATAAAACATTACATATTTTTGTACCCTTTAAAAAACTTATAATAATATCCAAAATTACAGCGCTGTTTTTGTTTTGTGACATAATAAACTACTTACTATTTCTTGCATATGATACGTTCTTTTAGCTTTTATCTCAAGAGTTCGTCATCATTATTAATATTGTCTTATTCGTTCAATATATATCACATCACATATTGCATAAAACAATTGTATACATATATGTTTTCAGCATCTATGATTATGCTAATGCGCCGGTTCGAATACGCGTATAAATGAAACGAGTTAAACTGAAATTTTAGATTTATTCCAGCTTTAGGTAGAAGCGGTTTTGTCAAGATTACACAAGAATGGCACCACCTTGAATTAATGTGAGCAACAGTTTTAAGGTGAATTCCGCCAGAAGAGGAAAGGGAGGTAGGCTTTAGTGGGTAGGTTTGCGATGCAATGGCCGTGTAGTTTTCTCGCGTTTTTGTTTATGTTATTTTTCGTCCTATATTATACACGCTGTGGGTGCATCCCCAACTAACCCCACACTATCCGGCTGTGCGGATCCAGTCGGGTGCGCCTTAGATGGCTTTGTCCTCAAAAAAAAATCTATGATTTTGCTAACTTCTTTTACTTAGAAATATTACCTTCTATTCTACGAACACCGTAAACTTCGAGACGACGGGTCCGCCAAGTATGTTCATAGTTATATGTCGAAATTAAAGAGACCGTCAATGCACTATATTTTATATTGAACTACAGTTAAACCTGGAACATTGCTCGAGTTTGGGAAAAATAACCTCGAACAGTGCTCGAGTTACCTAAGGTTCGTAGCAATTAACGATGGCAGCAAGTCAGAGCCCTAGATAATAGTCCAGTCGGTGGAGCATCTAAAAGATATGAATGTGGTTTTGGCTTGATGTACAGAGGGTTTTTCTTGGAATTGGTTCATAACAATGTATAGAATAATAATATCGACCTGCTACGTGCGAAATACCACGGGAAGTTTGTTTAAATTAACGATATTTGCAAAATTACTGAAATTGTTTCGAAAAATCGGTTATAACTCGAGAACGAAGCCTCGGACGAAAAAATATCACTCTTTCTTTTTTGTTTATCTTGACATTTTCTACAAGATAAAAGTCTTGCCGAACACAAAATTTTGAAACACGCGTTTGCAATTGCAAAAAACCGTGAAAATTCGTTACTTTTTTCATCGGCTCTGTAGACAAGGTAAATATTATCCAATATCAATAAAAATTTAGGATTGTATAACTGAAGGGTCCTCCTTGATGTATGCACAACCCGCTCGCTGTGCGACAAATAGTTTTTTGTAGAGAGAAAAGTTAATTAACAAAGTGCGCGAACCTTTGATTTAATGTAACTTCTATAAAAATGATCTCAAATTCCGCCTGCAGTTTTGACACATATTTTGAGACATAAGGAACCACAATACATCAAAAGAATTCGATTTTTTTATTTTTTTGCAACTTTTTTGACGGTTTGAAATATTTTGGTTAATTAACAAAATGAATTTTGGACTGAATTTCGACCGATCAAAATATTTTTTTTACATTAATAGTTCTTCGAAATACGCTTCTTTTAAGCCCCGAAACAGTCAAATATCTCAATTAGGTCCAGAGATATCGACAGTCAAAGTTTATAGCGATTTGCAGCTAAACTATACGTCGTATCGAAGTTTTACAAAACTTAAAATAAAGGTGAGTAATGTACTTATTAGTGATATTTGTACTAATATTAAAGTATTTAATTTACCTGTACAAAAGCCCGTTTGAAAAACCAAAGATCAGGCGAATTTCGCCGCGGCGGCAGTGTGCGCGGTGGTGGGGGAAGCCCTCAAGTCCCCGGGTCAAAGAGGTTGCCCGCGCTTAAAACTCGCACGCGCTGAAAAATTATCGATATCTCGGCAATGGAAATAGCAAATGAGATGATTTTTTTTTTAAATCGATATAGAAAAGTGTAACAAACTCAAATACCAGCTTATTAATTGAATATATTGATAAACTTCGGCACAATTGTTGATATTTTACATTATCGACACTTTTTCGTTTTTCCAAGCAATGTTAGTTAATATTAATATTTTTTTTATTGTTATTAGTAATTTATTGTAATAATCAACATAAAATAAATAATTACAGTGATTTTTTTTCTTTTAAATTTTATTTACAGAAATATACATACATATAAACTTACAATAAGTCGCATAAAAGTAAAAACTTAAATATACAAATTACAATAATAAAATTACTCGGCTTTACGCTTTTTATTAATATGTAGATCGTCTACATCTTGCATTTCTACATCAGTAGACTCACTGTCGCTATCTGATTCGACATCGCTAAATGAAATTCCTTCAATTTCCTCTATATTTTCGAGCGCTTCATTTTCTTGATTTAATTGATCAATGTATTCAGGAATATCGGTATTAGCGATGTCTAATTCAGGTAATACATCATCAATTTCAGGAGCTACGATTTCGTTATTTTTACATGTCTGTCCTCGGCAATGTGTACAATAATCGGAACATCGCAAGCCGTGTTTAACGCATCCGCATGTTTTGGTGCATTGTTTTATACATCTACACCTAATATCTTTTAAAATATCGTCAGGTACTAATGGGCCTATTACATACGAAGGAACGAGTATATTTTCACTAATTTGCCAACCCCACTCAACAGGATTTTTAGAATTATTTAACCATTCTTGTACTTGATGATAAACTCTAAATGAATGTAAAGCAGCTGCTGATTCTGTAAGGGGCAAAGCCGCTAAATTAAAGGCACTCTTACGAGAGCATTTTTTAAAACATGAGTATCGGAACTCATTTAAAGAAGTATCTTTTTTATCGCCGTATAACGCACAAATCATTTTCTCCCCTGCCTTTCGAATTTCATCTTTCGGAGCATTTGGCGCATTAAAAATCAACATTTGTTCTCTTAATTTATCACTACTTTCTAACAATTTTATAATTTTACCTTTTCCTTGCTTATAAAATGCAGATGTTGTATCGCATCCGGTAAATGCATGCATAAATGCAATCAAATTTTCGACAGATTTAATTGAAAAACTTTCGGCGCTGTAAATACAATTAGGAATCTGTTCTTTGCCAGGCTTGAGCAAATATACTACTTTATCTGTAGGTTTTATTTGTGACACAATGACTAGAATATCTATGTCTTCAGCTACAATTACCGATGGTTTTTGTGCATTGCTTAAATCGATTGCTGTCTGTACAATTAAAGTATCTGCATCGCCAATCGCTTGTTTAGTATTAAATCCTGCTGCTTCTAATTTTTCACGCAATGCAATAATAAGTCTATTTTTATTTTTGTCGTTACTTAAAAATTTGTCTTGTGTAACTGTAACAGCCATGGATAAATCAAACAAAATTTCGCGGCAAACTTGTCTCGTTTGTCTACGCTCACGCTCTGCAGTTTTTGTGCATAACGTTTTATTTTCTGGATATCCATCAAAAACTATAGTAGCATTTGAACTAAAATGTTTTTTAACATAATTAATATAATGGTCTATAATAATACTAAACGTTTCCTTTTGTCGCCATACAACCTTGTGTAGCAAAAAGCCTCCATCAATTACATGAGAAATATTTTCATCAAAAGGTTTTTCTTCGAGCGGGATAAAAAAATTATATAATTTTGATTTTTGTGTTTTGCGCATAAGTGCATTATCAAATATAGATAAAGGAAATGGGGCAAGTTCATAGCCAAGAAATTTCTGCAGTTCTTTTTTGCCTTCCATTGCAATAGAAATTCTTTGGAAAATTAAACTCGGATCAATAACTATATTTTCATTTTTTATAACTTTAGTTGAACTTGCAGATTGAATTGACAAAACTCTACTTTTTCTCTGGAATTTAAATTGTTTAAAATTAAGTCCTACAGTACTATTCATAATTTCGATTCCGATTTCAAAAGCCTTATAACAATTTGTAGATTTATCGCCCTTGCATCCTGTACTTATTGAAAAAATATTATCTGAGCTCGCAAATGGCTCGTAAGTAGTTAAAAATTTTAATAATTTATTAATATCCGCAGTATCTCTCGAAATTCTTGATGGTCTGGCATCAACATGCTGTTCAGACGTAGAAAAGCTTACGTTGCAAAAATTTTGTATTGATTCTGTTACGTCGATAAGAACAGGCATTGTTAAAGTCCATTTTGCTAAAGAACTATCAGTTATACCGCGACCATGCGTCAATCCACCGCTTGTCTTCATTGATCGCATGAGAATTTGTTCTATTGCCATATCAGACCAAATTCCTGCCCAATATTTATTTGTGCGCCTAATTGTAAAAAAGCCCTTTTCAGTGAATTTATTATATTCTACTGGATCCATTTTTTCTTCAAGTGCATACATATCTTGCAAATATAAGTGGCATGATTTGGCATATAAATAATGGCCACTAGCGTGGAAAAATGGCAACATTTTTCGCGCACTTTGAAGATGGAGTTTCCAGTTTCCAGTTCTTTCAGCTTCAATAAATTGTTTAACTACAGTGACCATGTTAAAATATTCAATCCATAATTTAGCAGTAGGTCCATTATTTTTAATTTTTTTTACGTGTTCTCGAAACTTAGCAACAATATAACTAAATTCATTTGTTTGAAGAATATTTAATGTATTTGGCCCGATATTTAGCAAACTATTATTTATTAATTGGTTTTCAGTTTCAGTAAAATTAATAGATGAAAGAAGCAACCGTCCTAAAGCTAAATGACATAAAAGATGGCCTCTAATTGCTCTCGCATATGCGTGTCCAGATAACATTTTATCAACAGAATTTTCTGCATATATTTCGCATAAAAGCTCTTTTAAACCACTGCCGCTCATTATAAAACCTATACTTCCAAGAAAAGACATTAAAAGATGAAAACCGCCAAGTCTTGCGTGTACAGAAGATAATTCATCTTTGCAACATTCTAATATTTCTCTAGCTTTATAATAAAGAGGTTGATCAAATGTAACAAAGCAATCTTTCTGATTGTCTTTTTTACATCTTCTATTAGCTTCCAAAAGAACAGTATATATCGTATCATAACTACTCGGCACATGATTAACAAACGGTAAAAAATTTACTTTGCTTTTTTCAAAATCTTTTTCTTTCGTTAAATTTTCCATGAATCCATTCCAACCATCAAATTCATCGGGTTTAATAGATTTTCCACAAAGCCATAAAAAATCTGTATCTGATATTTCTATATCGAGGGACATTGGACATATTTCATTTAAATTTTTTACACTAATTTTTTCCATTCCTGATGACGAAGGCTTTTGAAAATTATATAAATCAACCTTGCCAAATGTTCCTATAATATGTGCACTTGGTATTTTTTGCAATCTCGGGACTTTTTCGCTACCAGATACAGAACTATATGGTGTTATAATTTCTATACCCCCCATAGCATGAAATGTATTTTTACCATCAATTGTATTAAGATTGTGATCAGCGTTATCAAACACAAATTGAAAATAAGAATCATTAAATTTTAATTTCTGTGGATGACTTAAAACAGACGCTTCAAATAATAGAGATTCTTCGTATGTAGCACAAAATCCCAAAGCACTTAAAATCTGTAGTAGTTCTTTAGAGCCATATTTTTTACTCAACATTGCTGCTAATCCAACTTGCAGAGAAGATAAAAATGATCGCGGCCCTGTACTTGCAATGATCGCATGAGCGATACTTATAACTTTATTTTTATACTTATCAACGCTACGTTTTTGATTTAAAATAATCGTATTTAATAAAATTTGTAAAGTTTCCGGAATATCAGTAATCACATCTTCAAGAAACGAATCTGGACGGGGATATGATGTCATATCATAAAATTCAGCCCGTATATCTTCTAAAATAATTTTTGCTGCAATTTCAACGATTCTTTTACGTTCTTCTTTAATATCTTTTTTTTTGTTTTTGTACCACATCTCTGTTAACATTTTTTCCCCAGCATTAATCAATGTTAAAATAGGGCCATCTCGAGACGAATGAATAATAATGTCATCTCCAAAAGTTCTTTTTAAATATTCTTTAACGTACCTTAAAGAAACCCAGGCGTTAGAGTCAAAATTTTGTAAAATATCTTTAATACTAAATTGGCATTCTTCTTTGTTTGCTAGTATGTATGTAGCGATAAATTTGGAGGCTTTACTGGCTGTGGAATCATCTAATTCAACTGAGGCCCTGAATTTTGAATATAACTGTTTCTGGCAATTTTGGTGATAACGCGCTTCTAAACTTACTAAATCTTCGATATTTACAAGTCGAGTATAAACACTTAAGCTTAATTTATCAGTAGCGGTCTTCAACTTTTTAATCAAACTATTGCGCGTTTCATTATCGCTTACAATGTGAACGCGTTGTCGTTTTTCAGCTGGTAAACGATCTTGTCGCTTAAGAAACGCATCAGTAGTATCTTTTTCGCAAATAAAACATAAATTTTTAAAATCAAAATGTGTCATACTTATAGATCTTGTCGCAGCTGCAGGCGTAGCTTCGATTGAATCGTCGTTTAATTTTCTCACTGCATAGGCGATGTTCCTTTGTGCTGTGTATGCCTTACAACAATTAGTATGGAGGGTCAATGACTCTTCGTTTCGAAAGTAAACATGCTTCTGGTCGGCTCTCTGTTTACTTGCAGCGATGAAATTTTTTATTGTCTCCCCTTGAATTGTTCGAACAGGTCCACAGTCCAACGGTTTATCGCAAATAATGCAATTTTCTTGTGCTTCAGCCATTGTATTTATCTGTAAAAAGTGTAACATATTAAAAATTGTTTAATATATATTCATATTTTAAAAGAAAATATTTGAGTAAACAAATATTTTCTAAAAATTACTATATTTTCAAGTAGCACAGTAACAGATTGAAAAAATATATATTATTATATTAATAGAAAAAAATGATAATACTAATATTAAGATTTTATATAATTTACACAATATGACATACAATCTTTACTATTTCCTATATATATAATTAATTATTTTGCGAAAAATTACAAGTGCTAATCGACAGTATAGCAAATTTCATTCAATTTACTTAGAACAAAATGAATCTATTATATACATATTTTAACTTACCAAAACAGGATCCAGACGTTCACAGCACTTAAATCAATTTCGAACAGTGTAACTATTCAAAAATTAAACAAATAACAAGGAAACTGCTCAATACGACCGAAAATATAAGTTCTCTGCTCAGATACTTTCGAGAGACTGCCGAAAACGACGCTCTCGAAATCTATATATAACCGAAGCAACGTACTTTTTCGAATTTAGATGTAGCCACACCTCCAATTTTTAGCCAATCAGATCTCTTGCAATTCTTGTCCAGGCCAAATTTCTTTGAATGGTCCCCTTGAACCCTAAAATATACCTGGAAAGACCCGACTCCACCCTTTAAACGGTTTATATGGGAATTTACCTGCCATATAACCCTGTCATAAAAGATACATCTTGAATCCTATTATATAGCTATCTATAAATAAATATATATATATAAATATAATGTATATATCATATATATATATATATAGCTTTATGGTTTCTTAAGAAATTATATATATAATATACATTACATACTCTTCTTAAGAAACAAAAAAGTTTAACAATTATATTGCAAAAAAAGTACTATTTATTTAATACGTTTAAAAATTTTTAAATATAAATATTTAAATTAACATTTTAAACAACCAAATATTATAACTTTAACATTAAAAGCAAACAATGTGGTTTTACTAACAACAAAAATAAATTGTATATTAAATATTAACTAAAAAAGTGCCACGAAATGTCGATAATGTAAAATATTAACAATTGAGCCGAAGTTTATCAATATATTTAATTGATAAGCTGATATTTGAGTTTGTTACACTTTTCTATATCGATTTAAAAAAAAAATCATCTCATTTGCTATTTCCATTGCCGAGATATCGATAATTTTTCAGCGCGTGCGAGTTTTAAGCGCGGGCAACCACTTTGACGCGGGGACTTGAGGGCTTCCCCCACCACCGCGCACACTGCCGCCGCGGCGAAATTCGCCTGATCTTTGGTTTTTTAAACGGGTTTTTGTACAGGTAAATTACATACTTTAATATTGGTACAAATATCACTAATAAGTACACTACTCACCTTTACTTTAAGTTTTGTAAAACTTCGATACGACGTATAGTTTAGCTGCAAATCGCTATAAACTTTGACTGTCGATATCTCTGGACCTAATTGAGATATTTGACTGTTTCGGGGCTTAAAAGAAGCGTATTTCGAAGGACTATTAATGTAAAAAAAATTATTTTGATCGGTCGAAATTCAGTCCAAAATTCATTTTGTTAATTAACCAAAAATTTTCAAACCGTCAAAAAAGTTGCAAAAAAATAAAAAAATCGAATTCTTTTGATGTATTGTGGCTCCTTATGTCTCAAAATATGTGTCAAAACTGCAGGCGGAATTTGAGATCATTTTTATAGAAGTTACATTAAATCAAAGGTTCGCGCACTTTGTTAATTAACTTTTCTCTCTACAAAAAACTATTTGTCGCACAGCGAGCGGGTTGTGCATACATCAAGGAGGACCCTTCAGTTATACAATCCTAAATTTTTATTGATATTGGATAATATTTACCTTGTCTACAGAGCCGATGAAAAAAGTAATGAATTTTCACGGTTTTTTGCAATTGCAAACGCGTGTTTCAAAATTTTGTGTTCGGCAAGACTTTTATCTTGTAGAAAATGTCAAGATAAACAAAAAAGAAAGAGTGATATTTTTTCGTCCGAGGCTTCGTTCTCGAGTTATAACCGATTTTTCGAAACAATTTCAGTAATTTTGCAAATATCGTTAATTTAAACAAACTTCCCGTGGTATTTCGCACGTAGCAGGTCGATATTATTATTCTATACATTGTTATGAACCAATTCCAAAAAAAACCCTCTGTACATCAAGCCACACCCACTCTATTTGCTCCCCCGACTGGACTATAAAGTATAAACTGTTTGTCCGTAATATTATATTGTCTTGATTTCAAAAAGTATCAGTTAGCTTACATATAATAGAAATGAATTTCCATATGCGCACTACATGTAACGCGAGTGTAATGTAGCGAGAGTATTATAGATCAGTGTTTGAGGTTCGACTTTTTGACCTATTTCTTATCAACATGTATTTATGTCAAATTTAATGTCTTACAATATTAAATTTGAAAGGTATTATTAATTTCTATACTTTATACTAATTCATAAAAAAATGACATCGAGTTACAAATAAAAATATAATACTTGCCAATTTATTAATCGATTTAATTAATTTCTTTAGCGTTTATTTCAGATTATCTGAATTAGTAAAAAATAGAAATATTTTAAACTATAATATTTTTAAATAATTTGTATACTTCATACTAATTAATAAAAGAAGGAAATTGATATACAAATAAAAATACAATACTTGCCAATTTATTAATCGATTTCATTAATTTCTTTAGCGTTCATTTGAGATTATCAGAATTAGTAAAAAATGGAAATATTTTGAACTATATTATTTTTTAAATAGAATATTATTTTAAGTTTACTATTTTAATTGTAGCGTATTCATGAAATTCATAATTGAACGTCTTATTTTGGTAATAACATATTTCTTATAATTTATATTGTGAGTAATAATGAAACTTATACTTGCCAAGATTTTACTTTTTAGAAAGGTATTTTTTATAGATTCACAACTTTTCCAGAGACGGAAATGTATTCTTACTATTCTCGATAAATAGAAAAATTTTAAAAATAGAATATTAGTTTATGTTTACTATTTTAATTGGCTTAGCGCGTTTATACACATAAGAATTATACACGTAATTATTGTACACAATTTAGCATTGGTCAAATTATATATAGATATATTTGACCAATGCTAAATTGTGTACAATAATTACGTGTACAATTCTTATGTGTAAGAAACGCACTGTGCCTTTTAATTGTAGCGTATTTCTTTTAATTTATATTGTGGGTAATAACGAAACATATACTTGCCAAGATTTTACTTTTTAGAAAGTTATGTGTTAGTTTCAAATAAATAAATGTTTGTGTATGGGTAACTTGAAAGTTTCATTGACTCCATTTTCTTTTAAACTACTTGAAGTAATCTTTTGCAATTTTACCTAAACCATTATGTAGCCCTATTGATTATGAAAATTCACTTAAAATAAATTTAAATAAAATTCTTTCGAAAAAACATTATAGTATTCTCATGTTTTATTCAGATATCAAGTCAACGCTGAGTGAAAAGAGTATTTTTAATATAATTATAAACCTGAGCTTGCAAACATTTGATTAATTATAGTTTTATAAGTTCATTAAAATGACCCTTCTGAGCCAGCGCTGACTTTAGATCTGGATAAAACATGAGTATATTATGTGTTACTTTCAAATAAATAAATGTTTGTGTATGGGTAACTTGAAAGTTTCATTGACTCCATTTTCTTTTAAAATACTTGAAGTATTCTTTTGCAATTTTACCTAAACCATTATGTAGGTCTTTTTGATTATAAAAATTCACTTAAAATAAATTTTAAAAAAATTATTTCGAAAGAACCTTATAATATTCTCATGTTTTATTCAGATATCAAGTCAACGCTGAGTGAAAAGAGTATTTTTAATATAATTATAAACCTGAGCTTGCAAAGATTTGATTAACTATAGTTTTATAAGTTCATTAAAATGACCCTTCTGAGCCAGCGCTGACTTGAGATCTGGATAAAACATGAGTATATTATGTGTTACTTTCAAATAAATAAATGTTTGTGTATTGGTAACTTGAAAGTTTCATTGACTCCATTTTCTTTTAAAATACTTGAAGTATTCTTTTGCAATTTTACCTAAACCATTATGTAGGCCTTTTTGATTATAAAAATTCACTTAAAATAAATTTAAATAAAATTCCTTCGAAAGAACCTTATAGTATTCTCATGTTTTATTCAGATATCATGTTAACGCTGGGTGAAAAGAGTCTTTTTAATGTAATTATAAACCTGAGCTTGCAAACATTTGATTAATTATAGTTTTGTAATTTCATTAAAATGACCCTTCTGAGCCAGCGTTGACTTTATATCTGGATAGAACATGAGTATGTTATATGTTACTTTCAAATAATCCTTTAAACACAAGAAGCACTTACACGAGTACAAAGATTCACAAAGTCCCTCAACAATAACAAAAATTTGGGTTAAAAAACAGTACATCTATTGGAGTATTTAATATTTAACAGATGCTTTTGTGACGCAGCAACTTGATTAGAGATGTTGATTTGTATTCAAACTTCACTGGCTGTTTATTTTACCCTGAGAGTATAATTGCTTGAGATATCAAGAAAAGACAGAATCTTAGCATTTGACCTTATACCTCGCTATAACAAGCAGTTTACAGTAAAATTGAGTAATATCCTTTAAACACAAGAAGCACTTACACTAGTACAAAGATTCACAAACACCCTTGTCAATAACAAAAATTTGTGTTAAAAAACAGTACATCTATTGGAGTATTAAATATTTAACAGATGCTTCTGCGATACACCAACTTGATTGGAGAACTTAATTTGTATTATATTTACATCATGACAACATCAGAGCGGATATTTAATTACTGCATCCTCATGATTGTGTGGTATTTTTCTGGTGCATAGTGGCGTATGCCCTGTATGTTTATGATCAATCAGCAGATGACTCTGTATATCCCCGATGATGATTACACACAAGCACATAAATACTTGTTACTAAGAAGTAGCACACCACAAGTATAACAAAAATTTTATCTAATAATTCTTCGTTGAATGCAATTATCACAGCTAATTGCTGTATATGCATTTTAACAATGACTTTACCTATAAGCGTGGCACCAAAGAAATTCCAACCATATTTCCGAGCAAAACAACTTTACTTGATGACTCGTTTCATCTTGTTTATTCCTTGTGAGTTTCAAGGGGGCAACATACTCAAAGGCAGAGAAGACGTCCTTAATTGTTCCTTTTTGTGTACTATACTATTCTACCTCTTCTTTTACTAGTCTTCTTTACTTGCAATGCTAGACATTCCCTGCTCTTTCTTTCCAAGTTTCTGACCCTCTTTAAATCCATATTTTGCCACGATTTTTTCTGCAACAGAAGACGTTGTGTATCCTTGATGATTTAAATTCTGTCAAGGAAATGTTCTCGGTACAACTTCTGGTGTAGCCTCCTGCAGAAATGGAGCGATGGTAATACCTTATCCAGTACTCCTGAATGTTGTGCGTTCTTCATCTCTTTCGACAGAATTCACTGTTAGTCTTTTTCTTTATCTTCTCTCTTACCATGTAAAACAGCAGCTTTTTCCAACTACACTTGGGATTTTCTTTATCTTCTCTCTTACCGTGTAAAACTGCAGCTTTTTCCAACTACACTTGGGATTGCAATAATTTTATTCCACATGACCGTCTTGCCACTTTTTCGGACGTACGATATTTTTCGAAATCGTTGTAGAGAGATTTCATCACGTAATAAAAACAAATCACGTAAAAACAACCCGTTTTATTTTAATAATACAAATGACACAAACGCGTCCTTCATCCTTCAACATTTGATTTTGATAATAGGTTAGAAGATTTTGTGGTTGTCGTCTGCACTGTCTGCAGGCACTATATATATATATATATATGGTCTGTATGTGTGTATATGTGTGTTATACATATGATATGTGTATATTATATACATATGAGTAGAGAAAACGGAAGTCACATATATATGATTAGAGAAAACGGAAATGCGGAGAACAAAATGAAAAGAAAAAATTTGAGCAAATATATTATGCCTTATATCTTTAATTAGATGAATCTTTTTTAACAGAAACTTTTTTTACCTGATAGACTAAATTATTATCCCTTAAAACAGTGTCAATAGACTGCACATAAGTCAATCAGTGTTTAGATATTGATATTTAAAGATTTTGAAGAGGTTAAAAAGGCACAATTAGACGTATAAAAGGCGACGGTGCGCCCTTCGGCTTCGTATCGTACCATGGGTACTTATGCGTGCCAGCGGGCGCTGCCGCGCCCCTTGATTTAATATTAAACAATGAGAAATCTTATTATAAAAGTAACCAAAAGTTTGTTCAAGCACTTTTATTAATTTAATTAAGTACTTTGAACTTTTCGTTCTTGTAATAAATATCTGTATTCGGTATTAATTAAGAACGAAAAGTTCAAAGTAATAAAATTAATGGAATTGCTTGAACAGTTCTTTGGTTATTGTTTATTGATATCGGAAGGGCCTAACGTAAAGTTTTTTGCAATGGAATATTTAAAAAGTCATTTAAAAAATAAAAACCGTAAAGTTGGTAAAGTAGGGATCTTCCATTCTCTGTCACATCCCCTTAAATTAATTTGCTAGTTATCGATATAAATAATTAGAAAAGGCGATCTATTTTTTCAATAAAATATTTACAAACTTATATTTTGCGAATAATATTGCGTCGGTAAGTTAGGAATCGTATCGGCCGGTATTTCTATTTTTCCAATTGAAAATTTTTCTATTTTCATTTATAAGAACTTTTGTTATATAAAAGGTTACTAAAAGATGTTATACAATAACGATCAATAATAAATAAATCAATTTGAACGTTGAAGTAACAAATACATGTTTTAAAGTTACGCAATAGCACAGGTCTATACGGTCGAGTGGTTAAGGTAACAGCTCCGCAATTCACAGGTAATGCGTTCAAATCCCGCTCCATCCAAAAAGATTTTAATTTTATTAATAATTTCTATTTCTATTTATATTTCAGTAAATAATATATCTATAACTTAAATTTAAATATGTTGTAAATAATAATAATTGTCCTTCAAATGATATATAAGTATGTAGAATTGAAAAAGAAATCGAAGAAATTTTTTTTTCTTTGGTGGGGATTACATTTGGAATTCCGATCAGAATCCGACATGAAGTTCTGAGTGGACTTGTAATAAAAAATGGGACACTCTACGGCCGGGATCCGAATAGATCTCCCTACCGGATTCCGATCAGACTTAGGGAAGTCTAATCAGATCCCGGCCAAATCCCTTGCTCAATTTCTACACGGGATACTTAAGGAGTTTCGATAGATCACCCGAGGGCCAGGCGGTGAGAGGGATAAGCCCATGCTAATTCACAGGAGTTCTCGTGAAGTATCAACTTCAAATAACCAAATTTTATATTTTCAAAATCTAGGAATATGTTCAATTTGCACTTCAAACATTTAAAATATATTGTAAATATAATTAACTAATTGAAAAAAATAATTTTACAAAACATTTAACATTGTAAACGATTGAATTTATAATCTATAAAATACACACGTGAGCTATAATAGTCACGCTGCACATGCAAGGGGGTCCTTCTCTCGGACTAGCTGTCATTCTACTGTTGGTTATAGGCATCTGCCTTTTTTACTCTTTGTTATTTGTAAAATAAGAAAATGGATAAATTACTGTAGTATAAAAAAAATGTAGTTCGATACATGTTATTAAAATACGAATGAAGCAAAAAAGCCGTGTAAACACATATATGATTCACTTTACGATTGAATTTGAACTCTCTGAAATCGTCGAAGAGGTGTAGATAAAGTGGCGTAATATTCTAGCTTCGCAGATAGCTTTTTAAGAATTAGATGTATTTATAACATTCAAAACAATTGTGATCTCATTATTAACGTTCAATATTATGCATTGTAATATTTTTAATTTTTGCTTTGACTATGTCCAAAAGATTTTTTTACATTGAATGTAAATGCAACGCGCTCAAGTATATTAGGGTGTCCGTTATTTCCCAAATCTAAACTTCTCGGTCTTGCCGCCCCTAGACTAAATCTTTATGTTAAAAAAATGATTTTAACACTTCGAAAAATTTATGTTTCTATTCTAACCCGTGTCTTTAAGCATCGACATTTTCCATTTAAATAACATGGGGATTTAGCGTTTTTTGAAAATATATTTTTTATTTACACACATGTCTAGAATCAATTCTGAAAACAAAATAAATGTCTTCTTTTTACGTGTAGGAATATGTAGAAATATATTTAGACCTCTAGATTTTACTTTGTGTCCTGTAAAATGTTTGAATATTAGATTACATTTTTCATGTAGAAAAGCATGGTTCTGATGTATACTGATCGTAATTTACTCTATATAATGTACATTACACATATTTATTACTTACAGGTTTATCTGAATGCGGACATTAATGTCTTTAATTTGACGGATCTGAAAAATTTTATGGATAATATGATAAAAAGATACGCCCATTTTGAGATTGGAAAAAAATTTTAGTGTTAAATTGAGAATGGTTCTTACGTTTTTTCTGAACATCTAAAATTTATCAATTTACCACCAAATTTTATTTCAAATCTTAAAATGGGCGTAACTTTTGACCACATAATCCTTAATAATTCTTAGACCCGTCAAATTAAAGGTCTTGAAGTCAGCTTTAATATAAAGATGTAAGAAATGGGTGCGATGTACATTACATTGGTACTATTCTTTTTTACTTGAGAAATGTAAGCTAATATTCAAGCATTTTATAAGGACACAAAATAAAATCTTGAGGTTTAAAAAAATTTCGATATATTCGCACCTGTAAAAAGAAGTTTTTCATTTTCAGAATTGATTGTAGTGCCAATAAAAGTATATTACCAAAGAACGTAAAATTCCCATGTTATTTAAATGGAAAATAGCGATGTCTAAAGGCACAGTTAAGAATACAAAATCTAGGGGCCGGCAGAACCATGAATTTTAGTTTGGAAAATAACGAACACCCTAATGTATATCTATATGCACCCTGCGTTGTCGACTACAGCGCCGCCGAATTAGAACTTTTCGTTGTATTCTGTACCATAGTATGTATATATACATCATATATATAAATATGCTCACCCGTAATCGTTCCAACGTAGACTTCGGTCACCACATACCGTCACGGACCCAGTTCCTGATCAGTACCCAGTTCCTGATCATTTGGTTACATTAATTACTATTTTGACTTTAATGTATACAAAATTTGTTTTAAAAAAATAATTAGTAATAGTAAACTATTTCGTAGTCATATAAAAGAACTTTAAAAGTTACTAGTAAAATACATTTTAAGATAAAAAATGTTAAAGTTGGACGTTGTTGGCAACATCATGATTGACACTATCTTACTGCAGTTGACTACAAGTGAGCATGCAAAGAAAGTTACATCATTTCTTTAAAATTTTGTAATAGATTGTAGAAAAACTTATGTAATTAAGTTATTCAACAGTTTATTCGTATAAATCACTTAAAACATTCATATAAAATATTACTGATATTTGTAAATACGTGTGATTAGAAATAGGGTCCAAATTCTTATCGTTTACCCAATTCCTGATCAGTATTAATAACATGTTTTATGTGTATTTAAAAATCTTAAAATACACAAATATTTGTAATAATAATTCTATAAGTAGTTTTAATCCATGCGTAAATAATTTATCATGCGAAAGTCGCAGAAAACGTGACAATAAATCACAACACTATGTGCATTTTATACGTTATAATATATGCTCGCACGTGAGTCTATATCGTGCAGTAGACAGAGTACGAATAACCGAACCCTTTTACCTCGCCTAAGTTTCACATTTATAATCGCACAACCAAAAAAGGTTATATTTTAGTATATCTACTGTATTAGTACTGCTTAATAAGTTTTTGTTTATCATATAAAATACTTATGCGTCAATAATATTTCTAATCAGGAATTGGGTCTTGATATGATCAGAAACTACTCCGATACAAACCTCAAGTGATCAGGAATTGCTCCCACAGTTTTTTTCTTTGAGGCTTTATATTTAACTTAATTTTGATTATTTATGTATTTTTTCAATTTTATATTAAAGATTAACAGTTACATTTGTTATTAGAAATTTCATTTTCCATGAATACCTCATCTTTACGCTTTGACATAACAAATAACGTGACGACGTACCTTAACTGATCAGGAACTGGGTCCTTGACGGTACGCTAGTGTCGCATTTTCATACAACGCAGGGTTCCTACGTATATCTATAGCATTATTATTAGTTCACTGTTGCTGCATTTCATACAAGTCGCTTGAATTAGATTGAAAATACGCATATTTTATTTTCTTTACATTTATTTATCTCAGTTTGGTTTATATTTAAGATAAATATTCGAAAATACATCAACTATCGATTTCAATCTTTTTTTTCTCTCATGTAATTTATTTTTTATGACTAATAAATGTTTTAGTACATTCTTGACTGGTATACTATCATGCGGACCTGCATATAAGAGGCAAACTTTAAGTTTTATTTTTTCGAAAACTGTTCGAAAAATTTTCATCTAAATAACTTTTAAATTACTGTAATTTAGTTCATTCGAATATTGAACTTCCTTAAGTTGAAATAAATTGAATTTCGTCATAATTCCATTATTATAATAAATGTAACTGCATACTTGATAGTACAGTCCTTAAGCTTTAATTTCCACTTTGTCTTATATTGATCAGATTAGCAGGTTATTAAGTTATAAATAAATGCATTTCCTCCAGTCTGACTCAGGATCAATCATATTGGCCAGGCTCGCTCATCCCGAGTCAGATTATGGTTAAACTGCACGGAGGTTAATGACAGATAATAGAATTGAGATACTATATAATACAAAACAAAAATATATAATAATCAATGTCGTAGCTACTATGTATTGATATCTCTGAGAAAGCAAGCTTTTTATCGCGTTAAAAATGATTAGGTACTCGGACATTTTTGCAATCAAGTGGTTGTATATACATCGGTTTGCAACATTGCACCCGCTATATTCGTTCCACTGTTTTTGTGTTTTATAATTCTGACTGCAGATTTGTAATCAGAAGGCTCGGAAACCTTAAAAATGATTTTATTGGTGTTACAATGATGCAATAAAAAATAAGTAGAAATGTTTTTGTGTGTATGACAACGTATAAAATAGCCAGCGTAAACCATTTTGAACCACGCGTGAACTCATTTACGATTGCAAAGAACAGAGCTAGTGCACCTATATTGCCACGCTCCGCCTGTCTCCGCTCTCTCTCTCTCTCTCTCTCTCTCTCTCTCTCTCTCTCTCTCTCTCTCTCTCTCTCTCTCTCTCTCTCTCTCTCTCTCTCTCTCTCTCTCTCTCTCTCTCTCTCTCTCTCTCTCTCCATAATAAACGAATTCCACCAAAGCCGAGCTTGCACCGCTGTCCAATCGTTAGCTCACCGTCTGTATAGCCTTTTCTCTCCCTCTCTCTCTCTCTCTCTCCGTAATGGGTGGAATGTCGATATAACGCGTCGGCCAATAAACGAGTTCCACCAATGTCGAGCTCACACCGTTGTCCAATCGTTAGCTCACTGTCTGTATAGCGTTGCGTTCGACGATGTTCAGGGTAAGAAAAATATGATACGAGAGAAGGAGACAGCCACCCCTTCCACAAATGGATGGAACGCATGGATAGAGACAGAGCTACAGTCTACGTGTGTGCATATATTCACGCACGAATAAGGCACAAAGAGCTACGCCTCGTCTAGCCCCACTACAGGTTTACTAATCCTGCGAGAAACAATGGAAATTTTCCAATGCAAAATGGCGCCGATAGATCTCGGTGGATATATCTTAACCGTAAAAATACATTCGAAAAGGCATCGTCTTTGCAAGTAAACTAATCATTTGTTATCTTTCCAATAGCTATCTTAACTAACGAATTAATAGTCAAATAGTTTCTTACTGTTGGAATATCGCTATGCTTTAGCATACCTATGTGTGTAACTATAGTTCTACACTACTACATGCTTGTACAAAAATGAATTGACTTATTAAGAAATGTCTCAAAGACATAAACAGAAATGCGAGTATAGCAAAGAGTGAGGAACTATATACGTCAGCCCTGAAATTCTCTTGTGCCCTTTATGTCAAGTGTTTGAGTCGTACTAGAGCATCTAGCTAGAGCAGTCGCACATTGCTGACGTTATTCCTTCCTTGTGTGAGTTTGAATAAACGAAAGTTATTTTATTTGAAATATACATTGTGTTTTATCATTTATTTAACACCCATTTCCAATACTTACCGACTTCCAAAAACGAGGAGGTTATCAATTCGTTGTGTATATTTTTTTGTTATTTTGGTTCCCGCATGACTGCTCAAGGAAAGAAGCTACACATTTTTAATAGAAAAATCGATTTTTTTTAGATGATAAAACACTTTCTTAACCCTTTCTCTTTACAAAGTAAAAGGTTTTTCACGAAAACTAATTTTTTTTCGATTTATTTGAAGCTGTAGAATTCTTTTACACCTATCGAAATTCCAAATGTTCTACATATAAATTATAAAAAAATGTTATGATGTAATTTTTATTTGTAGGGTATTTTGTACCTAAAAATAAGATTTTAAGAACCGTTATATAAACAAAAATAGAAAAGTTAGAGATCTTAACTTATTATTTTATAGTACTAACATGTCAAAATTTCGCGCGTGATTCTTTTCCAATTTCAGTATAGCATATCTTGTATAGGACGATATTTATTTTACCGACGGAGCGATAATTGCTCGTTTACTTTTATTAAATCAGGGAAGTATTATAGTTGTCTAAGGGTGTTTGTCAAAAAATTGAACCATTCTAGTCCCTCCTGTTTTACAAGGTAACAGGGCATTATATGAATCTCAAAAAAATAGTACTACAACCGGACTATCGTAAGCAAGAATCTGCAACCTTTTCAGAATAACAAGTATTTTCTATTCTCAGTAAAAAATAAAAAAATATGAACCAGAGAAGAATTGCTGCAAGAACTACACAACAAAACAGTGGAAAAACATAATGAAACAATCAAAGAAGATGAAAGTGAAATGGACAATTTAATAGCTGAGAGCATCTTACTCAAGCAACTAGTGACAGAATAGCAAAATAAAAACCAGTTGCAGAAAGACTTTATAGAACTGCAAAAACAAAAAAATACTGAGATACCGATAAGTAATGAAACATATGCAGAAGTGATGAGTGATATTGGGACGAAACCGAAGCGAGTTCCTAGAATAACGATTAAGGCCAATGGCCCCAACCAGGTAAATACTATGCAATTACTCACGAACTGCTTAGTTCCAGAAAAGAATATCCAAACTAAGTTCATTCGCAAGAAGAATGATAAAGAACTTGAAATTAGTTGTATGAATATGAAAAGTCTAGAAACAGCGGAAACTGTTCTAAATTATAACCTTATAAATTGTGAAATCAAGATAGAACAACAAGGTAATCCAAAAATAAAAATTATTGGTACAAACAATACTACAAATACGGCAGAACAGGATATAGAAAATGATATCAATGTAAGAAATTTCAAGCAATTTAATAACAATGGCTCAGTACTGCACATGTACACTAATAAAAGAAACAAAACCAGTACAGTTCTAATGGAAGTATCATCAGAAATTTACAAGTTTATACGTGAAAACAATAACAAGATCTTTGTAGGTCATCAATTGTGCAAAGCTTATGATCTGATAAACGTCACCCCTTGCTTCAACTGTGGAAGATATGGTCATATTGCATCCAAATGTAGAAATGATTCTGCATGCATTAAGTGCTCTGACACACACAATGTGAGTCAATGTAAAAGTACCTAAAAGGAATGTGTTAATTGTAATTATAACAAGTCTAAATACAGAACAAGCTTACCAACGGATCATTTACCAACAGACGGACTCAAGTGTAGTATACTTAAAAATAAAATAAAAAATATATATTTAAAAAAATATATTATTGTTAAGAAACTGTAAAATGGAAATATCTTTTCATAAAAAATATATTAACTCTATTGATTACTCGATCGCGTCTACATTACCGGCATGAGATGAATCAAGTGCACTACAACAAATGCATAATATACAAACTAATAAACTACTTTACCAAAGGCAGGTAAAATCAGTGAAGAGTATAGTAAATAAACTGAGCGTAGCCAATTCCCCTAAACAACAACAAAACAAAGAACAACGGACATTATCAACAAGTCCAGAACCTACACCAGAACCAACAGCAACTACATAATGGAAGCACAAATAAACTTAATTGAAGAAATACAAAATAGCATTCACAAACAAGAGAGATTATATACGGATCTTGAGACTTTTAATAAAGAAAGAAATAGTAACAATAGTTTGATTTTATACTTAAATATTAGAAGCCTAAATGCCAATTTTGAAAAGCTTCAAATCTTTATTAAAAGTTTTAAGATAAAACCATATGTTATTGTATGTACAGAGGTATGAAATTTAACTCATTATCAGTATTAAAGAATGAAGGACTACAAATTATATTATAACTTCGGGAAAATAAATAAAAATGATGGTGTAGTGGTATACGTAAAAGAAAATATTATACACACTAATGAAGCGATAGAAATAGGCAAGCTAAAAATATCAAACACTATAATTATATTAAATGATAATAAACAACTAGAAATTTCATCTCTATATAGATCACACGGACTGAATTGTACAGAATTTAATCTGTATTTCAAAACTTATTTAGAACAAAAAAGAAAAGCAAAAAATCATATTATAATTGGCGATTTTAATATAAATATACAGGATTATAATGCTATCAGCGTAGATTTCCTAAACAATCTATTGGAAAAAGATTTTCTCCCAGGATTTACAAATACCACAAGGCCATGAAGTATAACTACGGATAAAGGAACGTGTATTGATGACATTTTTATCAAAACAGACTTGCTCGTCACTAAATCACTAACACTTATGATGCCAATAACTGACCCATAACATTATCCATTATTTTTAGAAATAAAAAATGGTAGACCTAACTCAAATAAAGAGACAAAAATTGACTGGTATTATAATTACAAAAAATTATTCAATAATGCTATGAAAATAAATTGGTCAACATTTAAAAATACAAAAGATCCAAATGAAACTATTAAGGAAATAATAGAAGAAATTAAAAGTTGCATTGAAAAATCAAAATACAAAAAACCAAATTTGCGCAACACCAAGAAAACCCTCAGGAAAGATTTGATAACAAGAGCAATATTGTACTCTTGTAATACAAAAGAAATACTATACAAACGACTAAAACATAATCCAGATAATGATGAAGTCAAATACAATTACAAAAAATTTGTTGAAACTCTAGATAAGGTAATTAAAGCAGCAAAAATAGAATATGATAAAAAAACAATAGAGATTAATAGAAATGAGCCAAGAAAACTCTGGGCTTGTATACATAATAAAATTGGGAAAAATAAAATCAGAAACGATACTACTATTACTCAGTTGAAAACTGAAGATAATAGAATAATTAAAATAGAGAAACACTGAGTAAGAAAATAAAGATACCAAAAGATAAAAAATTAGAACTACCTAAAAGTAATCCAAAAACAATCTTTATAAAACCTACAAACGAATTTGAAATTATAAAGATAATAAACATTTTAAAACTGAAAAAAGGTGGTGTAGATAATATTAATGCAAAGGCATTGAAAACTATAGCTACAACTATAGCAGACACTATGGCTTATGTAATTAATCGCTGTATCGAAACTTCAATTTGGCCAGATATGCTGAAGGAGGCTGAAGTGATACCAATATACAAAGCAGGAGAAAAAAATGATATGGGAAACTATAGACCTATATCGTTAATATCAAATATAGCAAAAATTTTTGAAAAAATCATACACAATAGAATTATAGACTTTATAGGCCATAGTAATATATTAAGTAAAAAACAATTTGGATTTATTAAAAATATTGGCACTAAAGATGCATTAAGCCTTATATCTAAAACAATTTATAAAAATTTAGATCAAAGTAAACCCATAGCTATTACATTCCTAGATTTGGCAAAAGCTTTTGACACAGTAAATCATAAAATACTGTTAGATAAGCTTTACTCATATGGTATAAGAGGAAAGGCGCAGAAACTAATTACAAGTTATTTAACCAATAGAAACGAAAAAGTAAGAATAGGTTCACATGTAAGTGAATTTGAAATCGTTAATACTGGTGTCCCTCAAGGGACTATACTTGGGACTCTACTTTTTATACTTGATGTGAATGACTTGCTAACAAACATGCCAGACAATTCCATCCTGTCCTATGCAGACGACACTACTGTAATAGCAAATGGAAAAACTTGGTCTGAAGTTGAAAACAAAATGAACAAATACTTAGAAGATGTCTTAACATGGCTTAGACTAAATAAATTAACATTAAATATACAAAAAACTGTTTATATAACTTTTGGAAACTATTGCGACAGTGTACCACAGAAAATTGAAATCAAAATCAATAATGAAAAACTAAAGAGAGTGAATGAATCAAAATATTTGAGTATACTCGTACTTTTCGATGAGAATATGAGATGGACCGAACGTATTGAATATCTTATAAATAAGACAAGATACCTGATTTTCATCTTTAGTAACATTTCTAAATTCATGGAAACTAATAGTTTAAAAATTATATATTATGCTTTCTTCCAGAGCCTTATTAGTTATGGCATAATTGCGTGGGGTGGTGCGTAGCAAAACAAACTACACTTATTGCAAACAGTTAAAACAAAAATTTTAAAAATTATAAATAAAAATAGTTTTCAAAAAATAATTCCACTTAACCTACAGCAATTATTTGCAAATGAGAGTCTTCGGTATAACTATGAAGAAATAAACTATTAATTTTACCAAAATATTTCAAAACTGTTAGTACTAAAAATATTTATATTAAAGCAATCAGTATCTTTAATAAATTGCCAAATAAACTAAAAATGTTAGATATACAAAAAAAACAAATATAAAAAAGATTCAGGATCGGTTGAGAAATAATGAATGAAATAAACACTGCAACGACAGTAGATTGTCAACAATTTAAATTATGGCTCTTATCGCTGTGCAAACGAGATGAATGTGTATACCAGTGCCAAATATCCTCTAAATTACAGTATTTACTACAGCAGAGAAAAGCAGCTCTCATTGAAAACAAACTTGACGTTAGTATGTATGGATCCAGAGAAGACTCATTATTGGCTAATAGAATAATGCTTGATATTAGAACATACATTTGTGCTAAGGGCAAATGTAAATCATACAATAATCGCAAACATCGGCGTATCACCAACTACAATTACAATAAAACGATAAACTCATATCCAAAAATCAGCAATAGTTTATATAATATAACAAACGAAATAATAAATATATGGTCACACAAAACAGAAAATGGAAAAGTGAATATCAAATACATAAAATTTGTTACAGGAGCAAATAATGATTTAGATGTTAATAAAGATCCAAATATAGAAAAATATAAACCAGTAGAAACGTTCTTCACCGAGATTGGTGAAATGGCTGAAAAGAACAATAAGAAAGCTAGAAAAATGGAAGCAACGGCTGCACCTGGACAGAAGATTAACAAATCAGCAAGTCACAGAATGACATACGGAGATATCAACTACCTCGGATCTAACAAGACGATTTTTTACTTTGACAGAGGAATAAGAGGAAAACCAATTTTCACTAACTCAATGTATCCACTTAAGGGATAACACCACTCTAGAGACCGAAATAAAGGCCTAATTTTCACAATTTATTCTGGGATTATGGGAAAAGGAATAGTATTGATATTTAGATGGTTCATTTAAAACATATTGATGTATGAAGAAAATTTTTTTTATTATGATTGTTGTACAAAATGGCGGCGCTACAGCAGATCTGCGGAAAAAGATTTTTTTGTAGGTGCTCCGCGGGCGCTCCAATTCCTCGAAAACCGTGAGAGCTGGAACAAAAAAACAAAATTTTTCTGAAGCTACATACTAATAGCTATCGAAGTACGTAGGATTTTTTTTATTCCAATTTTTGTAGAAACTGTGCACTTCTGAACAAAACGTATGAATTTTCGACTAAAAAAAGAGTAGTAAATTGTTAATAAAACAAGTAATTTTCAAGACATCAAAAAACGGCTACGTACTTCGATGGAGAATATATTTGTGAAGCTACTGTAAAAATTGCAAGTCGATCCATGTAATGGTGTTGAAGCTATGAGTGCGCCCAGTTTGAAAAAACCCTTTTCGAGAAAAACGCGTTTAAAGTTTTCGGAGCATTTAAATCCTTGAAATTTTTGTATACCTCTAATCTGCGATGCCTGCACCGTACATTTGGCCATCTCTATTAATGTGTGACTCCTCCTCTTCCTTCCTGGCTGATTTTAAGGACATCCGGGCCTCTCTGGCATCGTCTGTTAGGGATCTCTCGGAAAAATTGATGCGACACGCGTCCGCCTCCACGCAGAAATTATAGCAGTGCGGTCCGATTGTCAAGCCCAAGTGTTGCATCAGCTTCATGACACTTGAAAGGCCATCATTGTAGATACCTGCAGCAATATATACTGCGGTATCGAGCACGTGTTTCCCACTAGAGAAAGATTTTGTAGCCATAGACCAGACAGTCGCATTGAAACTTTCGTTGCTATTTTGTGTGAAGCCGCCTAAGCAACGCGTAAGTAGATCGTCACTGCTTAACTCTTTATATATTGGCGAAATCGGTTTATAAACTTCTTCAGAGACAGGTGGTTTATGTACAAAATCTTCTCCAGTAGCTTGAGCCTTTTGCCAAGAGCACCATGAAGTTTCTCCGCGCGGGCATCTTTCGTGTCTCGGTTGATCATCAGTAGACAATTTGTGGTCCAGCGTTGCGTAGATTTCATTGGGCATTTTCTTCTCAGAATCATGATTCCTACGAATTGCTAAACCATAATAAATTTCCAACTCGTCTATGAGCTTGCCAGTAAGCTTGCCTTTTCCTCCAAGTCCTTTTATTTGTTTTTTCAAATTACGGAGACGTGAACCCGTCCGCTTCTGCACATGATCGATACATTCTTTTTTTACATTGAACTTTTCGTAGGGCTCAGAATCTATGATTCCTTTGAAGGTTTTTGAATCTCCGTCGCCCACGTATTTAGCGTACTTAAAATTGTGCAAAGATTCTGAGCGCTGGAACATTTCGATGACGGCGTCCACTTCCATATTTCCTGCGGAGCCGACGTGGTTCGCTTGGCATTCATCTTTGTGAGTTTGGCTCCACTCCTTGAACTCGATATGTGTCAGTTTTGGTTTTCCAAAATTCGCAAGCTTTGCAATATTTAGATTTCACCAAAACATCGACTACTTTTCCAGTATACCAGCCGATAAGTGAAACAAACCCGTAAATAGATGAAAAACCACGCTTCCTCCACGAACCATCACCAGATACAGTAATGCCATTTGGATCGTCAGTTTTTTCTCGTTCTTTTTTAGCTGCAGTTTTCATACTGAGCTTACAAACAGCTTCTGCTTCAATGGTAATTTTCTTAATAACTGTATCGTAAAACGATTGAAAAATTGGCCGCGGGAGATCCATGAAGGCGCAAAACTTTATAATGCCACTCAATCCTATTCCTAGTAATCGCATGGCAAGAACAATTCTGCGATTAATATCATATCCTTTCTCAATAAATGGACAACTAGGAATAGTAATCTGATCACAGTTTTTACAGGAAATAACAATTTTGAAACCCAAGCCTCGCTTTCCAGTTTCAGTGAACGTTACATCGGATTTGCATTTTTACATACAAGAGCTTCCGATATCGCGGAAAACACTGCTACAAAATTCAGAATTCGGTAAGCGAAACCTTCATTTACTTCAAAATCATCGAAGTTTACATCTGATAATTTTTTAGCCGATGTACTAACGCTCCAGGCTTGGCTTCTCCAGCTCGTAACGGTTTTGCGGCCGTCGGTTTGATGTTCTCGGTTTTTTTGTCACAATATACGACTTTTCTCGAACTCATATTGTTTATTCGAAAACTTATACAATAACAAAACACGTTATTAATATTTGAACGAAAATGTAGGGAAAGAAAATAAAGCGTCTGCACGGCGTCGCTTGGCAGCTGCACTACTTCACACACACATACACACTTCTATTCAGTGTTAGTACACCCTGGTGGACTTCTGAGGAACCACAATGACCGTAAGCAATAGAATTTGGACAGGTAGGAGCACTACATAGTCGATAAATCAGAGCGCGCCGTGGTGGCTGAGTCAGCCGTCACGGCGCGCTCCGAGGCGTTGCGGCAAAATCGAGAACTGGACCTCTTACAAATTTTATTTCCCTATAAAACCAATTGGATATGATTTTTAAGGGTCTAAAGTATCGTTTAAGCAAAAAAAAAATCGATATTTTGAAAATTTTAGAGTGGTCTTACCCCTTAAACAACAATCATCTTATAATGATATTGTAGTTATTGACGATATAGTCTTTTCATCAAACTGCAAACGTGATTCAGCTAACCAACGCAAAGAGATGTTCCCACATTACAGAGTTACCTGTGCTGTTGGACTTACTTGCCCGGCTAGGCTCAACACCATAGAAAGAATATTATATGCAAGAGATAAACACGCGACAACAGAAAAATTTACGACGGCAAGATCCATGTTAGTACGGTATTGGTAATATTATAGTACTAGGTCACAATGATTAAATTATAAGAATAAAAATATTTATAATATCGAAGAAAAATGTACAAAAATATAGAATTTTAAGCATGTGCAATGTAATCTTAATTAACGCGAATTAATATAATGTAGTCGTCACATTATTACTAACTATTTAAAAATATAGAATCTTTAACACAATTTATAATGATAATATTAATTAATAAGGATTTATATGGAAATGTTAAAGAGAGATTATATATCACTGTTAAATTTTTAATAAGTTATTAATAATGTTATATAGATTTGGGATGAAGAGTCAGAAGACCTTAATTAACTAACCAAAGTATGTATGAATGAATGGTGAAGGGTGGAATGATCCATGTCTGGAAGTCCGACGTGGATACATTCTATCCTTATGAATGAATAGTACTTGCATTTTGCGGTTTAGTATGGCTGGAGGTTTTTGCTGTAATGAATACAGTAAAAGTAACCAGCACTTTTTATTTTTATTTTTGTTGTTAATCCGGACCAGCGAACAGGGAATACCAATTCCCTCTGCTGGATTTGTGGCGTTATAGTGTGATATTGTGTAAATAATTTCTACTCTGTATCGAATTTAGCAAATTTTATATGTAACTTTGGAATACATAAATAAATAAATAAATTTGTCGTTTAAAAGGACAGTGGAATTACTTCTTTCTTCATTTCACATACATTTGGTGCATTTAAATAAATAAACTACTAAAAAAATATCTACGGCACAAATGTCTTGTCCGTTCAATGATTACGTTAAATGTACTAAAACAATCGAATGCGGTAGCATCGAATACTGCAAATAGGTAAATAAACAATATTTTAACCTATTTAAGCGTAGATCATAATCATTCATATTCTGTAATAAGCGATGCAATTTATAATTTGTGCTAAACAAGAGATACTTCATGTAAGGTAATATATATAAAACGATATTGAATGAAAGTTATACTCTATAAATTCGTAATTTAGAAACATTGGTTACAAGAAACTTTCAACATTGTAATATTTTATTACAACATAAAAGTATTTTTTTATCTAGCCCATTTTAATTTTCTTTATTTATACGATTTATATTATTACATCATATTTCTTATTTTCGGTTTCAAAAACTTTATTTTTTTGAAAATCATACTTTTAAAAAGAGTCAACTTTTTGACAATCATCCATAAGTAATTTGACTGTTAGAAAGAGTTGATTTCTTTGTGTCTTCTTTTCACGCTCAGCAAAACCAGCATATACAATTAACGGACTAACAGTAAACAATATTGATTTTTAGAAAAATGTTGAATGTGAAGGCACTTAACCAATTGTCTGGTAAATTACACAATTCTGAAAGATAAGTCTTTAAATTTTACTTTAGTGTCATAAATCTTTTCAGGTTATATGAGTGACATATTTAATGTCAAAATAGTTATTTCGATAAATAAAAAAGCCTACGCTACAGTTCTTCATGAATGTGGCTGAAAAATTTTATACTTATTTTAAACATATTTTGAACAAATTTAAAGAGAGTCTTTTCTATTATTACCTAAAATATCATTTTTTTAAGTATAAACTAATACTAAAGTACTGCTTATATCGCAAACAATAAATTGTTCATATAGAATAGTATCTCAGAATAGTTCAGAAATTTTATTTGAAAATATTGCTCTTTAAATGTCTGAATATTAACATGAAAAGTACATAAAATTTTTTTATATCAATCCATCGTAACCCCTTACGCACAGTGATAATCAAATATATGTCTGTTTTTACAAAATGATACTGGGCCATTATTGGCCAATATATTAGCCAGTATTGGCAAAAACCAGTATTTATTCATCGATGATTCAAGTGTGCCTTACTTATTGGTTTAAGTACGTTCACCGATTACTCAGGAACGGATTACTTCGAAAATTCTTTGTACATTCGATAGGGTGTCAACCCGAGGTATTCCCATGGGACTTTGGGTCTGTACTACCCAAAATAATACCAGTAAAAAGAAAGAAATATATTTTTTTCATTAATTTCTATACAATTTGTATACAAATTACCTACTTATGAATGGCTGTAATGCCTTTGACACACACATACACATACATACACACACAAACATACACACACACTCGCACATGCACACGAACACGCACACATATATAAATATATTTATATATATAATTGAGATCACTAAAAAGAGTTAAATACAAATTTTCAAAAAGCAATAGAACCGATTTCAAAAAGAAACGCTCTAAAAAGTTAAAAATAAATGTTACTGTAATAATGAGATTCAGAAAATAATTCGCTTACGATCAAATGTTTATTATCTACATTCAATAAAAAGTAAACATTTTGATCATTTAAATTTAAAATACAACTATTTGGAGTCAGCGCTAAAATTTTTAACAAATTATTAAATTTTTACTACATAAGTGCTACTACATGTCATGACAAATTATATTTAATCATACAATATTGTGATTGAACGCAATTATCGATTTTGGTGCAGACTCCAAATAGTTGTATTTTGAATTTAAATGACCAAAATGTTGATTTTTTATTCAATGAAGATAATAAACTTTTGATCGTATAAGCGTAATGTTTTCTCAATCTCATTATTACAGTAAAAATTTCTACTCACTTTTTACATCGTTTCTTTCTGAAATCGGTTCTATTGTTTTTTTAATAATTTTTATTTAAATCTTTTTAGTGATCTCTATTATATATATATATATATATATATATATATATATATATATATATATATATATATACACATATATATATATATACAGTGACCCATTTTAATCGCCGCACCCGGATTTCTCGGAACCTAAGCCAGATAGGAAAAAACGGTTCAGACAAAAGCTGTAGGGGACAAAGGAGGCCACACAATGGCGCTAATGTCTTTGACCTTGAACTTGACCTTTAAGGTTATTTCAAGGTCAAAGTGGTTTTTTCATATGGGAACACCTAGTTTTGACTCCGGATTCGAAAAGAGCGGGAAATTTTACGTTCTAAATCATATTGAGAAAAATTTTTTCAAGGTCATTTCAAAGTCAAATCAAGGTCAAACTCCGAAAAGTCCATTTAAAATCGTTTTTTTCCATGAACCACAGGCTAAGCTGGTTCAAATTGATCGTAGGCTTAATAGGGGAACCCACACACCCAAAACTTACACATCCTAGTAAACAAAACTCAAACTCGCACATCCTAACCCCATAAACTTCGTGCCCTTACATACTAAACTGTTACACCCCAGTCCCACACAACCATACCCCACACCCCCCAGTCTCACACATCCCTACCCCACGCATGCTAATCCCACACACCCTAAACCCACACATCCTGAACCTTGAAAACTTTTTCTCAAGGGCAAAATGATTTTTTAACGGCAACTTTAAGATCGTTGAAGCTTCTGTTATAAATGTATTAACCTTACTTTTCGCACTACCCAGAAAAAACGACGTGGACGTAGTAAGGATTGTTTCCTTTGGGGTGCTTGATTAAAGTGAGTCCCCTTGCCTCTCACTGTTCGGGGTGTTTGATTATAGTGAGTCCCCTTGCCTCTCTCTGTTCGGGGTGCTTGATTATAGTGAGTCCTTTTGCCTCTCACTGTTCGGGGTGCTTGATTATAGTGAGTCCCCTTGCCTCTCACTGTTTGGGTTGCTTGATTATAGTGAGTCCCCTCGCCTCTCACTAATGTAAATAAATTTTTATTTAACCTCGAAGCAAGTGTTCGAAATGACGACTATTTGCTTCAAGACACATAGTCAAACGCCTTTGAAAATGGCGAACGGTGTTCTGCAAAGTTTGTTTCGGAATGGCAGCGCATGCTCGACGAATCCTATCCTGCATATCTGCTCTTGTAGTGGGTTGTTGCTCAAAAACAGCATTTTTTAAATACCCCCATAAATAGAAATCTGGTGATGTAAGATCGGGTGAGCAAGCAGGCCAGTTAACCGGACCTCCTCGACCAATCCATCTGTTACCATAGTGCTCATTCAAAATGCCCTTACAATTCGAGCGAAATGTGGTGGTGCGCCGTCCTGCTGGAGCCATATTCTTCGTCGAGTTTCTAAATCAACATCTTCCATCAATCCAGGTAGTTCATCTCTTATTAGCGTCAAATGGGTATGTTGATTTACATTTTCTTCAAAAAAATAAGGACCAATCAAATATCCATTGATAATTCCGCACCATACCATAATACTCCAACGTCTTTGATGGTTTACAGTTCTGACCCAATGAGGATTCACATCAGACCAATAATGGCAATTATGCCTATTCAGTTCCCCATCACTTTGAAATTTTGCCTCATCAGAAAAAAGAACAAAGTTAAAAAAGTCTGGATCATTTTCTATCATTCGTAAAGCTCATTGGCAAAACACAATACGCTGTTGGAAATGCTCAAACTGTAGCTCTTGAACCAAAGTAATATGATACGCATGATATTGCACCTTCATAATTCTTAAAAAGTATTTCTTGGAATACCAATTACCCTTTCGATTCGACGAGCGCTAATGTGTGGGTCAAGATGAATTATTGCAAGGATAGTTACAACTCGATTATCATTTTCATCATACTCATGGCGCCTACGTTGGCAAACCATGTGTCCACCACGAGCTCTTTGAGTTAAACGTCTGATAGCTCTATCGCCAGGGTGTCGTCTGTCAGGATAGTGTTCAGTATAAAGTCTTGCCGAACCACGATAATTATTTTGGCTTGTTCCTAAATCCAAAATCATATCAACGATCTCGTTGGGCGGATAGTCAGCCATTTCAGAGCCAACTATTAATTACTATTAAATTTAAATAGTAAAATGGTATCAAAAATATTAATAATTATAAGGCTCGCCCGTATACGGTAGCGCCTAAAAAGGAAAAACGTTGGAAAATTACGGTAACTTTATTTAGCTAACTGTATTTGCCATAAATACTTCGTTTGTAACACTTTTTTAATTTTAAATTTTAAATTAAAATAATCGTCAAAACATTAAAGGTATTCAATAAAGCATTATTTCTTATTTTGATTGCAAATAAAACTAAAACTTCCTTTTATTTTTTTGTTTTATGTAAATAATGTGAATTAGTAGCGTTCGAATTTTAGAAATACTAATTTTGATAATGTAATCATTAAAAACACATCTACGAAGAAAATAGGTTCCGTCAATGGTTCTTTTAATTAAATCTGAACTGCTCACCGATTTTAAGATTTCCCGCCCATTTTTAATATTAAGTTTTTTTTTTAATAGTTCGATTCTAAAAAAAATAGCTATGATGCTTTTCGTACAAAACAGAAATTGTTGTATCTTTATTTTTTTATCTAAGATAATTGTAGAAGCAAAAAAAAAATAATTAATAAAAAATGCCAATACAAAGTCAAAATTTAAATTAAAGAAAAAAATAGGATATGTGAGTTTGGGGTGTGTGGGTTTAGGGTGTGTGAGGTAGGAAAATGTTGGTTAAGGATGCGTGAGTTTAAAATTTGCGGATCGAATGTTTTTGGTTTTGAGATTTGTGGGGTTAGGATTTGTGAGTTGGAATTTGTGGGTTTCCATTTTAATCTCAAGGTCAAATTGACTTCACTTCGGATTGTTTTTGCCTAGAAATCATAAAAAAATAAACAATTTTAAAAATTTATTTACAGCCTACGATCAATTTGAACCAGCTTAGTCTGTGGTTCATGGAAAAAACGATTTTAAACGGACTTTTCGGAGTTTGACCTTGATTTGATCTTGAAATGACCTTGAAAAAATTTTTCTCAATATGATTTTGAACGTAAAATTCCCCGCTCTTTCCGAATCCGGCATCAAAATTAGGTGTTCTTATATGAAAAAACCACTTTGACCTTGAAATAACCTTAAAGGTCAAGTTCAAGGTCAAAGATGTCAGCGCCATTGTGTGGCCCCCTTTGTCTCCTACAACTTTTGTATGAACCGTTTTTTCCTATCTGGCTTAGGTTCCGAGAAATCCGGGTGCGGCGATTAAAATGGGTCACCGTGTAAATATATTTATATATGTGTGTGTGTGCGTGTGCTTGTGCGTGTGTGAATGGAGTGTGCGTGGGTGTGTGTGAGTATGTGTGTGTATGTGTGTGCATGTTATTGGCAAACAAACATAGACAAAATATATACACGACGAATTGATAGCCACCTCCTTTTTGTAAGTCGGTTAATAAGATTGAATTGTTATTTTTCTTCTTTCATTGCAAAAAATGCATAAGACATAAAAACGTAACATTTTTTAAAAATTTTAAAAATTTTACTATTATTCAGCATATACTAGTTTACAAATTCCATCATCAAAATCAGTGTCGTATTATGGCCTACGCTAACTACGCCATGACGCAGGACGCTGACCCTAGGGGGGGGGGGGGGCGTGCAAGATTCCAGGACTAAAAAGAAAGGTCTTGTTCGCTCAAGTGAAAACCATCAAATGTACTATTAATAATAAAATCGTAAGCACTTATAAACTCAAAACCCAAATAATACCAGCTAGGCAATTGGCAGTAAACAAATTTATATAATAGAATTGTTTACCTTTAATCCTAAACCCAGCTACCCCACTCTGAGCATTTTGCAATTAAAAAATTTTCGTAATTTACAATAAAAAAAATTTCATAATAAATTCGTAAACCCTAAACTCTAAACCCAACTGACCTCAGCTGAGCATTTTGAAATTTAAAATTTTTTATAATAAAACCATAAATTCTAAGACGTAAACCCTAAACCCAACTACCCCAACTGAACATTTTTCAAAGAAATAATTTTAATAATAAAATCATAAGCCCTTATAAACTCAAACCCCAAATAACCCAAGCTCGACAACTGGAAGTAAACGAATTTATATAATAGAATTGTTAACCTTAAACCCTAAACCAAACTACCCCAAACTAAGCATATGGTAATTAAAATATTTTTAATAATTAAACCTTAAATTCTAAATTCTACACCCTAAACCGAACTACTCCGAGCTGAGCATTTAGCGAATAAATAATTTTAGTAATTTGCAATTAAGGAATTTCCATTATTTAAATTTGTTTACTGCACATTGCTCAGCATGGATTATTTGGGTTTAGATTTTAGGGCTTATGATTTTATTATTAAAATTATTTATTTCCAAAAGGCTCAGCTCGGGGTAATTGGATTTAGGGATTTGGGTTTAGAACGTAGAGTTTAATTATTAAAAATTTTTAATTTCAAAATGCTCCGCTTGGGGTAGTTGGGTTTAGGATTTAGGATATGATTATATTATGGAATTTTTTATTGCAAATTACTGAGTTTGGGTTTAGGGTTTAAGGTTAACAATTCTATTATATAAATTTGCTTACTGCCGATTGCCTATTTTTTATAGCAAGTTTTCTTAATTTCAAAATGCTCCGGCTGGGGTAGTTGGGTTCAGGTTTATGATTATATTATAGAATTTTTTTATTGCCAATTACTCGTTTGGTTTTAGGGTTTTAGGTTAACAATTTTATTATATAAATTTGCTTACTGCCGATTGCCCATTTTTTATAGCAAGTTTTCTTAATTGCAAAATGCTCAGCTTGGGGTCGTTAGGTTTAGGGTTTAGGGAATTAGAGTTTACGATTTTATTATGAAAACTTTTTATTACAAAATGCTCTGCTCGGGCTAGTTGGGTTTAGAGTTTAGGGCTTACGATTTTATTATTATACTTATGCTTATAGTGTATATATTTCGAGTAATTTAGAAAAATGAGCTTCCCAAATATGACCTTAGTTAATAAGTTTTAATATTTGAAGTGTTGGGGAAAATATTTCGCGGCCATTTTATGGGATTTACTATATTAGATTAAATTGACCTTGCATTGACATGATATTCTTTTTTTGTTAATTGAATTATCGAAATTAGAAATCAATAATTTTATATAAATCGAATATATCGCGGAGAATATTAATATACGGGAAATATTTATATTAAATATTATAAAAATTTATATGTATAAATAGAATAAACATTATATACATTAGCCACTTCGTTTACCTTTGTTTATTGTTATTGTGATATTTTTCTACTTATCGAATAGTGTTTTGAATACTTGCAATTTCGGAAAAAACGGAAAGGATCGGACGATTTCAACATAGCATAAATAATGAGTGAATCAGTATATATATATATATATATATATATATATATATATATATATATATATATATATATATTATAATATAACTTACACTTATGTTATTTAAATGACCAAGTGTAGCAAAACACAAATTACATTTTCGGCAAAGTCCGGAAAGGTTCGTAACATTCAGAAAGTTAAGTCGGCTTTGGTAAATTACGGGACATCGGTTCCTGAGGACTTTTTTTTTGCTTGTACATACTGATCGCCTCGGCCAAGAGCGCTAGGCAGCGGCTGCCGTAGGGGAGCAGCAATGGCTAATACGGCTCTGAACAAAATAGTATAAACTTTATACTTTTTCTATGCTGCATTATTCGCTTCGAGCATAACCTGCGGCACCATCTGAAGTTTTATGTATTTTCCATCAGCTACACAATAGATAAAAGTGCTTTAAATTTAATGTAAATGTAACGGAAGCAAAAGTTGTGCCTGTAACATAAAAAATTTTAAAGTCGTAACTAAAAATTAACGTACAAGTAAATGAAATTTAAATGCAGTATATTAAATTTCATTACATTTACTTTAATTTTTTATCATATTTGTTTCCTTTACATGTACTATAAATTTCATGTACAAAGTTAAAATTATGTAAAAGCAGACTAAAATTTCAAGTTCATGTAGCTTAAATTTTATGTACATACATAACGTGTTAGTACATTGAAATGGATTAATGCTTGAAATTTCTTATTTCTAACCAATAAAAAGTGCGTACATTTTTGATATATCGAAGGTAACATTTTATTGTTAGAAATTAAAATTTTCTATTGGCGAATTAGGCGTTTGATTAGTTCAGAGCGTAAGCGGGCTATATAATAATGCAAATAATTAGAAAGTCAAGTAGTACAAATGCGATAAATTTAATTAAAAGTTTATATTTACATAATTGAAAGTTCAGAGGGCGCGATAATGTTCATAATTGGTTCCTGTAGTGCATTTTATAGATGAATATTATAATCAGAATACAAGTAAGGTTTTGATTAAATTTCATATATTGTTCATGTTATATATGGAGCTTTTGGCTGAATGTTAATTCTAATTGAAAAAGTTTTTATTAAAATTAAAGGCCGCAAGTGTACGTATAAAAATGTAAATATTTTTATTATAATAAATTTTGTTATTTATTGGAATACTTTACATTTTACAATAGTAGTTCCTTTACGAAAAAAAAACACCTAAAATACACCTTAAATGACACCTAAAAGAACACCGAAATCAACACCTAAAATAGAGTGTGATTTCGTACGCCCAAAGAACACCTAATTTAAGTGTACAACAAAGTTTGGGTTTACGCTGGGTGCACCTAAAAATATAGCAGTTCATTATTTTAAAAAAAGGTTTAACGTTTATCAGTGTGACGGATAGTTGGTGAAATTCTCCTGTGCCGCCAGAGAGAGGCGCGCAGGAATCAAGGAAATAGGGCTTTTGGTAATGTGGCAGCTTTATTCGTCCCGAGCACCTCTCGGGTGAATGTCGTCGGTTATCTGTTGGCCCGCTCGCGGTCGCATCGCGACCGTTAAGAGCGGCCCCGTGCGCAAAAGGTGCAAGCACTGTACTTTTGCGCGTGAACACGCTGGAGCAGTGTTGGGCAGAGTTGACTGCGCGTCTTCCGCGCATCCGCTCTGCGATATGGAGCTACCACGGAGAGCTACAAGCTCATCCGTGACACGTGCTGGACCGCGTTAGGCGACGTCCGCGTCGCACAAAAAAAAATGAACATTGGTAACTGACGCACTACTCTAGCGTGCGTTAATATGCGTGTGCAAATGCGAGCGCGCAAACGCGCACTAGCGCTTGCACATGTAATAATCTTTTTCGTTTTGTAAGCCATTAACTAATGTATGTCGCTTCGAACAGTGCAAGTTTTTTTTATAGCGTTTACTTTCTAAAAATTTATTACTGGTTAGCAGCCGCTTCTGCTTTACAAGATATGATTTGAAAGGTGCTCTATATCATGTACTTAATTTCTATAGCTTATTATCTACTTTTGTTTTATAACCTGCTTGATGCGCTTTTCGCATCCCGCTTACAAAATTTCTTTCTTATAACTCGATAGTTGCTTGGGTTCATATTAACCCATAAATTCATAAGTGTTCTCGAGTAACCTTTATGCGCGATTGTACTCTTTATATGTTTCCAACCGCGTAAGCGCAATTCTGATCGTACTGTGGTGCACTTTGATGCAGCTTAATCCTGTCGCCTTATTGCCTGCCGGATGATAGGTCTGTTCGCGATAAGGTGCAAAGTAGGGCTAACGCGAGTGCGGATGGTTTCTCGTTCGACTGCGTAGTTGCTCTCGCGTGATAATTTCTCTTGTGTTCTTTTAACCGCGTACGTGCGATTTTGATCGCGCTGTGGTGTGAGTGTGATTCTAAACACTGTGTAGTGCATGAGTGTATATGTGTGGTGATAGGGTAAGTCTTGGACTAGTGTGGGAGTGCGGCTGCTGCTGGCTTGCGGTTTCTCGAGGCTTCAGTACGTCCTTAGCCCTCGCGATGGACCGAGTTACCAGATACGCGGTTCGCTTGCGTGGGCTAACCATGCTCTTAAGCGTACTGGAGTGCGGTCATTACAAGTGCTCGGCCGGTACGCGGGCCGGTGTGGAATCTCTCAGTGCGGTGGATGATTGTCTCATGTGTGCCTATTGCCCGACGGTACGTGCAGTGAATTTAGTGTGTTAACGCAGTTGCGTTTTTTTTTACACAGGCGCTGGGGCTGCTGCCCTTAGGCGCAGAAAGGTTTTTCGTGCTCCCCAGGTCCGAGATTCACGTACCGGTGGTCTGTTCCACGCATGGTCGCGTAAGTGCATAATTATAAGACATTGCTTTTTTAAAATTTTATTCGGGTTTAACTTAAGTTTGTGCCGCAATTATGACTAGGGTAGTTTCTATTTATTATTATATCTATGAAATCATATAATTTTTCAAGCGAAGTTTTGATTATTAATTGCTTAAGGCTTTTTACGTTTTGATTACACATTTTACCGATTTCGAAAATTAGTAGTTTATACAAAATTTTGCGTTTTAAAATTTTGCATGCTTTATTAACTTTTTAGGGATACTACTTGCGCCTGGTGTCAAATTATTTTCGTGTATGAGTGTGTGTTTGCTCGGTTTTTGATGTTCGTTGGATAGCGGCTGACGGGCGCGCTTGTTTTATACGTCTGCTTCGCGTGGTACCCCAATGTACCGACGCGTTTCCCATTTTTCATTTCACATGAGATATCGCGTGGTTAAAAATATTGATCAGGCCGCTGCTGCTGCGCCTGGCCAAGACGCGGCCAGCTATGTGATGCACTGGATAGATCGGGCATTCCAGGTTCACGCGTATAATTGCCCGGCGGTTTAGTTCGTTTTATTAACTATTTTCCTTTTCTCTATTTTTTGCTTTCTCGTTTCGTATCTTGTATTCCCTACGTATGTTTATTTCAGCCTATAAACCTCATCACCTATTTTATATGTTAAATGTAAAAAATATTTTCTCATTAGATTTTAAAATTTTAAAATTTTTAAATTTTCTAAATTATCAAATTTTCTAAATTTTTAAATTTTCAATTTTTTTTTAGATTTTTAAATCTTTAAATTTTTTTTAGATTTTTAAATTTTCAAAATGTTTTTACTTTTTTAAATTTTCAACTTTAACTTCACCTGAAAAAGTTATGATTGATACAGTAAAAATTATACTAAGAAATCTTAAACTTATTGAACATAAAAATATATAATTAGACATTTGCGTTTAAGGTCGCTTTTCCTCCTATAAGCGCTCATTTGTCCTTAATTGAAAAAGGATTCTCGTTTCACGATTGGTTTTCGCTTTAGCTTCTGAAGTTGATTAACATTTCGTTCAAAATTAATTTTTTTTATTCAACCTTAATTTTTATTCCGACGTTGGTTTTATTTTAATATTGACTAATATTTTTGCAATAATTCTAAACGGTCCTAGATTTGCGTCGTCCCGTGAAATGGTTTTCGCTGGAGTGTAGCTGTGCGCTCGTACTTTCTCTTGCTGTCGCTGCCCCTGTCCTCTCCGTGCCCTCACATGTGTCGCGGATCGATGGTCCCGCGGCGAGTGTTGACAGTCAATTAGAGTGCCTCAGTGTCAACCTCATGGCTGTGATAGATAAAATTGCACCGTTAAAAGAATTCATACCGAAAAAGAAAACAAATCCACCATGGGTTGATGCTGAGCTAATACATCTTTACAAAAAACGTGACTCCGTACGAAGACGCTATTCGAGGACCAATGACGACAGACTGTGGCGGGAGTATCAGGGCCTTGCAGCTGAAGCTGAATTACGAACGAAGGAAACAAGGGAAAGATTTTTACAAAATAAAATTTCTGAAGCGATTAATAATAAGAAAGATATCTGGAAAGAGCTCAAGGCTCTGGGCCTTCTGCCAAAGACAAGAGAGGAGCTTCATGGTTTCTCACCGGAAGAGCTCAATGCCCACTTTGCAGGGGTGTCGATCTCCCAAAATGAGGGTGATGAAGAACTTGACAGCGTCCTGACCACTGCCAGTGATGACGGTTTTGTTTTCCGAGAAGTCAGCTTCTCGGACGTGGTTCTGGCTGTTGCCCACTTCTCATCACAAGCCAGAGGGGAAGACGACATTCCCCAAAGTATAGTGGCTAAGGCTCTTCCGTTTGTGGGAGATCATATTGTTAAGATCTTTAACTCCTCTCTGTCCAGTGGCATTTTTCCGGGGGCTTGGAGGGGAGCTCGGTTGGTGCCTTTGAAGAAGAAACCTGTCCCATCTACGGTGTCAGATTTCCGACCAATTGCCCTGCTGAGTTTCCTTTCTAAGGTCCTTGAAAAGATCGTACACGACCAAATAACCAACTTCTTACGAGAAAATAATACTTTGGACCCGATGCAGACTGGTTTTCGACAGAATCACAGTACACAGACAGCACTACTGAAACTGACGGAGGACATAAGATCAGGCATTGACAACAACAAAAAACTATTGACTATTTTGTTAATGTTTGATTTTAGCAAAGCATTCGACACCATCTCACACACTAAACTGCTGCGTAAGCTGATGCGCATGGGATTCTCCAGGAGTGTTCTCCTGTGGCTTAAGTCATATATCATGGGGAGACGACAGAAAGTCGTCACAATCACAAACGGGGATTCAGGTTGGCTAACCACCAATCTTGGCGTTCCACAGGGCTCAGTCCTGGGACCCCTGCTTTTCAGCCTGTACATAAACGACTTACAAGACGCACTCGACTTAGATGGTGTCGAACACATACTTTACGCTGACGACTTGCAAACCTACACACAAGTGACCCTGAAGGGTCTTCGTGATGGTATCGGTCGCATGTCGGCTGTAGCACAAGCAGTGTCGAACTGGGCAACGTCAGCTGGCCTGCGCCTCAATGTCGGCAAGACAAAGGCGATCATTTTTGGATCTGATCACAACATCAAACAGGTTCAGAGCCTCGACTTGCAAGGCATTGAGATACAGACCGGCGTACACGTTCCCTTTGTCGATACAGTCACCAACCTCGGCGTGGTGATGGACGGAGGGTTGACATGGAAGCCGCAACTGAATGCGGTCAGTAGAAAGGTAAATAGGGCTCTGTATAGCTTAAAACTTTTCCGTTCAAGCACCACAGAGATACTGAGGAAGCAGCTGGCATGTGCACTGGTACTACCTCACTTAGATTATTGCTCAGTGGTTCTTCTTGATGTGTCAGGGGAGCTCCAGACACGACTACAACGTCTGCAGAATGCATGTGTGAGATACATATGTGGTGTTAGGCGGGATGAGCATATCACCGCCTACAGGAAAAAACTGGACTGGTTAGAATTGAAGGTGAGGAGGGAGTATTTTATGGGGCTGCTGCTTTACAAAGCGGTTGTCATGCGGCAGCCACCGTATCTTACTGCCCTCTTTGAAAAAAACCAGGCCAGGACTTCAAGTAGGGGTGGTATGAAAGAGCTCTCGGTTCCGGGGTCGCGCACCGATAAGGGTCTTTTTTCATTCAGAGTTCAAGGTGCGCACCTCTGGAATTCGCTCCCGAGCAGTGTGAGGTGCCTGCCATCTTTTTGTAAATTTAAAACGGCGTTTAGCAGGCACCTTAAACAATTACATGGTGAGGAGTAGGTTTAGAGATAAGAATGAGTCGATTATATATTTAGGCTTTTTATTTATTTAAATTATTTATTTATTTAATTTATTTATTTATTAAAACTTATTTATTTCATTTATTTATTTATTAAAATTTATTTATTTATTTATTTAACTTATTTATTTATTTAAATTTATTTATTTATTTATTTAAATTTATTTATTTATTTATTTAATTTAATTATTTATCTTGTTTATTTATGTATTCGACGCATTTATTTATTATTTTATTTATTTATTTATTAAATATTTTCAGTGTTAATTAAGTGTGAATGTATTTAATTATTAATTTGACAAAACAATTTTAAAAAAGTATGCATGTATTTATTAGTATGAATGGAAACGATTGTTAATGTATGTATATAATTTTATTCAAGCGACTGATAGGTATAATAAGTACGATTTAGAAAAAACAAATTTTATAACTGACAACAAAGCGCAATACTTTATATACCTGACTTCACATATGTGCAATTAATTTTAGTTAAGTAACGACATGATATGTAATTTTAAGAAACTGACAACGTGTGACATTAAAAAATGTAAAAAATGTAAATTATATGTAAACTTTTTGTAAATATTTACAAATAAATATTATATCTATCTATCTATCTATCTATGTGCCTATCATCTCTTGATAACATACTCAAGGTATGTTAAGGAAGATGGAGTGCGTTCTGGTGCGGCATACTCCTGGGTGGAGCTCAGGGGCGAAGTTCACGCGCTTAGGCCGGGGAGGTCGCCAGAGCCGCCTCGCTGCGAGCCTTTTCGAATCTTCTGCGCCTGTTGCGGACTGACACATCCTCCATGTGTCTGTCGGTCACGCGTTTGGTGCAGCGGCGGCTCAAAAAATATATCCCCGCTACGGGCACCAAAAGAAGGACCACTACCCTCTATATGGAGTAACCGAATATCGCGGACGAGTGGTCCAGCGCTTGAAATTCTTTCACTAACGACCTATTAACGGCCAACTCTGTCGCTTTCTTGGCGATATCCTTGAGCCCAGTCCCTTCTTGCAAGGTCTCAAGTCCAATACCATGCAGGTTCTCTGCCTGCAAGGTAGTTTCAGACTCGATGGTTTAGCTCCACCAAACTGAAATTTGTCTTTTTCATGTTTGCTAATAAATTAGAAATATTCAGCGGTATTGTTTGGAATATTGTATCTTGTGGCAGGGCCGTGAATATTCTGGATGCTGTTAGTCGGGCCATTTCCGTGGGTGCTGAGCACCCTGGGCGTAGTTGGAGTACGCCCGCGCCAAAATTTTCAGCTGTGGTCTGCTCTGCCCTTATACACTGTATGTATAGATTTCCTTTCGTGGCTGTTGAGTATATCCATGAGTTAACTTCATGGAGCCTCAACCAAAATGTGTCTATCAGCATCTTGAAGTTTACATCACAGTGCTCCAAGTCGATGAGATCGAGACCCGCTGCTAGTTTGATCTCGTAAGCCACGTTTTCGTGTATTTCTCTCACCGGCTCCGGGCTTATGCAGATTAAAGTACTGCCCAATTTTTTTAATTCGCCTACTTTTTCGGCTGACACTGGCATGTAGGTTTTCCTTGATTTGCTAACCGCGAAGTACTGCGCCTCTGGCCAGATGTAGGCGGCTGTGGTGGACGTGTTCACTCCGTTCTGCAGTGTTGGTAGTGTCAGTGCTCTGAACAAATCGAACTCTTGTACGTCTAGCAGTGGGACTGCTAGAACGTAGATCAAGTACATGTCGAACAACAGTACTGTGAGTTTAGATACTTCCATAATCGGTATGGTTGCAATCTCGCCGATCTTATTACCTCCCGTGTCATTATCCGGGGATGGACCATTCCCCTGGCGGCGAATAGAACCGCGTCGGTTAAAACTTCCGTGTCCAATTGATATTGGAGCACGTTCTCGGTTAAGACTTCGATGGCTACACTGACTTTTAATTCGTATAATTCCGCTTGTGTATTATTCTCTAGGGTAACTATTGTATTGCAGAGTGTATTGATCTTCCTTTGAAAGCTCGATAACTCTTGCCCGACTATCTCTGTTTGATTGGCGAGCAGTGTGGTTGTTACACGCGTGTCTTTCGCTACGGCTGATATCACGGCTCGTAGCTCGGCCTCGCTTTCCTCATCCATCGTGCCGAACAGAATTTTACTGATTTGGCCGACGAACGGGAGAACCGAACGTTGCTCTCGGTTCGCATTGCTGCCTGTGTTAAAGACAGGTTCGCAACTCTTTCAGCCTGTAATATTTCTTCGTCGATTCGGGATCGTTGGTAAATAATTTCGGGCCTTGCTCCGCTCTCGAGTCTTACGGACTCGCCCTGGCTTGCGAGGATTTTACCTGCGTAAAGTATGGTTGTAAATTAACTTTTTGGACTATCTTCTAGTCTGTGCTGGATGTAGTCAAGGGCGCTATTTTCTCCTTAATCAAGCCGGGATTGCGATCGAGCTGTCTGAGGAATCGCTGAGGCATGGGCTCGTTATCTCCCCGCGACTCGCACCACGGCGATACTTGCACTAAAACAAACAGAAGTTTCTGTTAGTTGCTTTATATGGATCTTTAACTATCGCGCGCAGCTTGGCTTGTTTATCTACAGAACCGTATGATTACTCGCTTAGGCTTGTTTTTATTTAGCGGTGCGGCTGGTACGGGGCCGCATCAAAAGAAACAAAAAAACGACTGTCCTATACTTGTTTACCCGATTGTCTGGCTAACTCGTCTGGCCTTTCGAGTTTGTTATCATGAACAGTTTTCGATACGTCGGCGTTATGTACCGTGACGTGGTTTGTCTTGTGGTTTATTTTTATTATTTCAAACGGGCCTGTATACTCTTTTTCGAATTTCCTTTCTTTGGCTCTTTAAGGACGTACACCAGTTCTCCTTCTCGGAAGTATTTCGTATTCAAATTCTTGTCGTAATAATACTTCGTGCGATATTTCGCTTGCACTGAGTTCATGGCTACTATCGTCTGTAGGGCTGTAAGGTGGGACAGCATGCCCACTATGTAACAGTTATAGGATAGCGCTAACTCTTTCGTTGGGAAGCTTGATAGTGTTCTCGGTTTAAATCCGAACACGAGCTCGTGCGGTGTATAGCCCGTGCTTTCGTGTTCAGTGCAGTTGTAAGCGTGCTGACATATTGCACTGCAATTATTCCAGTCAGTTACGTATTCTATATATTTCCTGAGATATTCTGTCAGCGTATCATGGATCCTTTCTATTGAGTCATTTGATTGGGAGTGGTAGGCTGTAGTGCAAAACTTTTCGATGCCGAATATCTTGGCCAAATTCTTCTAACAAACGGTTCTGAAAATGTGTCTTCTGGTTTGTAAGGATCGCCGCGGGTGTTCCGAATATGCGGATTATTTTTTCCGTCAAGGCTCGTGCTACTACCTCCGCCGTTTGTTCGTGTTAAAATTATATATATTGTGAGCGCACCTTGCGCTGACAAAATATACTTTTAACCTTTCTTCTTTTTTCCAAGCAGGCCGTAGAAGTCGAGGGCAAGCTGCTCGAAAGGGGCTGCCGGCGAAACGCTGATTAACATCGGCAGACGGGATTTACTCGAATTAGTTTATTGCTCTGGCACACAGTCTATCTCGTGACAAATTGACGCACATCTGGACACATGTTTCGCCAGTAAAAGTCGCCTGCGATTTTGTTATAAGTCTTATTCATGCCTCTATGACCGCCTATGGCTGTCTCGTGGTACTCTTTAATCCGCTTGTACCTTTCCATGATAGGAGGCACGGGGAGGTTATTTTTTAATATGACTGGGCTTAACTCTGTGTTAGTAAAAATCGAATTGATCGATGAAAAAGTCGCAGATAATGGCAAAGCTCGTTATCTCTTTGGCTATTACTACGATTTTCAGAGTTCGTATGCATTTCCCGATATTAGCGCGCATCGGTCGGTCGTCTATATATTTCTTTACATAAACGCCTATGAGTATGATGTCTTTAAACTCAGAGATATTTATCTCGCTGACCTTGAACTCTCTGCTTGTCAGTTCGTCCGGTTTTCTCTTTCTATTAAGGCCTCCTGTATCTCCGTAGTTATAAAGTTATCCGCTGATATTAAATATACTAGGTTTTCACGGAAGCGGAAGGGATGTTCAGTTAGTGAAATCAAGTGAACGAACGGAAGTGGCAACTGGCCGTCCGGAGCTGCCCATAGTGGCTTCTCACGAGGCGGCCGTCCGTTGGCAATGACGTAACGCTTCAGGTTGCCGTCGCTTGCGGCGGCCGTTATGCGACAATTGATGCCGTTGGGCCTATCAATGTTACTGACGAGGCCATTCGCCTGCGTGGCTGTCGCAAGATTTTCTGCAGGAGGACTGGTCCGCCCTGCTTCCTGGCGGCGAGCCTGGCGGTATTTCACCCATAGGTCTGTCCAGAACCCCTATTCTAGCAGGCTCTGGTTTGATTCTTCCGGGCTCGGGCGGTATCGGCTGTATCATGAGCTCGTCGTTGCATGGGCTATGCTTGACCGTGCCGTTGGAGCTATCATCCCCTTGTTCAGCCGGTGCTGAGGGAGCCGCTGATTTGCGCTTTCTGTGCTTCCTTCTGCCCAATTCTGGTGAGTTTGGCTGGTCATGCTCGTCTCACGCTTGATGGGCGAGCATCGACTGCCTCACGGGGTTTTTTGTATGAGGCTTTGGAGCGCAGATATGGGGTGAAATGGCAGCCTGTTAGATTCAAATGCATATATACCCCAGCCTTGTCAGCTATTAAATGGCAATATGAGCGCTTGTTGCTGCTTATATCGTAGTAAATGAAAATATTTGTTTTGTATTCTTGGGTAAATAGGTAGGCGCAGTCAACTGTGCCGTATTCTAAGTCGGACTCTAGTATCCTCAGAGTTTCTGTCGGCTCGCTGTAGTACGGCAGTGAGGGAGATGCGTGCAGTTGCCTTCTGAGCTCGAGGACTGCCTTATTTAAATTTGCCAATTTAATTAGCGAATCAAATAAGCAGTTGCCTGGAGGCGACTGAGGAATATCGTCTCAATGGAGCAGGCTGACTAGCGGCTCCGCGCATCGCTTTTTATGAATGTAGGTATGTGTCAAAACATTGCCTGAGCTGTCTGACGAATTCGGATTTGACGAATCGATTCTGCGGTCGTAATTCCGCGGGATATCGGCGAAATCCTCGACCAGCCCATCTTCACTTGTTATTGACCATCTTGATGGAAAACGAGGACGAAGGGGAACCTCAAACAAGGCTCATCCGCATTTTCGGCGATATTTGTAGGTCAGCGCCCAGATTGGCGATTGAATTTCGACTATTTGCCTGGCCTGTACTCGGTCTCGGAGTCTGGCCGCCTGCGGGATAAGTGCGACTTCCTTCCGGGGACTCTGCCGATGATTTTGCTTCCCAGATGCTTATCTGGAAGCCGCCTCTTCCTTCTATTTCTTTTTCCTGTATATCTAACGTCAGTTTGGTGTTAAGCTTGCTGCCTATCCAAAGCAAGACTGCTCTTAACGGTGATTTGATGCTGGTGAGGGTATCCGGGTCGACGTGAGGTAGTTGCTCCTCGACAGGAGGCGAGGTACACGCCTGACTAGCGAGCGGGGATGCTGCGCGCACGTGGGCTCTGTGACCACCTCGACTATTGCTTCTTCCCGATTCTGATTTTTCGGGAATTACGATAGTTTTCAGAGGCTCGACGCTCGTCAGCATCTGTGTCTTGAGCCGTTGCTGGGGAGTGACGGACTCGCCGCTCGAGTCGCTGCTCGAGTCGCTGGACTCGAATAGATTGGACTCCGTGCGACTCTTACTTTTTTGGCTCGATCTTGTGGGGTAGCCTCGTGCTGTTCTCGATGCGGAAATAGACTTACGAGAAGTTGGCGTCATGGGCTCTGACATGTCGGATTCTGTCTCGAAAGAGCCTGATGAGCTCGAAGCCGTATTGGTTGCCATTGGTTCGTCCTGACCCACCGATACTGCTCGTGGCTCCTTCTGCTCTTGGTCAGCATTGAACTCGATTGACGCTCGAAGAATCTCCGTAATTCATTCGCGCTCTTTTTTACTGAGTATGTACTTCTTTTTCTCTGTCTTTTTTAACTCAGTTGTCATAATACATGCTAATTTTGTTGTACCGCGATAATCTAAGGACGACATATTTTTGCGGTTGGGCTCTTGTGTAAACCACTGTATGTGTGCGTCCTCGTTTTCCCAGTATATATCTTGAGTCGCACGGCATAGATAAAAATCATCGCGATCGTTTCTTGCGGCCAGTATTTCGCCTTTCTTAAACATGATATGTTTCTCTTTACGGTTTTTCCTTGGGGCCTCACGTCCCTCGGAATCTTCCGAGCTAGTCTTGTAGTTCTTAGCCTTTTTATCACGATCAATTCCTTTTTTCTTGACTGTTCGTGTTCTAAAAATTCTTTCAGACGGTATATCTGTTTCCACATCGGGCTCGGCTGCATTCTACTCGTTTGCGAGCTTGTAGAGCTCTACGCGCGGAAGTTCTGGATTCACTTCCCCTTCATTGATGACTGGGTTCCACGAAAGAGCGTCAGCGTTGGCATTTTTCTCGCCTGGCCGATAAATTATTTCAATGTCGAAGCCAATGAGGACCGCCTTGAGCATATTAAAACGCAGGTCGGACTTCTTGGTTGTATGAAAATGCTTTGCACGATTCGTAGTCTGCTGCAATAGTAAATTTCCGACCAAACGGATAGCAGCGGAACTGTTCTTTGGGAAAGACTATGGACAACAACTCCTTGTCGTAAGTGGGATAGCGGAGCTCGCTGCCTTTTAAGTAGCGCAAAGCATAGGCGCAAACCTGAATCTTGCCCAACTCGAGAGTATGCCTCCGAGGATCCTATCGCTACTATCGGTCGTTACTATGAATGGTTTCCATAAATCTGGTGTTCTCAGCACTGGCTCGCTGCATATCATGGCCTCGAGTGTGTCGAACGCTTCTTGCTGTTTTGGACTCCGTTCAAACTCCAATCCTTTTTGCAGAAGTTTTAACATTGGTCGGGCTATTTCAGAAATTTTTTTAGTAAAGCGTCTATAGTAGTTGAACAGACCAAGCGCTTGTTTTACTTTCTTTGCATCAGTTGGTTATTGGGGTCTGTTTTTATCAGCCCACCGACCACTATATGACTCAGCACGAGCGCGTCTTTCTTTAAAAACTGGCACTGTTTTAGCTGCACTGTCAAGTTGGCCTCCAATAATCTTTTGAGCACACGGCGCAATCTCGTGTTATGCTGTTCTAGTGTCTAGCCGAAAACCATAAAATCGTCGAGATAGATATATATACATATGTCGCACTGCACTGCACTGCACACGCGCTCGCCCGTATATATATATATGGGTAATTCCAGCCAAGTTTTACAAAACGCTGCGCGGGGGGTCGGCCATTGTTACCGCCGATTTTTTCTATGAAAGTACATTAGAAAATAAGGTTGTTCATAAATTTTCAGCCCTCTAGGTGCCACCTGTGGCCCTGTAGAATTTTTTGAATTTTCAAAAATCGCTAAAAAATGGATAATTTAAAAAAATCCCACAACTTTGCATTATGAAAAAAAAAAAATTCTTCGGAAATCAGTTGAATTTTGTAGTGATGCTCGTCTTACGAACCGTTTTGCTACAGCGCCAATTCCGTCGCATGGATTTTTTCCATGATTGGTAGCAAAAAAATTATGTGACTCTACTTTAATTCCAAAATCAGCTTCATGATGGCAAATATTTATCAGATGATTCCTAAAAATTTATAAAAAGATAGGGGTAGAACGAAACTTTAGGGTGGTTTTCTACTATGTTTGAGCTAACTTTTAGGCCTGGTTAGATTAAGATTGGTACATGTAGAAATGTGCTACAGAGGTGCCAACTTCGCGATCTTTGAAAAATAGGCTACTTTCCAAGACCTATAACTCTAGTTCTAATCGATGGATTTTAAAAATCGACATGTAGAATTCAATATCAATCCAAAACGAACTTTTTGAGAGGTGTTGAGCCTAAATCGTCTGAAAGCTGATGGAATGGCGACCGATTGAAAATCACCAAAAAACCATTGATTTTGGTGTCTACTGCTGTTCGAGCCATTTCCGCTATTTAAATATATATGTCATGGGAGAATTTGTTACTCAAATTTAACATAATTACCGACAGATTTCCGAAGAATTTTTTTTTTTTCCATAATGCAAAGTTGTGGGATTTTTTTTAAATTAGCCATTTTTTAGCGATTTTTGAAAATTCAAAAAATTCTACAGGGCCACAGGTGGCACCTAGAGGGCTGAAAATTTATGAACAACCTTGTTTTCTAATGTACTTTCATAGAAAAAATCGGCGGTAACAATGGCCGACCCCCCGCGCAGTGTTTTGTAAAACTTGACTAGAATTACCCATATATATATATATATATATATATATATATATATATATATATATATACACATATATTTCTTTTTTTTTAACTTTAAACGTTGGATAGAGAAATCCTCGATTCCACACAGGCTTACAAGGGATGCCAAATGTGACGAATGGTTAGTGGGATTCTCCTGTGCCGCCAGAGAAAGGCGCGCAGAGCTGACTGCGCGTCTTGCGTGCATCCGCTCTGCTATAAGGAGCTACCACGGAGAGCCGTAAGCTCATCCGTGACATCAGTTATACTAGGAGTATTAATAGTTTTGCATTAAAAAAAAGAAAAAAAGTAAGTAGCCTTCTTTTGCAATTTTGTCTAAGCGCTCACCCATCCAAGTACTAACCGTGGTTAACGCTGCTTAACTTCCTTGATGAATAGTTGCTGTTACCGTTCACTACACCACGATGGTAATTCAGAATCTGTAGCGTTATTAGCGACCAAAATTTTTCGTCGCAAATACGATTGTACCTCATAATGTAGTTTAGTTGAAAACTCTTTATATTTATTATATATTTATATTACGTATTTCAGTAATAGTTTATAAATCTGATGTATATGCATAATATGTATATATGTTATGTTACACTTAAAATTAGGCGTATTAGAGAGTACGAGTTAAATTAAATATAAATGTTACATAAACACAATGCGAATATGCGAAAATGTTTTTGTTTTAAATATTAATCGATATGTACATAAAGTTAAAAATCTGAATTTTCTGTAATCTACCATATCTTTTTGAAATAATATTTTCATTGTTCGAAATTTTTATGGTCACTTTAGATAACGATTCGCTATATTCTAAAGAATTGTTAATTATTTTGTTCACTCCATATAAATATACTTTCTTTCTTCACTACCATATCTTTATGAATGTCTTCCTAAATTGTATGCAATTTTTAACAAATTTTTACAGTAAACAAAAAACACTTTTCTTTTTATAGCAAAAAATTATCTAATTTTTCTCTCTATTTTAACAAGAGAGAACAATCAGCTACGTATTTACCAAAATGTTATTTTTCATCAGATCATACCGCTTCAACTTCCTTACATTGTGCATATTTTTGTTAAAAAAATTATTAATATTCAGAGTACAAACTAATTTTATGAAATGATCAGTAACATTTTTTTATATTGAGTTATTCTCTAAAAAAAATTATTTGTTATTTTTAACGAAAAAGTGAATTATTTATTTTTGTACCACCTATGATTGTGTATGCCGCAAAGTTCCTCCAAATAGGGTAAACCAGCCAGTGAATGACCAAATTGTTATAATCTGGATTTTAGAAGTTAATATTATAATATACATATTTATATGAACAAAATAACCATTAAAACTGCATTTTTTGTTTATTTTTCTTTAAGTAATCGTAAGAATAAATGCTTTTTTTAACGTTATTAATTCCAAATTAACTATAAAGTTAAAAATGCAGGAAAACCTAGTAAATGACCGCACACACCTATTAAATGACCGTAAACAAGCTAGTAAATGACTGGTTAAATAAGACACTAATACCAAAGTCATGTATAAATTAAATGATTGCAAATCATACTCTAGTGAAAGATAAACAATTTAGAAAATGGATACGACACAAGATCTTCTAATTAATTAAAGTTTTTATTTTTGTTTGTTGTGGAGATTTCATAACCTAACATAATTTGATCAGTCGGTCATTTACTGGCAAAACACTTTCGTGTCTCGCTACAGGTATTAATTGTTTTCTGAACTAGGTTTATTTACAGTAGTTATTATATGATTATATGAAAAAGAAATATGGAAATAATTATAAATTAAAAAAGATTTTGGTTGATGCGGGGAATTGAACTGACGACCTCGGGACTGCTGTACTGATGCTCTAACCACTTGACCACACGGACCTGTTAGGTGTGTAACTTCAAACCATATATGAATGTTACACGTTAAAGTTAACATTTATATTTTTATTATTTGTAGGTATTTATATAATGTCTAATACCATTCTTTTTACGAAAAGATTTATATAATTAAGGAGATATGAAAGTGAACTAATAATCCCTACCTTACCGGCATCACATTTATATTTTTTTTCTCTGCAATAAGTAAATATTTCTAAAAATACACCATACTAACCCCTCCGTATTCTTACCAGGAACCTTCAGTTGAATTTTCAAAAACTTTCATTATTAACATTCGGAGAAAAATGCGTCGAAAATATACAACTATATAGTTAAATTTTCAAATGTATTTTTCTCCGAGAGTTAATAAGGAAAGTTTTTGAAAATTTAACTGAAGGTTTCTGGTAAGAATATGGAGGGGATAGTATGGCATGTTTTAGAAATATTTATTTATTGCAGAGAAAAAAATATAAATGTGATGCCGGTAAGGTAAGGATTATTAGTTCGCTTTCACATCTCCTTAACCCGTTCATTGCCGAAGGTACTTCCGGTTAAATAAAACTTGGTTTTCGCTAAAAATGAGTAATAGAGGTGATTCTAAGACTTCCTGAACGATTAGTTTTATTTGACAATTCCAGGGAATGCGGAAAAAAATTGTCCACTTTAGTGGACAAATACAGTCAAGGGGGGTCTTTCAACAACTTCATTTATTTTGACGAAATATATGGAATCGGGGTATTATTCCTGCAGTTCTACATGAAAATCTTTGAAACAATTATTGTGACGACTAATACATAAGCTCACTCGACATTTTTCACACATAAAAAAAGATTTACATTGACATCCTTTTCGTTTACATCGCATAGTGTGTTGGCTTTCTGAAAATACGGGCATATGACCAACGTTATCTTTCACAAGAAACTTCAACGGCTTTTTTTGATATGCTGCCTTTTTGTTTGGAGGTGAATTTTCATCTTCAAATGTATATTTATTAGATGAAGGTCGTCCTCTTTTAGAAGCTGGTCGCCCTTCTTTGATCAGATTCTCTGCCACTTGCGTTCTAAAATCCATCAAACTCAAGGTATCTTTATTTGGAAATTGATTTTGGGACGCTTCTCGACGGTATTCTAACCAGGAATTTGTAACTGCTACGTCAAAAGCATGGTTGATCATTCTCAATGTCCATTTTTTCGACCTTACATACATTCTGTACAGTGACAAGAACCAATCGAACTGATCAACGCCGCCCATATACTTGTACCGACTCACAACTTCTGGACGATTAACTTCAGACATTAACTTTGATTTCTTATCCCACCTCTTACATTTATCGGGTATGCCTATGCCAAGAAAATAAGAGCCAAGTGACACAAAAGAATTATCATACCACTTTGTTAGGATTATGCCAGAATTTTTGCAAACCACATTTTCAGCGTATCCTCGTTTTTCGCTTTTTTCAGATTTTTGTGGGCGGTGAAACGTGGCTTGTAGAATCGATTTAATCTTATGGTACCAATGGCGTTCAATTGTTTGGATTTTAAAAATTCTAATAAATGAAATGTGGAAAAATAATTATCGAAGTATATTTCTGTACCAGGCCTACTAATTCGCTCTGTCAACTGTATAACTACAGCAGCACCTTGTCCGAATTGTGAATAGTCAGATTTGAGCTCAGTTTTTGTGCCTTGGTATAGAATGAAATCTAGCATAAGAGCATCTGCATCTCACATAACAAAGTTTTTAACACCCCATGAGATAGGTTTATCCTTTATGTACTGTTTGACATTCAAAGAGCCTCGATATGGAATCATTTGTTCATCTACACTCACTTTCGCTCCTGCTTCTAAGTGTAAGCAACCTTTACAAATATGCTCATATAGCAGGCGTACTTTCCAAAAGTGATCGGCCTCATTCGAGTTATTTTCAGTTGAAAAATGTACGGCACTTCGAAGATCGAAAAATTGCTTCATTGACATGTTTTGGGTAATTATTTCCATCGCAGCGTGTGATGACCAGTACATTTCAATATGAAGAAATTTGTAAATTCCCATAAAATTTGAATTCCAAAAACAATTCTCAATTCCGAAACAGTTGTAGCTTTCCAGCCACGGAATGATTTCGAAACTGCATATAAATTTGTACATTCTGCGGCAATTTTCAATAAATCATTATTGATATAATTTTCGAAATACGAAATAGGTCTTTTCATAGCTGGAACGGTTGGTGGCGTTGCATTGATTCCTGTAAATCCGTACTTTCATAAGTACATATAACCCACTCGACGTTATCAGGCGGAGTCAGATGATATCTCATGTATAATTCATTTTTTTTGCTGCTTATCTTCGACTTTCATTTGGCAAGCAAGCTATATCGACATAATTTTCTTCCTCTTAATTTTCTTAAGCATTTATATCTAAATAATTTCATGAATAACAGTTTTTTTAATCTAAATAAAAAATACATTATGGGCATGACTCATAGGTCAGAATTTTGCAACGAGCGCAAAAAGATATTATCGGGTCAATTGAAATATGCAGGGGCGAATGACGGAAGATAAAATATGATAAATTGATAATAAATTAAAATATTATCTCTCAATCTTCAATTACATACAAAAATTTTCCGAAACGGCTTCTTTAGAAGTATCGCACAAAATCTAAAATAAAAGTCTCACGCAAAATTCTAACATATATCAAAGACAATATCAACAAAATAATATTACTGTCGACTCTTTGAGTCTCAGGATCACCATCGAGGTTAAGTTCATCTACGTCTGATTCATTACCATCGCCAATAAGTGACAAAAACTCATTTTCGATCGTTTGTTGCTTTTCTCTCAGCCTCTGAGATCGCCGCATCTGGAAATGTGTGTGTGTGTCGTTATGGTACACGCCTTCACTGTATTTATCCACTACAGAGGACAATTTTGTTGCGAGTCTTTTGAATTTTTCTCAAATAAAAATCTTTGATCCGAAAATTTTAGCTATATATACAACAGTATTCAACAGCTCTTACCTCGAAATAGTAACTTGTATTCTAATAAATAAACTTCTTAATTTTAGCACAACAGAAATGGATTCGCAATAAAACAGTCAACAAATAATCTGCAAACTGCGACTGTCTGACTTCCGTTGGTCCGAAAATCGGGTCGGGATAGGGACTAATCGCGGGGACTCTCTCTGAAATTTTTGCACGGGTATAATTTACATTTTTTGTCTAACCGTCATTCACTGGTATGCAGTCAATTACTGGCTGGATTACCCTACTATGGTATTGTAGATAATGTTAATATATTATTATGTCGCACAGAATCAAGATTTTTAGGTTTTACAGTAAAAAGAATTTTACAGTTAAGAAATCTTTTGAATCGTTGCTTTAAAAGAAAAAAATTGTATTAACACATAAAAAAAATGTTGTTGGAACAATAAACAAAGGTAATTGAAGTGGCTAATGTATACAATGTTTATTCTATTTATACATATAAATATTTATAATATTTCATACAAATATTTCCCGTATATTAGACTGCACCGCGCAATATTTGATTTGTATCGAATTTTTTATTTCTAATTTCGATAATTCAATGAACAAAAAAAGAATATTATGTCAATGCAAGAGCAATGTAATATAATATAGTAAATCCCATAAAATGGCAGAGAAATATTTTCCCCAACACTTCAAATATTAAAACTTATTAATTTAGGTCATATTTGGGAAGCTAATTTTTCTAAATTACTCGAAGTGCACACTATAAGTATAATAATAAAATCGTAAACCTTAAACTCTAAATCGAACTACCTCATGCAGAGCATTTTGTAATAAAAAATTTTCATAATAAAATCGTAAACTCTAAACCCTAAACCCTAAAACCAACGACCCTAAGTTGAGCATTTTGTAATTAAAAAAATTTGCTATTGAAAAATGGGCAATCGGCAGTAAACAAATTTATATAATAGAATTGTTACCCTTAACCCTAAACTCAAATTGAGTAATTTGCAATAAAAAATACCATAATATAATCATATCCTAAATCCTAAACCCAACTACCCCAAGCGGAGCATTTTGAAATTAAAAAATTTTAATAATTAAACCATACGTTCTAAACCCAAATTTGTAAATCCAACTACCCAGATCTGAGCCTTATGGAAATAAATAATTTTAATAATAAAACCATAAGCCCTAAAATCTAAACCCAAATAACCTATTCTGAGCAACGTACAGTAAACAAATTTAAATAATTGAATTGTTAACGTTAAACCTTGAACCCTAAATCCAATTAACCCAAGCTGAGAAATTTGCAATTAAGCAATTTTTATAATAAAATCGTTAACCCTACACCCTAAACCGAACTATCCCAAGCGGAGCACTTTGCAATTAAAAAATTTTAATAATTAAACCATACGTTCTAAACCCAAATTCGTAAATCCAACTACCCCGAACTGAGCATTTTGCAAATAAATAATTTTAATAATAAAAGCGTAAGCCCTAAAGTCTAAACCCAAATAACCCGAGCAAAGCAATGTAGAGTAAACATATTTAAATAATAGAATTTTTAATTTTAACCTTAAACCTAAACCCAATTAACCCAAGCACGAGAAATTTGCAATTAAACAATTTTGCAATAAAAACATTATAATAATAAAATCGTAAGCCCTAAACTCTAAACAGAAATAACCCAACCTACATGAAAGAACTCTCAAGTTGAGTGTTATTTCTAACCCTCAACTGAATTTTCATATTGTACAAGTCGAATAACCTACCAAATTTTAGTTGAGGGTTCGAAATAACACTCAACTTGATGGTTTTTTTCCATACGAGAAGCTGAGCCATTTGCAGTAGACAAATTTAAATAATAGAATTTTTAACCTTAGACCCTAAATCCAATTAACTCAAGCCGAGTAATCAACAATTTTCATAATAAAATCGTAAACACTAAACCCAACTACGCCGAGCTGAGTATTTTGCAATAAAAGCGTTATAATAATAAAATCGTAAGCCTTAAACTCTGAACCCAAATAAGCCAAGCAGAGCAATTTGTTGTGAACAATTTTAAATAATAGAATTGTTAACAATAAATTATAAATTCAGTGAATATCACTTGACGAAAAAGCGTCACATATACTTGTATTACATATTATTATTTATTGTAAATTGGTCAGCTTGGGTTATTGGGTTTAGAGTTTAAGGTCTGAGTTCAAAATTCTATTAGTTAAATTTGTTTATTGCAAATTGCTTAGCTTGGGTTATTTGGGTTTAGAGTTTATGGTTTACGATTTTATTATTAAAATTATTTATTCGTAAAATGCTCAGCTCGGGGTAGTTGGGTTTAAGGTTAACAATTCTATTATATAAATTTGTTTATTAATAGTATATTTTAACACGATCGCAGTAGTAGATCATTTACCTCATGGGACGGTCTTTGCTCGAGCGAAGCGAGATCTTTTTTTTAGTCCTGGAATCTTGCGCCCACCTCCCTCCCCCTAGGAATAATAGCGCCCTACGGCATGGCGCTGAACAAGTAAAATTAGCCATAGAAGTCATGCGCGATATGATAACGAGATTATGCAATAAAACCCCAGTAAGTACGCGATGGGGCAAAAAAGGACGTCGCGACAATCGCGCGGGCTATAGCGACAGTGAGGATAGCGCTAACCACTAAGATACAGTCCCACAAAGTATACGGTAGTAAAGGGTGGTAACACGCTGTATAAAGCCGCGGAAGATCGATTAGTAGGAAAATGGCCGTAAATCAGGCGCTAAACATAATACCAAATTTCAACGCTAAACCCGACAGATTAAATTTGTTCTATCAATCGGCGAACGCGGTCCTAGGCAATATCGGAAAGAGTAAGGAAAACCTATTACTAATAGGCCCGTCAATTAAATTGACAAGTAAAACCGCCGACGGGTATACGTCAAGATTAACCAGCTACGCTCGCGCTGAGCAGCTGTTAGAAGATTTGACGATGCAGTATGAAAACACAGACATCGCGGGTAACATCATGGCACAGGTCCACAGGTAAAAGTATTGAAGCAAGATCAGGGCGAAACAGCAGGCGACTACGGTGTGCGAATGTGAAAATTGCACAATCGATTGTAACAATAAAAACTCCGAATTAAAACAACTGCGAACGCGACGGGCACGAAACCGAGGATTGTAGAAGAGTGATTGATCACATAAAGGGAAATTTAATTCAAAATCCGTACAAAAATAATAGCAGCAACTCGAATAATAATAACAATAGCAATGCGAATCGCGATAATAGGAGTTTTAGTAGCGACAGGTAGGGTGAACGCAACAACAATTACGATAAAATGCGTAAAAACGCCTGGGGCAACAAAAAGAATCACCGGGATGGTCGCGACGGCGATATACAGTAAAAAAACTAGAAAGACTCTCGTCGCAAACCCCAAGTGCCGAGCGTCAAGAAGTAAGCCGAGAATCGAGAAGCCCCATGACTCAGCGAATATCAAATTCCTTACCACGGACGGCAACCGTCTATTGTTTTGTTGGACTGCCTTCAGCTAAAAGAGAGGCAAAGAACATTTTACGCCGATTTTGGAGTAGACTTATCCGTCATAATAATCAGGCACATCGCACCCTGTTACCCTATAGAAAATGCGAGAATAATCGGCTGGAACATTATCGACCAGCATCAAGGCTGTGTCGATGCAGCAACCCAGAGCTTAAATCTCAACGGCTTATTCGTACCGTTCCTATAGGACGAAAAAGTGACAGTACCACCGAGAGTAAAAATGGTGAATAGTGCACGTATCAGGGATATCGACGTAAAAGTAGGGTGGGTCCCATTAATGGATCTACATCCTGATCTGCATAATGCATAAATTTAAGCAAAAACGAAGTAACAATTGCCAGTCCAGTAGTTGAGTCACAGCTATGTAAAAGCGTTGCAGCGAACCCGCTACCTCAGGCCGATGGTGTCGGCTCAGCTGAGAAGGCCGCAGAATTCTCAGCATGCTTACGGGGTAACACCACTCTAGGATTTAAAAAAAATCGATTTCTTTTCATCTTAAACAATACTTTAGGGTCATAAAAATAATATGCAATTGGTCCTATAGGGTCAAATAATTTTTAAAAGTTTCAAATATCGATTTTGCGGCCGCGCCTCGGACCGCTCGCTGAGTGCGCTAAATGAGAGCTCGCGGCGCATTCTGATTCATCGCTTTTGTATTGATTTCATCTATCCGAATAATAGGAGACCTTGTTACTTACAGAGCCAAAGGTCCTTTGGGTTCCTCAGGTATCCTGCAGGGTGCGGTAATACTGAAATTAGCTTGTATCGGTGTGTATATGTGTTAGTTAGTACAGCTGCAAAGCGACGCCGTGCACACGCTTCGAATTGTATTTCTGCTGATTTTTCGTTTTTATATATTTATATATTACAAATTTCGTTGATTTTAAGTGAACAGTGTGCAAAGTATAAACAATATGAGTAGTGAAAGACCAGTGAATGATTGCAAGAAATCGACAAAGGGGAAAAAGAGCAATTTGATGAGACCGAAAATCTCAAAGCGACGCCCAAGTAACCGTTATGAAATGGAGAAGCCAAGCGTCGAGGCGGTTGGCACATCGGCTCGAAAATTATCTACCATCGACCCTGATGACTTTGAAGTAGATGAAGTCTTTGCTTATCGAATTCTGATTTTTTTAATCGTATTTAACGCTATATCGCAAGCTGTTGTGTGCAAAAAGTGCAAGTCAGATGTAACATTTAGCGAGTGTGGAAAGCGTGGCTTGGGTTTCAAAATTGTTATTTCATGCCAAAACTGCGACAACATTTCTATTGCTTCTTCACATTCATTGAAAAAGCACACGACAATAATCGTAGAATGATTCTTGCTATGCGACTACTGGGAATTGGATTGAATGGAATAATAAAATTTTGCGCGTTCCTGGAACTCCCGCCGCCAATTTTTCAATCATTTTACGATAAAGTTGTGCAGAAGATTGCTGTCGATGCAAAGGAGGTTTGTGAGCAGAGTATGAAAAATGCGGCTAAGGAAGAAAATAAAAAAAGTGATGAAGAAAGAAACACAAGTGGTATTACTGTATCTGGCAATGGTTCGTGGCGAAAACGCGGCTTCACGTCCCTTTTCGGATTTGAATCACTTATTGGATGGTGTACTGGCAAAGTGGTCGACATTTTAGTAAAATCTAAATATTGTAATGCATGCTAATTTTGGGAAAAGAAAAGTGACACGGATGAGTACAAGGAATGGCTCGAAACCCATGAAATCGAATGCCAATCGAACCATGACGGCTCGGTGGGAAAAATGGAAGTGGATGCCGTTATTGAAATGTTCCAGCGCTCAGAATCTTTACACCAACTTAAATATGCCAATTACGTCGGGGACGGTGATTCAAAAACTTTTAAAGGTATCATAAACTCGCAGCCTTATGAAAATTTGTCAGTAACGAAGAAACAGTGCATCAACCACGTGTAGAAACGGATGGTTACTCGCCTTCGAAGTTTAATAAAGAAAACTAAAGGTCTCGGAGGAAAGGACAAGCTCACTGGTAAATTAATCGACGAATTGTCAATTTATTATGGCCTAGCAATACGTAGAAATTATGATTCTATAATAAACATGCGCAATGAAATCTACGCAATTCTAGACCATAAATTATCGACTGACGACAAATCGAAGCACGAGAGATGCCCGCGCGGCGAAGATTCATGGTGCTCATGGCAGAGGGCCCAGGCCACTGGAGATTTGAATTATAAACACAAGCCAGCAATGGCGCAAGAGGTATGTGAAGCAATTTCTCCTATTTATACTGAATTGAGCAGCGACGATCTCCTGACTCGTTGCCTCGGTGGATATACGCAAAACAGCAACGAGAGTTTCAACTCAATCGTGTGGTGTATGGCTCCGAAATCAGTCTCCAGTGGCAAGCACGTTCTTTACACTGCAGTATATATTACCACAGGCATTTATAACGATGGCCTGTCAAACATCATGAAGCTTATGCAGAAATTAGGCCTTAAAATAGGACCAAATTGTTTCAATTTCTGCATTGAAACTGATGAGCGGTGGATCAAGTATTCCGAGCGGTCGCTCACAGATGCAGCCAAGAAGGCCCGATTAGATTGAAAATCGATGAGAAAGGAAAAGGAGGAGGCAAATATTAATTTGGATGGCCAAATGTATGGTGCAGGCATTGCAGATTAGAGGTAAACAAAAAATATCGATGATTTAAGAGGGGAGTCTGCTTTTCCGGCTTTACAAAATCGTTCATAGAATCACTCAATTCGATTGTGAGAAAAAATTTGGAATTTGACAACTTCTTCGGTATTTTTTAAATTCATATAGAAAAGAAACTTATAAAAATTAAAAAAAATTTTGTCTCGACTGTTTCAGACGCACCGCACGACCTCCATCACCGGTACCGATTAGAAAGTGCAGACTCCAGGCGCTACGGCAAAATGGTCATAACTTGAAGAAATTTTAATATTTTTTAATAACAAAAATTGTTTTTTAAAGCTAAAATATAGTACATTATGTTCTCAAAATTTCGTTTACCCCAATCGCTTCCTACCTTTACAAAAAAATCGCTGAAAAAACGCTTTCTATTCGGCTCCTAAAGCAGACTCCCCCTTAAGTGCATGTAAAACTTTAAACGCGTTTTTCTCGTAACCGGTTTTTTCAAACTGGGAGAACAGATTACTCGTAAACTGTTGCATGGATTGGATTGAAATCTTGACTGTAGCTTCACAAATAGATTCTCTAAAGAAGTACGTAGCCGTTTTTCGATTGAATGTAAATTTTTTTTTTATAAATAATTTACATCGTTTTTTTTCGAGAAAATTCGACTTTTTTTCAGAAGTGCGCCATTTCTACAAAAATTGAAATAAAAAAACCCCTACGTACTTCCAAAGTTAACGTTATATAGATTAAGAATTTCTTTGGTTTTTTGTTTCAGGTCTCAGACTTTCCGAGAAAAGTGTTCTCCGGTTTGGAGGTTTGAAAAAAAGGCTTCTCACGAGAGTCGCTGTATAGCCGCTATTTTGTATTTAAATGTAAAAAAAATATACTTTTGTACCTCAATATATGTATAGTAAAGCCTCAAAAAAGAAATTTGATCCTTCTTTCCTACTCTTGTAAAAAATCGTACAAATTAGGCATTTTTTCGGGCCGCTAGAGTGGTGTTACCCCTTAAGGCGCTTGTACGACACAAATAAGCAGGCGGAAAAATATAGATAGATGCTCAACTTTAACGAAATGTTGCAGAACAACGTCACAACCATAGAATAAAGGATCAACAAGATTATGGAATTGGCAAACTTGTAGGGCTGCAATGAAGAGGAGATTGGTTACATAAGGGAAATAATGCAAAAGTACGCGAGAGTATTCGGATTCGAGGGCTAGCCACTGACGGCGACTCACTGAATTCAACATAAAATCGTCTTGAAGTCAAACAAGCCGATACGTAACCCCAGGTTCATATTTCCTCCAGCCCTTAAGGAGCACATGATAAGGGAACTCGACAAGCTACGGGCCCAAAAAATCGTGGTTCCTTCCTACTCAAACTACTCATCTTCACTCTGGATCGTATCAACAAAATCCTGACACCCAAGGAAACAAGAAATTTAGGCTAAATGCGGACTTTAGGGCACTGAATGATGAAACAAAAGGTAGTGCCACCCCCTGTGCTTTACAAGCGACATTTTAGAGCACCTGAGTTCGGCAAACTACATCACGGTGATGGACCTCAAGCAAGGATACCACCAGATCGAAATGCATCTGAATTCTGCACATCTTACCGCTTTCGATCCAGCCGACGGCAAGCATGGAAACCAGCTACTCGTGTATGACAGGAACAGCCAGTCCAGCCAGTCCGGAAAACGGAGTAACACGCCGAATGACGGCACCGAGACAGGACCAGAGACCCCATCCTACAGCAGCCCTGATAATTTCGCGTCAGTAAGTGTGTCCGAGAACGATAACCGGTACGTCGACGACGTACCTGATCGGGAATATTCACCAGCTAACGGGAATTTAGGCGACGAAATCTTGTCGCAAGACCGCGAGTTGCCTCCAAACCCCGCGAAACCGTTGCAAGTTAGCAGCACCAGTAGCAACGAAACAGCCGACACCGGTAGTGTCGCCACCGTGGCTGCGTTATAATTCGACAATTTGAAATGGTATGTACTCGCGAATGCGCGATTGCTCCGCGAGAAATCACCGTGGGTAACCCCTGAAGGTCAAGAGCCGCCCCCCTCTGTACATCTACAATCGCTGAAAAAGCACCTGTTTAGATACAGAGAAAATTTAGTTTATTTAATCTCGGCCGACAAATTCATAACGTCCGAGGCTCAGGAAGCCCTCACCAATCGCAGTTATCTGAATCCCGACGAACTAACTAAAAGAACCGGAGAAAGGAAAATTTGCGAAGGAATACCTCGGACTGTTCGAAATAATTAAAATTAACCGCGAGACGAACAACGTCACGGTATGGAACAATGAAACGATAAAAACCGTGTATGTTAATAAAATAAAGACCGAGCGAATTGGCTAGGCAGGCCAAAAAAGCCAAGTAACCGCTAGGCTCGTTCGTTTTTTTGTTGTTGTTTTTTTACGTAGCCTCGGACGCGCCGCGTAAAAATAAGACAGAAAGATAAAACAGTCTAAATGAGTTAATCACGAGCACCGCCGATTTGCAAGAGATAATAAATACCGAGGCCGACGAGCGCGTGAAAAGTCTGCATGGAGTCAAAATTGAAACGCTCCAAAACGAATTCGAGATAGAAAATTTTAGTTCTACGACATCGATATTCGATTATACCTTCAAAAGCTTTTTGACAGTGTCCATAATCATCACGGTCGGATTATGGATATTGAACAGCCGCCGCACGAGCACGCAAATAGAAATGCGTATAGAGGAGGAGGTGATGCACGCAAGGCTTAGACGCGCAGCGAGAAAACTGGAACGGGAAAGTAAGGCGACAACGACCCTCTAATAAGTCGCACAAAGAACACAGCGATATCCCACCTTAGTAAAAAATTACAAATTTTTAATAAAATTTGAAAAATTACAAATTTTAGACAAAATTTTGAAAAATGTGAAAATTTTGGAAAATTAGTAAACTTTGAGAAATTTAAAAATCTGGAAAATTTTAAAGAAATGTCTTTTTGGAAATTTTGAAGTTTGGAAAAGTGAAAATATGAGAAATTTTAGAGCAGTAGCGAAATTGACTCCTTAACCGTAATAAATTATCTGAAACTATAACCATCACTTTCAAGATAAATGCCTTAATGTAACATTACATAGGTTAATATATTTTTTGATTATCCCACAAACAGCAAAACGTCGCTTTATTAATCGAGTTATTTAATAGGGGACCAGAAAATCCCCAAGTAAAATATTTCGTTACCTTTAGTCTCCCCACGCTAAGCCAAGGCTGTAAGAAATAGCGAAGACACCACGCGGATTCCAATAAAATAATCCCTTCACGAGCGTTCGGAATGACGTACACGTTAAGGTTAAAAACAAGGAAAAGAAAAGGATATTGCCCTACATTCGGGCGAAATTCCCAGGACCTATGGCCGCTAAGGAAGTATGAACCCGATTTATGAAATTTAACTGTGAAGAAGTTTGTACGTTAATTCAGTTGAAAATAAATTTTTACATTAAATTCATAAAATTCAGATGCGAAGAAATTTTTACGTTAAACTCATAAAATATAGTCGTGCAAAAATTCGTACATCATGTCTATAAAGCCTCGAGTATATTAATCTAAGCTCTCGTAAAACCACTCAAGTATAATTATTAGTCACTAAGAAGAACGCCATGAAACAATATAACAATAGAAATGATTTTACTTACTTTAAGGAAATATTCGTTTTTCAAACACAATAATTTTAAGTGAATTTTTGTTTGTACACTGTTAAAAAGTGCTTGGAAATTCAATACCGGATGGTACTTGAAGATTAAGCAAAATTTGTAATTTTTAAGTAAGATTTATGATTTTTTACGTAAAATCTTAAAGTTGTCAAATAAAATTGCCGAGATATCATAAAAAGTCATATATTTTCAGGTAAATTATATATAAATTTTCAGTTTGAATTCATGAATTTGGAACCATAAGTTTTAACAGTTTAGTATAGATCGTAAGGCCTATGTTGTGTGGATAGGTCGAGAAATAATCGAGTGAGACAATTTAGTAGATGTTATTTATTGCACTCATTAGTTACAGCGAGGTGAGAGCAGGAGGGGGGAACCGCCTTGTAGGCGATCGGCGGAGCAACTGCACGAGCGAGCGCCTTTCGGAGCGCTGGGATGCGAGATTAAAGCACATAGTTGTTGAGGAGCGCTCTGATTGGCTAATCCACAAGAACAAAGATTTCGCTCGATAACTGTCAAAACATCGTCAACGTGATTTTAAGCGTACTTTGAAACGTAGACATTCCGCGCACGTCGTTTTCTTATAAAACGAAATAACTTTACAGAATCTTTCATAAAAAGAAAACAAACTCGTAACAATTTAATTGCGAAATTTAATTAAGATTTAAAGGAATTTAATTAGCCTTGAGTCTCGCTGTCCAACATCTTGATTAACTTGCTAATTGGATGCCGAAGGGTCGTTGTAGCGGCAAACTATCCTTGCACGGGAAGGTTTCCATTACCCGGGTCAAGGGCCACCGAGAGGGAGCTGTGGACTCCTGATGAATCAGCACAATGTCCCCAACCTTGAACGAGGGCTGGACGTCCTTACACTTTACCCATCTCTATAGTTGCTGTAAGTAGTCAGCTGATCAATGATCCCAGAAGCATTGGGTAAACTGCGACATACGTCGTCAGCATTACATTGGCAGCACTTTCTCCTCCATGATCCTTGGCTCTGCAATTAATAGAGACGATTCCCCAATGAGGAAATGAGCAGGCGTTAGTACGAACAGGTCAGACGTATCTTCAGTCAGAGGGATAAGAGGTCGCGAGTTTAAACATGCCACTATTTGGTACAACAAGGTTGAGATATCCTCGAAGATGAGGACAGTCTCACCTATCACTCTTTTTAGGTGATGTTCCGTGGACTTAACCGCCGCTTCCCATATACCTCCAAAATGAGAGGCTCCAGGAGGTTTAAACTGTCAGGAAGTGACTCCTTCCCGTAGAGCGGGACCTACTGACTGAATAAAATCAGAACCCTCAGAAAACATTCGGCGAAGCTCCGCATCTGCTCCAATAAAGTTGGTACCTTAATCACTTAACAGTGATAGGCAAGGACCTCTACGAGAGACAAATTTCCGAAAAGTTGCAATAAAACATTCGGTGTCGTCATTCGACACTACTTCCAAATGTGCAGTCTTAGTGAACAAACCGACAAATATTACAAAATAGCCATTATACGACTTATAGCCTCGGTGCCTCGATGTCCGCAGCCAGTATGGCCCTGCATAATCGACTCCTGAATGTGTAAATGGCCGAGAGGGTTGCAGAATATGTTTAGTCCCTGTCTGAATTCTACAAGCTTCCTGCGCAGCGTCATTGGTCATTGCTTTCAAAGCCAGAAATCTTGTTAATAGTTTGGTTATTGATAACTTAGAATTATCATAATGATCTTTAACTCCCTTCCAAGCACTCAAAAAATTGTCTCCTCTTACTGGAGTCTCCTCTATTAACTCGGCAGCATCGCCTTTTAAAGACGAACGTAGATAATGTATCTTATATACAGTAGGCATGGTGTCATCATTAATGATCATCCTTAACGTACCAAACCCATTCTTGTATTTCACCAGAATAACTAGGCAGTTCATTTGCTGGGTCGACAGCAGACTACGGGTGAACAGTTGCCTTCAACCGGAGCGCATAATCTGTTAATAAACCTAAATTAAGTGCGAATTTATCTTCTGCTTTGTCGTAGACCTTGGTGGTGAAATAGTTATCATCGGTGTCTGCTTCATCGTACTCCAACAGAAGTTCATAATTATTATCAAATTTATCCCATAAACTTTTCAACAATTCAATCCGAGCAGCACAAGCATATCATTTCTGTCCCTTCTGTCATCGACACAGCACCTAACCTCTTGAAGTTTTCGTATTGCATAGATATTCTATGGAACAGTCGCATCTGCTTGTCAATAGTAGCCATGATTACTAAACACGCCTCGGCAACTTGAGAAACACCAACAAACTAATCTATCACCTGACGAGCGGAAACTACCAAACCACCAGCTGATTCAGTTGTTACAGCGATATAGGTGATGCATTAAACTCCTAAAGAGTGGTTATATCAATTCTAGCCCCTAACCACCTAAAATGATATGCTATAATGACGTAGCAGCCTAGCCGTCATAATTGTCTGATAATAAATCAAGAAAATGCCTACAGCTTCTGTAAGTAGTCTAATTTGCGTAGCATCTTTGAGAACAGCTAGCCTCCTATCATCGTAAGAACTTGAATGAGAAAAAAACTACTTCTGCTTTTGCCATGACCATAAGGCTGCGGAAGCCAATCGTTAGCTGCTGTCTGTTGCTCCTTACAACATGATGCTCGTTGCGTTGTCGTTGGAGGTTATGTAGTCATCGCCTCCACGCTACTTCCTTGCGATGCTGCCGTAGGTGCTGTCGTGTGGCACCTAACCCCGCTGACTTCGCCGTCGTCGTGGGCTGCGTGCGTACCGCGCGCCTTCGCTGCCTTAATTCGTATCCGCCGCCGTCGCTGCGTTGACTCGCAATCGCCGCCGTCGCTGCCTCTCACGCACTTGCACTTACACACACATACACGCACGCGCTGCATCGGTGCTCGAGGAACTTAGCAGTTGTTTTTTTTTCGGGCGACCTGGAAGTCGTTTCCGCGGCCTAGGACGTGTTGCGCATGAGCTTGAGCTTTTCGCGGCAGCTCCTTATCGCAGAGTGAATGCGAGTAAGACGGGCAGTCACCTCTACTCGTCACCGCAGTAGCATTCACACACGCAAAAGTGCAGAGCTTACACCTTTGCGCGCGGGACCGCTCGCCATCGTCGCCATGCGCCTGCGAACGGGCAGGCAGATTTCTGGCAACCACCAAAGTGGCATATGCTTCTCTCTAATAAAGAGTGAACACCAACTTGTGTCTCTCTCGTTCTTCCCCCTTACCAACTCCCATCCATCATAAATTTAAAAATTGATTTCCTTACGGTAGCTGCTTTCGCGGTGTATTTTAGTATGCAGATTTGGTATGCATGTTTTATTTAAACATTTATTGTACATCAAAAATTATTTTTCTTCGAGCATGGGTTTTTTGAGATTAAAGTTTTTAATTTTCTTATTTACCAAAACAAATAAGGCGCAAATTAAAGCTTAAAGGTCTCTTTTAATCGAACTGTATAGAATAATCGACATTTTTTGCAAAATATAATCCTGAACCGTATTTACTAATTTATTTAGTGTGATTATCTCATTTAGGCATTTCACAATTTTTGTAATTATAAAAATCAAAGTGTTGATCTCAATGTTTACTTGCCACGTTTCTTTGGATCCATTTTTCAACGAGTCGACCTGAGACTTCAAGAAAATCTTTATTCTGCATATAATGCAAATATGAAAAATATTTTAAAATATTAATCTTAAGATCCAAATAACAACCTTAATAATATATGATAATACCATTTTATGCATAAAAATGGTATTAATCGTTTAATACTTAGCCTTATAAACTAAACAAAAGTTGTGATTATATGTAAGAATGACTTTCTGGCTCTGCAAGGTTCTTGAAATTTTTAATTTTTTAACGAAACGTTAAATTATCAAAAACACGATCTTTTGACCGTGATACCTCTTTACAATTTTATTAAACTACTAAATGCACATATAATTTATGCCATAACTGTTTTAGCGTTTCAAATATTGATTTGCAAATACGGCAGATGCTAGCCTTTAGTTACCAGAACATATGCAGTCATTAAAAACTGTGCTACCTATACAAATCAAATGGTGAATGCTTAAATTATTGTTCCTAGTTTTTTGTATCTTTCCAGCTTTTTTACAGTCTTTTGATTTTGGAAGATATAGCATGCTTTGAACTATGAGTTTCCCAGTTTACACCTTTTCGTTACACAAAAACTAACATTTCTATGGGTGTAAAAGTAATGTATCTCTACAATTAAGTTAAGTATTATTTAAATAATAATGTCTTCCAAAATTGCGTAATGAATAGATGTAAACTACAAAATATGTTTGAAAAACACTAAATTTGTATTTTAATTTGTTGAGACGAAAGATATATGTTTACTACAACGACTGTTGTATTATATACGCATCAGAACATATATATTTAATGCCATAAATCGAAGTGTTTCAAATTTTTAATCGAAACTTTGACAGAAAATATCATTTATTTAATTAAAAATAATGTGCATTCATAAAAAAGTGTGTCACCTATATATAATAACCCAAAACTCATATTCTGTAGGGTATATACTTGCGTTATAAGTAAGAGCCCGTTTATACTGAGCAAATAGTTCGGTTAAAACTTTACTGTGGAAAAATAGATTTATTTATGTTCTATAGAAAAACGCTCTTACTTTAAATAATTTATTTATTACACAATAACGAATTTTTGCTATCAAAAAGTACATATCTGAAAAACCCTCCCAAAAAAATGTTCAGCCCTTGACTGCTATCTTCAAAAAATCCTACAAGGGTCTCGTTTTGATCATTTTGAACCTGTGTCAAAAGATTTTCTTGGTGCGTATTCTCGCAAATTAAAAAGATATTCAACCCATTACATTACATATCATGCAACATCGGTATTAATACCTAATTCTCGTGCGTATACACTCAATGATCAAGGTCATCTCTTAACCATTCCGTATAAACCCTCAATTATAGTATTAACACCCAACCCTTGAGAGTATACTCTACCTATGAGGATAAACTCTCATCCGCTTAGGATAAATACTGTATTTGGGAATCAATACCCAACCCTTGAGAATACACACTCAACCATTGAGGATAAACTCGCATTTTTTGAGTGTAGACACTCTATTTGGGAATTAACACTCAAACTTTTAGTGTTTATACTCAATCGTTAAGAGTTAACTCTCAATTTTTAAATTCATAAACACTCAAGACTTAAGACTAAACACTCAAATTTCAGTGTTAACTATCAATATTAAGTGTTAACTATCAAATTTGAGTATTTACACTCAATTTTGAGTGTAAACTCTGAAAACTTGAAAGTCTTTTCCGTAAGGGAAAGAAGGGAAAGGGTGAATCTCTGCACGCTCGCTGCTTCTCTTCTTTACAAAAGGTCGAACACGGAGCAATGCTGCAACGTAGAAAACGGTCGAGTACCAGTCGGCAACCTCGCTGAAGATGGTTTTCTATGGTTCGCTGCTTATCTACTGCGCAGAAGGGTGATCCTCGCTGATGATGGTTCTCTGCTGGTGGATTGCTTCTCTACTTCGCTGAAGCGCCAGTACCTTTACACCTATCTCGCACAGGGACAGCTGTGCTGGCTGAGGCAGTGGCCTGTGCGACGACGAAGATGATTTGCTCCAGCAAAATATAAACCTGGAAAATATCAGGATTTCCCAATGATACGAGGTTAGCAATGGAGTCAGTAAAAAACTCAACAAGCTCAAACACTGCTAAAACTAGCTCACTGGCTGGGTCGTTGATCGGTTGCGTCGTAATAATAGCAGTTATATTAGTCTATAAATTTGACGAGACCTCGAGAGAAACTGCCGGCTCTGTGCGTGATCGATGCGTGCGGCGGTTAGTGAGAAAGAATAGTGGGACGGCGCTCATACGGTGTTTGTAGAGAAAATTTATTCGAATTCGTTGAAAATTTGACGGTTATGACTGGTATAAAAATTCTTTTTTGTAAAAATCTATACATTCAATGTAATGATAAAATAATACACTAATCGCGTACGTAAGTTACCATTTTTTTTATAAAAACGTTGTAATAAAATCCATATAAAAAATGGACTTATTCTACGAAAATCATATTCTTACACTTTTTATTATTCACTTTGTTTAATAAATTTTGTTAAATAGTTATGTATAGAACCAGTATATTAGGAGTTCTTTAATTCGAATTAAACTTCTATTAGGTTACAGAAGTACAAATGGCTCTTAAAATATTTTCAAGCGTCTTTTTCATTCATCACGAAACATAATTCTTCGAGTTGTTCTTAGAGTTTTTTAATTATATTGTTTAAATATAAATATCTATAATTAACTAAACAATCTGTGTTTATATAGGAGTAGGATTTACAGTTTCCTATTTTTCATTTAAACAATAAGGTATTAAAAAACTCCTTGGATATCTATATTCAAAAATTCTCTTTACCAACACTTATAATACAAAATTTTGAAAATGACTATTTCTAAGTGAGACGCTTAATAACTTATGATGTTATTATTTGAATATTATTTTTTAAATGTTTTTATTCAACTTACCTTAAAATTAAAAGTTGAAAATGCCAGTGCTGGTGTAGACTGATTGCTGATACACTCAATAGTATTTTGTACTATTCATTCAAAACAGATTAACCAAACAGAAGCACATTATTTATACCAAGAAGAGTATTTACCTGCTTAAATAACTCATAAATAAGATATTTACTGAGGGGGTTAGAACGGTATAGTGATAGTAAGTATTGTTATATACCCGCTTGCGCTCTCAACTGAAAAATAAATTATTTGAAAATGTTATTTCATGTTAAGGAGGTTCAAGAATTACAAAAAAATACAGAGAATTTAATATAATTGAAAACTACAATTGTTTAGAGTATCATAAAGTTGCCTGAATTTTTTCAATATTTTATACTTCACATATTGTGAAGATATTTTAATTAGAAGTTCACCAGTTATACATAGGTTCTTATGGGGCTCGTGTAAAAATACAGAGGCAATAATGTAAAATAACATACTTACGAAGTGAATGTTTAGAAAGCTGCATGCGAATTTTGAACCCGTGTTACCGCATTTAATCCGGAGAAATCAACGATAACGTAAACAAAAACTCAAGCTTGTAGACTGCGCGAGGTGGTGCGAAGGGAGCGGGGCGGCGTGCGAGAAAAGGGGGAGTACCTTTCTCTTCCCCACACCCAATGACACACCTGAACCTCCTTAAGGGGAGAGCGGAGTCCGATACCTTATACCCAGTTACCAACATTATAGATTTTTCGTTTTACGCAGTCAGTTATTATAATAAAATTTTACAAACGTACCCACATTCTTAGTGATAAACAGATTGTGTGTACATTCGCTTAATTTAAAAATTTAATTTATTCATTGAATAAAACATAAAACTGCAATGTCGGTATCTGACATCTCCTTAATATGCTACTCCTCAGTTAGTTTCTCGATAGCGCAGCTGTTTTCGCCATGGATTTAAATGAGTTAAATATGTCGCAAATATCCATGAAAAAAACTCACGTATATTAACATTATATTATTTTCAGTCTCTGTTTTCAAATTTTATGTCAATGCTAATTCCATGGAATTGTACATTATATTTCATGCGCATAATTTTAAAAACCGTGTACGTATGCATTAAATTTAATGAAAAAGCACATCAAATTTTATGCAAATGTATATTACAATTCATGCACATAATATTTAAATGCCTGTAAATGTGCATTACTTTACTTTTAGTCTCTGGATTGAATTTTCCTGTAAGTGTATATTAAATTTCATATAAACATGCATTAAACTTCATGTAAATGTACACCAAATTTTGTGCAAATTGTCGGCTGAGTCCGCAGCAGGCTCCGTGCCACGCAGTACAAATTGCAGGGAGAGGGCGCTTCTCACTCTTAGACCCCCTTTCGTGCCTGCCACCACTTGCGGACCCACAACTGCTTGAGACCTCACAGAAAAAGCATCTCCTGTTTTTCTTGCTCTCTAGCTATACAGTTTTATTAAGTAATCAGTTAATTCAGAGTTATCGTGTAAACGCTAATTTAGAGTGTATTAATCAGAGTCTTATATTATCCAGAGTTTAATTAATAAAGAGCGAGTGCGCAGTGTAATTTCAAATACAGGACTTTTTATTTGTACGAGCTACTCCCGATCCGATATATCTATCCTGCATAGTCTGACAGGTTACGGGCCTCAGCACGCGGAGGACGGAAGTCTACAAATAAAGAATAAGTACCAGAGCTTGAAAAAGAATGGCTATGGAGAGCATAAAGTGGGGAAAACGAAAGTGTCATAAAGAGTCACGCGCGGTGAATTTTGTTTTAAGAGACAACAGAGAATCCTTAAATAAAAGACTGATTACAGTCGCGCGTGTGTTAGTTAACCGACTCTCTCTCTCTCTCTCTCTGTCTCTCTCTCTCTCTCTCTCTCTCTCTCTCTCTCTCTCTCTCTCTCAAGACGAACAGACCGAGAGAGAGAGAGAGAGAGAGAGGGAAGGCACGCAAAAGTATGAAGAAAAATTGAAAAATGTAAAACTTAATAAAGAAATCATGTAGTACGAGACGTGTATCTTAGCAAAAATGGAAAATTTACCGTTCAAAAATAATCGAGATAGATCAAACAGACCCCTTCACACTATACATTTAGATACAATGGGAAAAAAATGCCTAGCCTCTTTTCCGGGCGAATACCATTTTATTATCGCAATTGTAGACGATTACACCAGGTATACCAAAGCATACAGTATAAAACATAAGAGTGAATCAAGTATCTGCTTGAAAAGATATTTGACACATATGAGAAATCTATTAGGAGAACACGAGAAAGTTTGCTACATCAGAACCAACAAGTGTTCAGAGTTCACAGGTGGATAGTTTTCACAGTTAATGAAGAGAGAAGGAATCAGAAGTGATTTCCCACTAATAAATACTCCAGAGTTAAACGGGACGGCTGAAAGGTTCAACAGAACAATTCAGAAGAAAATAAGAGCACTGATGAACGATTCACGATTGTCAGTAACCATATGGGTATTAGCAACGGAAGCAGGTATCCACACATACAATCGAACTCCACACAAGGGAAATAATTATAAAACACCTTTATTCATGCTGAACCCGAATAAGAACAACCAGGTGGGCGAATTGAGTAGATTTGGATGCGTGTTATATGTAAAAATACCAATTCCAGAGAACAAATTTTCAGAGAGCCGAAAAACTATCTTGGTGGGATACACAACTGGATACTTGCTGTGGCATCCACAGACACTGAGGTTCTTAAATTCTAGATACGTTGTTATACGTGAGAGTTGCGGGGTAAGTAAAAGGGGGGAGGAGAGGGGAGTTGCTCCGCTCAATCCGTCCGTACGTTTTGACTTCCCCGTGCTCTTGACGCGCGTTCGTCAAGACCCGTGATTAACGGAGAGATACTGCCTTCTTAATAAGACTTCCGTGGGAGCTAAGCCCGCCAGAAATTCTGTTCGGCGCGACAGTAACCGGGTTAATCACTACGGCGAAAGTGTGGCGTTTACCGAGCACCACAGGCTGACTACCTCAGGGAGATTACTCTCAACCGAGGAGGTCCGGCCAGTGTGGTGCATCGTGGCCGACTGATAGAGAGGCATGCGCTCTCTAGGAGCCTGTCCCTGCGTAGCCACAACTGAACTTCCAGGAGTTAAATTAATAACTCCCGGCTCCAGGTTGTGGGATACGAGGAGAAAACGCTGCTAAAAGACGCTATCGGCTCTCGTTGGAGAACGACGTCTTTAAGCAGCTCTCCTATCAGGGATTGCGTTCAACTGCCCCCGATCTCTTGACGCGCGTTCGTCAAAAGCCGTGATTAACTGAGGGATACTGCCCTCCTAATAAGGCTTCCTTGGGAGCTAAGCCCGCCAGAAAGCCCGTTCGGCACGACAATACCCGGGTTAACCACCACGGGGCGAGTAGGCACTTACCGTGCACCGCACACTAGCTACTTCGGGAGATTGCTCTCAACCGAGGAGGTCCGGTCGGTGCGGTGCGCCGAGGCCGACTGATTCAGGAGGCGCGCGCCCCCTTACTTATAGTCGACGCGAGAGCTGTTCCGACCGCTCTGTAGTGAGCGCGGCGGCTCGGCGCTGGCAGCGGTTAGGCAGCTGCGGCCTGCGCGCGCAGCGTATTGCTTTACTCGCGCTCAAGTCTCTCTTTCTCTCCTGCTGCGCCCTTTGAAATACGTATACAGGTTTGGGAAATGATAAGGGCGTCGGTAACTTTTGGAAGTTGTTTATTATTCTCTTGTCCGGTGCCGGGGTCGAGGACTTGTCTCTGGCCTGGTCGGCCGAGAAGTCCGAAGTCAGAAGTCAGAAATCAGACTCAGACGGAGTCTCGAAACTCGATCTCTTATATACTACCCGGCTGCGCTGTGTTTGTCTGTAGTTCGGGTAGAAGGGGCATATTACCGTGCGCAAGGCGCTATAGATATACTAAGTGTATAACAATTCCTCCCGGTTTTGAAGAGCCTTGCGTACGGTTATCTTTCACCTTTTTTATTTTTATTTTTTCTGGACCCCGGAGATAAATAAAATTTTTTTTTTACAATTTATTTACTTAAAATTAGAAATTAAATAATTTACGATAATAAATAATAATAAACAAAAAAATTCGAATTTAAGGAAATACCTAAATCTATGTTACTTAAAGCTACGTGCACGTTATAGAAAATTATATATATATATACATTATTCAGTGTCTTTTATCACTTTTTTCACTTTCTTCTTGGCCGCAGGTTATATCTGGGCTCTTCTTGTGCGATGGCCTGTTCATTGCTAGACTCCAAAATGGCGGCCCCCGGGCTACCGGACTCCTTGTTTAGGTTCTCGACGGAGACACCCTCTGCTTTGTTGTCTTCTGGGGCTGATTCCTCGACGGCGGCTGCGCGTCCGGCGTCGTGAGGTATGTCCTCTGGGGCTGATTCCTCGACGACGGCTGCGCGTCCGGCGTCGTGAGGTAGGGTTGGTTCCTCAACGGCGGCTGCGCGTCCGTCGTCGTGAGGAGTAATAGCAGCTGCGCGTCTGCTGTTGTTACCTGTTTGGTCAGGTTTTAGTTTTTTGCTGTGGTATTTGACTGTTTCCCCGTGTCGGTCCACGAGGTAGATTTCGTTGCTGATTGCCTTAACTATGTCGTAAGGCCCTTCCCATTTCTGAGAAAATCCTGCATGGAATTTGTTGGCGGCGTTTGATAAGTAATGCGTTTTTACATAAACTTTATCGCCGGATTTGAAGCGAGTTTCCTGTGCTCGATCGGCAGCATATTTCCCTACATATTGCTGCTGGTTGTTTTTGGCTTTTTGAACCCTCTGCTCCCACACGGGGGAGGGTGGTTCTGGCATTTCCAATTTCCATTCACCAGGTCGCTTAAGGTCTCGACCCATTAAAATGCGCCCAGGAGTGCTTCCGGTGGCTACATTTCGTCGGCTTCTCAATTGGAACAATATTTGTGGTAAAAATAAGTCCCAACCTTTATGTTGCCGACCTTGTAAGTGGAGTTGGAGTCCCTTCTTTATTTCTTGATTTCGTCGCTCAGTAGGGTTCGCTCGGGGGACATAAATGGCCGTAGTCCAGGGCTCAACTTGCCACCGGTCACATGACTCTCTCCAAGCCCGACTCGAAAATTGAGGTCCATTATCGGAGAGTATGGCTCTCGAATAACCTCATCGCGAGAAAACCTCGTTTTCTAATGCCTTGGTGATGACAGGTGTTTCTGCAGTGTGTAAACTGAAAGATTCCACCCATCTTGAGAATAAATCGGTGACCACCAGTATGTATTGTTTACGTCTGGCAGTAATAGGGTACGGACCCATGAGATTCACGGCGATGGTGTCCCAGGGTTCGTGGGGTTGATGCGGTCGCAATCCAGCCGGATGTTGGTTGGATTTTTTCGTGCAAGCGCATAAATGGCACATCTGCACGTATTCTCTTACTTCTCGCTGCATTCCGGGTCATCTATGGGGCTGCTGTATGGCCCGAAATGTTTCGTCCATACCCGGGTGACCGGCGTACTCGGAATCGTGGTATTCGTAGAGCACACGATCCCGGGCGTTCGATGGAACGATTATTCTCCAGGGTTCGTTGACCTTGTCTCGTTGCCATAAAGCCCCGTCTAGCACGAGATTCTTATCCAGGAAATCCTTTTCGCCTGGATTAAGATCGTTTTTTAGAACGAGGGTTAGGTAGCGTTTAATCAGTATGCAGATTCTTTGGTCGCTTTGTTGTGCGACTCGAATCTCACTGGCTAAACGACGGTCTCCGACTAAGTAAAGCGCAGGAGTGGCTTCTTCCGTGCGACATTCTGATAAGTCAGGAGGGAGAAGCCTCTCTTGGTCATCGAGTTCTTCCACATGTTCCTGGCCAGGTTGCCGGGATAGGGCATCCGGCAACTCATTGTCTTTTCCGGAACAATGCTCAATCGTGAAAGAGAACTCTTGTAGGAGAAGAGCCCATCTCATGAGCTTTTCCCTGGTGTCCTTGAATCGCTCAAGTCAAGTTAGAGTCTTACTATCCGTCCGTAAGGTAAACGGCCGATCCTCTAGGTAGGGTCTGAAAGCCTCAATGGCCCAAATAATGGCCAAGCATTCTTGTTCGTTGCAGTGGTATTTCTTTTCGGCTGGCCGAAATTTGGCGCTGGCGTAACATATTATGTCACGACCTTGGTCCGGCCTTTCTTGATAGAGCACAGCTCCCATCCCCCGGGCGCACACATCCGTTTGCAGGACAAAGCGTCTCTCCGGGTGTGGTCGAGCCAGCTTCAGTGGTTTGGTGAAAGCGGCCTTGGCTTCCATGAATGCTGCTTGTGCCGTTGGTGTCCACATGAAGCTTCGTTTTCCTTGTAGCAAGTCGTTTAGTGGTGACAGGATGACGGCCAGTTTGGGAATGTACTCTCGAAGCCAGTTGCACGTCCCTATAAAGCCCTGTAGCTGCTTTTTGGTAGTGGGGGGAGGCATCTCCATGAGGGCGCTTAAGTAGTCCTCCTTGGCCTCGTTCCCATTGGATGTGACTCTAAAACCTAAATATTCCAAGTCGGACATTCCAAATTTGCATTTTTCGGGAGCTGCTGTTAAGCCATGAATGGCTAGTCTCTCCAAAACTTTTGCTACGTGAACTAAATGTTCCTCGTAAGTTTTGGAATATATGATTACATCGTCGAGGTAGACTTTGCAGAATTTATCAAGGTAGCCAGTGAGCACGTCCTGAGACATCAATCTCTGGACCGTTCCGGGCGCCCCCTTCAGGCCAAAAGGCATAACTTTGAACTGATAGGTCCCACCAGAAGGTGTAGACAATGCTGTGTATTTCTTTGCTTGAAAATCCAAAGGGATTTGCCAATATCCACTTTTTAGATCAATCGTAGAAAATACACAGGCGTTCCCGATATCCTTTAAAGTGTCTTGGATTCGCGGAATTGGTTGGGCTGCGTCCTCGGTGATGGCGTTTAGTTTTCGATAATCTACGCAGAAACGAAAACGACCATCACGTTTTTTCGCCATGACTATAGGCGAACTGTACGGAGATGTGCACGGTTCAATAATACCAGCCGAGAGCATATCCTGAGCCTGCTGATTTATCTATCGCTGTTTCTCTTCGGAGTAACGATAGAGAGGTAATCGAAAAGTCTGCCCCGAGGTCAATTTAATGGAGTGCCGGACAGAACGGGTCTGTGGCAAGCTCCCGCCTATAGGTGTAAAAACCTTAGTGTGCGTTCAAATGACCTCTGAGAACTGACTTATGTATGGCTCAGGGAATTTATTCTCGAGCTGCGGTATTGTTTCAGTTGACACGTCTGCTCCGCTCGTTGATTGGTTAATGAAATGAGCTGTGACTCGTTCAGTGTTTCCTATATACAGCACGTTCCGGGCTAAGTCTAAGATTCCCCCCTCTTTTCTCAACCAGGGTAACCCCAGGAGAAGGGAGTCTCGTAGCTTAGGCGCCACCAGAACAGTTGCTTTGAATTTTTTATCTTGTATGAGAAACTCGACTTCTGCCTGACCGATAATGTCCATGGACGTTCCCAGGGCTGCGAGTTTTGTTGAGATGGAGAGGGGAGTTATTTTTGTGTGGCGTTGGATGGCTTCTGGTCTTATGAAACTATGCGTAGCGGCCGCGTCGATTACGGCGGACACGTTACTTCCCCGGAAGCTGGTAAGTATCCTGGGGAGAGCGCTCATGTTCATGGCTACGCTTCTTAGTTCCGGTTGTGGGTAGTGTTGGCGGTGGCGACCGGAGCGTCCGCCGCCTGCCTCCAGTTTTCCGATCCTCGTTGCTTGTCTCTGAGTACGGCACCATCACGATGGAAGTGGAAGCCTGGGCAATGCCAGCATTTGGGAGGATTGCTGGCGTCTCCCTTCTTAGCGGTTTTGGCTTTTTCTTCTTGAGGCTCCTTCCTGATTTTCTGTTTGGTGTGGGTTTGTTCTTCTTCATCGTCTTTTTCGGCTTCCAGAGCTTTGGATAAGAGTTCTGAAAAATCTCCGAAAATGTGAGCTCGCATAGCTTTTTTCAGGTTAGGCGCCAATAAGCTCACAAGCGTAGTTATTCTCGCAGGCTCGGGTTCGTTTGGTCATACACGTTGATACAACATATATTTTTGCTGTAAGAAGGGTCCTACAGCTTCTTTGTCACCTTGCTTTTTCCCGTATAGCTAGGCGACAAGCATACTTTTGATAGATTCACTATCAAAACAATTGCGAATCAATTCTTGGTAGCGTTGCCAATCCACACCCATAGTGCGATAGCATTGCCACCATTTGTCAGCTTCATTTTTTAAGCCCTTCTCCAAGACTCGCACCCGTTGTCGCTCTGGGATATTGAATGCCTCAATGTATTCGGTACATCGATCTAAATATCCCACCGGGTCCTCATGATCACGGCCATGGAACTCCGGGAGCGCTGGTTGGTGTCCGAAAAGGGCTTGAGAGAAAGCTTCCCAATTGCGTAACGCGGCTGGCATGCGAATTGCTTCGCCGAGGTTAACGTTGTTGCCGTCACCTGCGCCATTGTTTTCATTTCCAATGCCGTTAGCACCGTCTAGATTACCGTCTGCCATTTCTGGTAATACCTGGTCTGCTTCGTTAACAAGTCAGGGCTCAATTGGTTCTGGCAGGTAACCGCCGATTCTTATATTCTCCTCTGGTAGAGGTAGTAAGAGTGGTGGTAGAGGTGGTGGCCAGAAAGGTTCGGCTGTGTTGTTAGCGGGCGCCACTGGGTTTTGGTTAACTCCCAGAAGTATTTCGTTTTCTGGACTTCGTTGTCTGCTTCGAGATCTCGTTACTGGAGGTGAACGAGTTTTGGACGGCGTTCGACTTAACGGCATTCGGCTAGCTGTTTCTTCGGTAGTGGGTACGTCTGAGCAGCAGCTCGGTCAGACGTAGACTGTGCTCCACGTTGGGCCGCCACTTGTTATACGTGAGAGTTGCGGGCTAAGGAAAAGGGGGGAGGAGAGGGGAGTTGCTCCGCTCAATCCGTCCGTACGTTTTGACTTCCCCGTGCTCTTGACGCGCGTTCGTCAAGACCCGTGATTAACGGAGAGATACTGCCTTCTTAATAAGACTTCCGTGGGAGCTAAGCCCGCCAGAAATTCTGTTCGACGCGACAGTAACCGGGTTAATCACTACGGCGAAAGTGTGGCGTTTACCGAGCACCACAGGCTGACTACCTCAGGGAGATTACTCTCAACCGAGGAGGTCCGGCCAGTGTGGTGCATCGTGGCCGACTGATAGAGAGGCATGCGCTCTCTAGGAGCCTGTCCCTGCGTAGCCACAACTGAACTTCCAGGAGTTAAATTAATAACTCCCGGCTCCAGGTTGTGGGATACGAGGAGAAAACGCTGCTAAAAGACGCTATCGGCTCTCGTTGGAGAACGACGTCTTTAAGCAGCTCTCCTATCAGGGATTGCGTTCAACTGCCCCCGATCTCTTGACGCGCGTTCGTCAAAAGCCGTGATTAACTGAGGGATACTGCGCTCCTAATAAGGCTTCCTTGGGAGCTAAGCCCGCCAGAAAGCCCGTTCGGCACGACAATACCCGGGTTAACCACCACGGGGCGAGTAGGCACTTTCCGTGCACCGCACACTAGCTACTTCGGGAGATTGCTCTCAACCGAGGAGGTCCGGCCGGTGCGGTGCGCCGAGGCCGACTGATTCAGGAGGCGCGCGCCCCCTTACTTATAGTCGACGCGAGAGCTGTTCCGACCGCTCTGTAGTGAGCGCGGCGGCTCGGCGCTGGCAGCGGTTAGGCAGCTGCGGCGTGCGAGCGCAGCGTATTGCTTTACTCGCGCTCCCGTCTCTCTTTCTCTCCTGCTGCGCCCTTTGAAATACGTATACAGGTTTAGGAAATGATAAGGGCGTCGGTAACTTTTGGAAGTTGTTTATTATTCTCTTGTCCGGTGCCGGGGTCGAGGACTTGTCTCTGGCCTGGTCGGCCGAGAAGTCCGAAGTCAGAAGTCAGAAGTCAGACTCAGACGGAGTCTCGAAACTCGATCTCTTATATACTACCCGGCTGCGCCGTGATTGGCTGCAGTTCGGGTAGAAGGGGAATATTACCGTGCGCAAGGCGCTATAGATATACTAAATGTATAACAACGTGAAGTGCAATGAAAAGCTAGTATACAAGGACACTGAAGATAAACCAGAGACAATCGAGTTAAAATTCGGACAAAAGCAGAGAAAACGAGAATACAGATCAAACAAAGAAAGAGAAAATAAATAATACAGAGACAACACAAAATGAAAAGGTAGAAAAGGTAGAAACCTCAAAATCTAGAACAGTCAAACCACCTAAGAGAAAAATCGCATAAGAAGAACCAACATATGTTATAATGAGAAAAATCCCAAAGAGAAAAGCAAAAGAGAATCCAAAAAGAGATCCAAATTTTATATACAGAGCTCAATGTGCTATCACAGAGAAAACAGGCGATGAGATCAAAGATGAATTGATCTATGCACAGATGGCAAAACTAAACAGAGACAAATGGAAAGAAGCTATATGAGAAGAGCTGAAATCAATGTCAGAGAACGAAGTTTGGGAAATTGTAGACCGGCCGAAAGTTAATTCAGCGAACGAGAGACCGAATATTATAGATTCCAGATAGATATTCAAAAAGGAAAGAGATGAAAATGGCCAAGATAAATTCAAGGCCAGACTTGTTATCAGAGGTTTCAAAGACAAGAACAAATACAAAACTAAAAGAAACATGCACTCCAGTATCTCGTCTGCTAGTGATAAGAGCTGCACTGGCAGCTATTAACAAGTATGATCTAGACATGAAAACTGCGTTTCCAAACAGCGATCTGGACGATGAGATATAGATGGAGATTCCAGAGGGCTGAAAAATAAGTGAAAATATCAGGGTAAAGAAAGCATGCAAGTTAAAGAAAACTTTATACGGACTAAAAGTTAGTTCCAAGAAATGGTACTTGAAGTGTACAGAAGAAGTAAAAAAGCTTGGCCTAGAAAGAGACATCAATGACTCATGCTTCTTTACTTGGAGAAAAGAAGGAAAAGTTGTACTCCTAGTGTTGTACGTTGAAGATATCATACTAGTAAGCACCGATACAGAAAAAGACTTAGGAGAACCCAAACTATATTTAGGAATGTAAATACAGAGAGACAGAAAAACAGAGTAATGATGCTAATTCAAACAGAGTATACAGAGAAAATATTGGAAAGATTCCATGTGAATGAAAGTAAGGCACAGAATACGCCTATGGTGAAATGACATGTAAAAAAATCTGTAGAAGGAGAAATACCATGCAGAGCACCATACAGAGAAGCAATAGGTACTTTGCTTTATTTGTCAGGAGTGACAAGGCCTGACATAGCATACGCCGTAAACTACATGTCATGCAAATAACAGTCATCGACAGAGAACGACTGGAAAGAAGTAAAGAGAATTTTCAGATACTTGAGAGGAACTACACAGTTGGGTATAACATTCAAACATCAGGGAGACAAGCTGGAAGCCTTCACTGACTCAAGTTTCAGAGACTGTGAAGAATAGTCATAAACAGGACTACGTATCGGTATCAACTTGTCAGGCTGAATACCTTACCACGAGCCAAGCCTGACAAGAACTGATATCCTTGGACAAGACTATCGGAGATATTACTGGAAAAATGTATTATCTAGTTTCAATTTGGTGCGACAACAAGTCAGCTGGACATTGCAGTCACATGGATGGCTCCTACAGATTGAAAAACTTCAATGATGATGTCACAGAGATTCAGAGAAAATTAAATGAAAGAGACCCATGGGGATTATATCAAGAGATGTGTACAGCAAGATAAAGTAACAGTACACTGTATTGATACAAAAGAGAATCAAGCAGATATTATGACTAAACCCCTTCCCACTCACACTCATAAACACCCCAGAGACAAAATAATTTGCACAACACGAGAGAACACATAAATATTCAGAGTCAACGAATTTTAGTTTTATTATGTTTCAGGAACCCGTAAGTAGTAGGGGACATGGAGGGAGGGAGTGTCGGCTGAGTTCTCAGCAGGCTCCGTGCCTCGCAGTACAAACTGCACGGAGAAGGCGTTCCCCATTCTTAGACCCCCTTTCGTGCCTGCCGCCGCTTGCGGACCAGCAACCGCTCGAGACCTCGCAGAGAAAGCAGCTCCTGTTTCTCCCGCTATTCACCTGATGCGTAAAAATCTATTCTAAAATATTAAATTATGCAACAAGAACTAATAAACATGTAGTAAGGAGATACATTGCTGTAGCTTTAGATTTTATATAGGTATGATATTTGCTTATTCCTGGAGTAAGTTTTACAATAGTTTTTCCTCTTAAGGGAGTATTCTACTTTGACAAATTAAATGTTTTCAAAAATATTCTCTGAAAATTCTTGAATGATCCGAGCATTCTAACTGTACTTTCCCGAGCCATGTACCTTACTACCTGAGTGCGCTTACCTACGCCGCCCGCTGGCTAAAGCCGCTTACCTGGCTTTGTACATTCGAGCAGTTGCTTCCTTTTATAAATCTCGTATCCATGCTGATGTCCAGCAAAATTAGGCCTCTATTCTTAGTACTGAACCTTTACCGGTATAATTTTAGACGGGAAAAAGACTTCGAATAGACGCTCTGCTACTGTGTCAAAACTACAGAGCAGCAGTCGTGTTTCGAAATAGGCTCTGATCATACTAGCGCGTCGGTGGCATGCGCCTACTTCATCACTGTGTCTATTCCTGTAGAATGTTAACTTTTTAGTTTTTGTTCCAGGATGTCTGCAACCAGAACCTTGACTTTTCATTGTTTTATCCATCCTATAAAATTCTTAGTATCTTTCTTCTGAGTTGGTGTATCTTTCTAAAAATTTATATGAGTAAGTTTCAGGTCAAAACGTACTAGTATAAAAAATTTCAGATTTTTCTGAACACTAATTCAAACCCGAAAGTACTCTCTTAACTAAATTTTTTCCTTTCCCGTACAAAAAACCCTATAGTGCGCACTATAGTGTGTACTATAGTGCATATTATATTTTCGCGAAATACTTTAGTGCAAGATAGTATTTCGAGGTATAATAAAAAAATATTAATAAAACATGAAAAAACCTGATTGAAAGTAGATTAGATTTCCCATTTGGGACGTACCATCTGGATAATATCACCCAATTGGGAGTTCCGACCTACTGAGAATGCGGTTTTCTCGTCTATTTTTATGACACCTCAAAATACCATAGTAAGCACTATAGTGCACTATAGTATTTCGCGAAAATATTATAGTATGCACTACAGTACACACAATAATGCACAATATTGTATACACTATATAGGGTTTTCTCGTGCGGGTTGTTCTAGAAATTCAAAATTTTTTCGTAAAATAGGACGTTACTAACATGTTAAGAGAGATGTATCATTTACTTAACTTTGTTTGTCATATCCGATAAAAATCCTCGAGAAAAGAAAAATAAAGCTCTTAATACTATTGCTTATTTACCATAAATAACAGGAGCAGTATTTTATGAATCGAATTCAAACTTTAAGGAGATCTCTAAAACATATTTTTTATAAAAAACAAGTGCAGGAAATATCAAAAACAGAACTTTAGGTTAATTTTTTATTAATACCCATGTTGCCTATAATATCGCTTTTATACGAGATTTTATAAATTCTATAATAGAATGTATATTTAGTCTTAATTTTCTATTTTCGGTTTGTACGATTCATAAAATTTTTCTCTTATAATACGACAAATGAGCGATAACGGAAAAGTCTTTATTTTTCTACTTTGAATAATATTGTGAACCAATAATTCGAAATAAATTAGCCCTACACGTTTTAAAAAATTGTTAAAAGAACATATTTAACACAAAATATAATATTATGTTAAAAAACAAAAATTTAGTTACGCTCGGAATGTTTATTGTTGATTTTCTAAATTATCTAAGTATTTGAAAGACCCAAGGAATGTAAACAAATATGTGCATTTTTTGATGCACTGGGGTTTTTGGTGGCCCTTAATTTTAAATTCCAGATTGATGAACCAAAATGGTGTGCAGATATTTTCTTATTATTGGCTGATTTCTAAAAAATTTCGTAAACGGAACTTTTTGATGTCTCTGATAACGTATTTGAGTTCAGGTTTCAAATTCAAGATGGCGGATCCAAGATGGCGGACATTACTTATTTATCGTCGATTGATTTATCCAAAATTTGGTATTAAAATATATTTATGGTCAAAAAATATTTATATTTACTTAACACAAAACTGAGGTTAGATTTAAGAAATTAAAAATAACTTCTTAAAGCAGAATGGCATTACACAGCAACTGCAGATGCAAAAAGCATGTATGATTGAATAGCTGCTACTTTCAAAAAGTCAGTCTACAAGGCAAGCCTTACGGCAAAACCATCTGAAGCAATATTAATTCCTCAAGCACTATTCAATTGGGCAAAAAACATTTCGATAACATATCTATTTACTACTTTGATAAAGTATTTCATGACAAAGAGAGGCGAAAATTGAATCAAAGATATCTTAATTGTGTTAGGAGTGTTCCTGAGATTTCGAAAAATCACGGTTTTATAGTAGAGAAAAATGGAATTGTTTTGATTAAAAAATTTTCTAATGATACGAAAAAAATGCAAATCACTGGTCACCACAATCAAAGAAGTAATTCATTATAAAGTTTTATTAAAATTTAAAAATACAAAAACAATCACTCTACAAATGGACTGAAATTGACATAGATAAGTCACACCCTACAGACAGATGGATAGACAGACGGAGTTGGCATAGATGAAAACAGACTCGTGTCGGGTTTACTAGTCCCGCATCGAGCGCCTCCCCAGGTGGTTGATAAGTGAACATAAATATTTTTTTACCATAAATCTTGGATCCGCCATCTTGAATTTGAAATCTGACATCGGATTCTTGTTACGCAACCCCTAAAATACTGTTAATGGGTAATTTGGTCAAAATTATTGAGGAATTATAATTTTTTCGATCATTTTTGACAAAAGAAATGAAAATTTTTTGCGAGATGCCTCACTTCAGACAGTTTTTTGAGGTTAGAAATTTTTTTTTGAACACCTAACGGCATCAAAAACTAGACTTCTTGCCAATTTTTTCGTGTGCTCAAAAAATTTTTTTCCCCAAAATTGAAATAGGCAGGGGGGTGGCTGATTTAAAAAAGAATTCCCTATATATATATATATATATATATATATATATATATATATATATATATATATATATATATATATATATATATATATATATATATATAACGAGTTATACATCCTTGTTTTTATTATGAGTATGTATTTCTAGTGTTTTACAAAGAGAAATAAATTATGAGATAAACTTCTGAAGCAGAGAAAGTAGAATAAAATTCGCAGAATCGCAGTTGAAATTCCGCTATGTATAAAAAAAAATTTTCGTTTTTTTTTGACTGCGCTATGACATTTTTTCTCCAAATTTGAGTCTAAAAAATTTTTTTTTCTTCACGATCCTTTAAATATTACTAGGTGAAATTTCACCGGTCCCTCGCCTTAAGAGCTAGCCAATCAGCTACATCTTCGAAGTATTTATTCATTCTTGTTTCAAACTCTTCCATCAGCATATGATAATACAGAATTATCAGACATCCCTATTAATAGATCATTAACATATAATAAGAATAATGACGGCCCTAAGATTGTCCCTTGTGGGACGCCTGAATTGATTTCTACTTGATCACTTACTGTTTGATATATTTTAACTCTTTGGATCCTATTAGACACATAATGTTTTATAAGATTGTATGCTTTACCTCTTATTCTATATTTATATAATTTATCTATTAATATTTTGTGATTAACAGTGTCAAATGCTTTAGCTTAATCCAAAAAAATTATTGCAATAGGTTTGTTTCTGTCGAAAGTTTCATATATTTTGTTGGCAATATAACTTAACACATCTTTTGTGCCTTTCTTTTTTATGAAACCGAACTTTTGATGCCAGAATTTTATTTTTTGAGATATTAGATATAATTGATATAGGCCTTTAATTAGAAGCATCTAGCTTATTACCCAATTTATATATTGTTATAACTTTAGCTTGTCTTAATGCATCTGGCTAAATTAGAATGAAATATTTCATATCGATAATTTGCAATAATATAATTAATATTGCGGAAATATTTATGAATGCTTTCATTTGAAATCTTTCTTAAAATATTTCTTTGGAATATTAAACAAATAGAATAAAAATAAATTAATAAAAGTAAATTAATAAGTTAAAAGAAAATAAAAAATTAACAATATTCCCGGCTGTGTGGGTAAGAATCTCCCGACAATCTTGCAGCGTACTTTCTAAATAAGTTTCTGTAAAAGTTCGAATTATATAGTTTATGGCAGAAGCAATGTGAACCGAAATATTTTGAAAATATTTCGGTAAATCTTTTAATCTTTCGAATGATTCGAACGACATGATCGAGAATCATTGTCGAAATATTTTAATAACTTTTTATAGAATATTTTAAGAAATGTTTTTATAATAATTCATGTAAAATGTGAAAAAATGTTGTGTAAAAGTATTAAAATATTTTCTTTAATTCTTAAAGAAAACTTTTTGTTGCACAAAAATAACATGCAACAAAACGTTTCTAAAACATTTCTGAATAATTTTCTGAAACGTTTTTTGTTATAATTTTATAAATATTTCTGCAAGATTTTGTAAATATTTCATAAGATTATTTCAGAAATGCTTTGGCAAACTTTTTATAATGTTTACACAAATTTATAGTAAGCTTTCTTTGAAATGTTTCCTGAAACATTTCACTGCAACATTGTGTGCTCTGTGGGATATTATAACTTATATATAAAGGTACACTGACAAGAAGGATTGGGTATCACACTAATACTTTTGTATTTAAATGATAACTATACTGGTATTGCCCGAGTAACCATATATATTACTGTCGTAGCTATATTATAGTTGTCACAGCAAAATAATATAGTTGTGACAGCAATAACAATGTATTGTTGCAGCAGCAATACGCAGTTTAATTCGATAAACCAAATAAATTAAATTAATTAAAATAATTGAACTCAGTCCTAGGTTGGGTGTGAATCATTACTAACCGTACTACATTATATTTTTTTCCTAGAGGGTCTAGTAATCATTCCTACCCTCTGGTAGTAGTCGTTACTACTTTTTTCTCAGTACTTCGGTATATACTAACATTTTTACGGTTTATTTTTTCGTTAAATTTTTTTTTATAATTATCTTTCAGCTGACAAACATATATAAATAAAATTTCTTTGTAATTTTTAAAATATTAACTTGTTATCTAAAAAATAATATTAAAAAATTTTTTTAACGAAAATGTAAATCGTATAAGTTTTAGTGTATATATCATAAGAAAATAAATTACCATCAGAAAAAAATATTTTGTTGACCGTGTTAACTAGAAACATGCATGCATCAAAGTATTCCCAACAAATATAGTATTGACACTGGTAATATCTTATGTCACGTAGGAGCAACATTTTGAGGTTTTGTAATGGTAACATTACAGATGTTGTCAAGTATTTATAGTAAAAGAAATTTCAGAATAGTTACTTTTAAAGCAAAAATTTATATCGGCTCATAAAAGAATTTTTCTTTTATAGAGTTGAACTCAAGCTGGCCCCCTTAATGGAAGGGAAGTACCTTTTAAGGGGGGGGGGGGGGGGTACACCCTGGGAGCGTCAAAATCATGCCTATTTTTACAATTTTTTTTTGAGAAAATGAATAAAGATAGAGCAATTTTGTTTTCAGATATTTATTATACAAGATTTAAAGAAGATTTGATAATTTTTTTATAACATTTTAATACAAAATGGCGGCGTGGCGGCTTATCTCCCGAAGCGCCTTAAAAAGAAGATGAAATCGGGTGGAAAATGTGCAAGTGATGCCGGATGACCTAGAACAAAAAATTTTATGAAATTGTGCTTATAATTGGTTTATCTCGTAGTAGTCATAGGGGTTTTGCGATTAAAAAATTTTTTTTTGAATTATGAGTCAAAGTAAAAATTTTTTTTTCGCAAAAAAAATTGCTTTTAAACAAGCATAAAAATTTTTTTGAGCAAGATATCAAAAAACCCCTATGAAAACTACGAGATAATTATGTTACAAATCAAATGAACTTGAGTTTAAGCAAATCGGTCAAAAATTGTAGCAGTAGGGCTTTCCACCGATTTAAAAACGTGGTTTTGAGAAAAACGCGTTTGAAGTTTTTTTTTTTACTTTTTATTAAATCAAAGTAGGAAAAAAATATTTTACCTCTAATCATTTATTCCAGCTACATACTGTACGCCTTCCTCTTCAACAAATGATGCTTCAGACTTTTTCTGTTCATTTTTTGATTTTCTGCGAGCATCTTTGGCTTCATCGCTTATACTCTTTTCGGCGTACTCGATTCTCTCACTGTCAATCTCGAAGCAGTAATTGTAACAATTTTCGCCAATTTCAAGTCCCAATGCCTCCATTATGTACATGATACTTTGAAACCATCATTAAAGGTGCAAACTGCAATACTAGTTGCAATATCAATAACAGTTTTGCCGTTGGAGTGATGCTTCGGCGCAAAGTTCCAAACTACGCTGTTGAACCACTCGTTACTGTTCTGCGTGTAGCCGCCCAAGGAGCGCTCGAGTAAATCTCCTTTCAAAAGATCTTCATAAACTTCTTTGACTGCCTGAAAAACTTCATCTTTCATCGGTGGTTTATGAGTAAAATCTTTTAGTTCTCCAGCTGCTTTAGCCTTTTGCCACTTGCACTACGAATCAGGACCAGGCGGGCAATCTTCGTGCTGTCGTTTATTGTCGGTCGACATTTTATGCTTTAGACCAGCCCAAATCTCTTTTTTCATGGCTTTATCTGAGTCGCAATTTCTTCTTATTGCTGAACCAAAATTTATGGCCAGTTCATCAATCAGTTTGTTCGTCAGCTTACCTCGTCCTCCAAGTCCTTTCTTTTTTTTTTTCTTGTCGCGTAGTCGTATGCCTACACGCTTTTGCACATGATTGACGCATTCCTTTTTTTTCACTTCGAAATCTGGGTAAGGATTAGTGTCAGCAATACCTTTTCTTGTTTTTGTGTCACCATCCCCGATGTAAAATTCGTACTTGACTCCATGTAGTTCTTCAAAACGCTCGAACATTTCGACCACACACGACACGAAATTTCAGTAAACGAAACGTCGCCGTGACACGTTTTGCAACATAAATTCTTCGATAGAAAAGCAAAAATGCCACAAATTTCAATGATGCGATAAGCAAATCCTCCATTGAAAGAAAAATCGGAATCATTGTCGGCTAGTTTTAATTTTTTTGCTGATGCACTTACATTAGACATATCACATTCACGAGTATCATCGTAGCGATTTTTCGGAGGCTGTTTTCTTTTCTTATGACTACTCCGATCGTTGATTTCTCGACTGCCTTCATGACGTTCTTTTAATTTCGGCACTTTTTCCATGTATTCGCTACTAAATTAACACAAACAAAACAGAATTTAAGTATAAAAACACCAAAACTATTTCTCCGATGGGAGAGTAACTGTGCTTGAGCATGTGCAGCTATTTACTGAAGTCTAACGGGTTTCTAAATAGCTTGGTGTCCTTAGAACGCCCTCTATAGGTAATAGAGTACGAAAAATAATACTTACCATTAGCAAAATATACCTGGCATTATTATACGATGGTTAAAGCATATTTATACCTGCTGCGCTAGCGCGCCCGCAGCGGGTCGACATAGACAGTTGACGCGCTCTGAGGTACTTTTGGAAAATTGCTCATAACTCACAAAAAAAAAATTTCGTTGCTATAAAACCAATTGGACATTATTCTTACGATAATAATAGATCATTTTATGCAAAAAAAATCGATCTTTTAAAAATCTCAGGGTGTACCCCCCCCCCCCCCCTTAAAGAAATATAATTCATACATTTATTTAAGCCATTCTTGTATCCATATTTCTATTCACTGAGAGAAACGATTACTTGCAGCAAAGAATGTTTCTTAACAGTTGTAAAATCATATAAAGATAAAAAATTTTAACAAAGAAATTGAACTGACTTAAAAAAATATAACTCTATAAAAAGTAAAAAATAATATACTCTGTAATAACGGGATTGAGAAAATAATTGTCTCGATCAAATGTTTATTATCTTTATTTAATACAAAGTGAACATTTTATTAAACTAAAACTTTTTGTGCGTGAACAGACATAAAAAAACATACGGGTCGAATTGATAACCTCCTTCTTTTTGAAGTCGGTTAAAAACCAATTTGTTATTTTTAGACAACTTAAGCCGATATTTGAGAGACCGCCTTTTACTAGAGCTGCTTCAACGTCAACCTATATATATTTAACTAAACAAATTTCCTTTAATATATATATATATATACAGGGTCGACCATTTTAATCTATTATGGGAAATATCTCAGAATTATGGTTGGATACAGAAAAATGTTTCAGACAAAAATTGTAGAGGTCCAAGGGAGTCAACTTTTGGTACCAACGACCTTGAGCTTGAACTTGTTATTGAAGGTCATTTCAAGGTCAAGATCGTTTTTTTAAATGAGAAGACCTAATTTTTTTTTTAAATTAAAGGTGTATCTGTCTCCTTAAGGGGTTATACCTAGTAATTATAGCAAAAATTCACGTTTTTTTTAAATTTAAATAAATTAAATTTTTGTATGGCAAAGCAATTAAAAATAACGGGTTGACAGCAAAAGTCCTAAAACGTATTTCATATTTGCGGTGAGTATGATAACTCCGGAATGTCTTAAAGTAAATGGTGGCACTTTTATCGAGAACTTAATTCTTTTTACATTTACATTTTGTTTTGTATGGCATAAAAACATAATTTTCATCAAAATAATAAATCCTTCGTTCAAGTATAGGCCAATGTGATGAAAAACAAGTGTGCAAAATTTGAAATCGATCGGTGAAGTAGTTTTCGTAATATCATGTTCATCGCGAGGGCAATTTTCAAAAAACGTGATTTCGGGAAAAACGCGTTTAAAGTTTCGAGTGTACTTATTTATAAATAAACATTGATATTTTTCAACTTACATTGAATCACCAATTTCTGGGGCGTAAAGTAAGCCCTCTACCTCTCTAGCAGTCTCTAAGAAGTCCAGTAGGCAGATGCCTACTATCAAGACACACTAAAACACTAATACAAGCAGCAAAAATCGCTAATGTGAGCAGCGCACGAGAAAGTTCACTTGAGTTTAGATACATCAAACACGCATAACTTTCCAAATAATGCTCCAATTCTTATGAAATTTTGTGGAGATATTCTTGACATTATTAACTATGGGAAAATGTAATAAAAATTGATTTTTTGACCAGATTACTAGGTAGAATCCCTTAAGGGGAGAGCTGAGTCCTATACTTTACACCCATTATCGATAATGAGCATTCTTTCGTTTTCTTAAGTAAATTTTCATTTTTATTACATTTTTCGATCAGAGGCACATTCTACGAATCACAAGAATTATGCCTCTGGTCAAATGATTTCAAAAAATTGAAAATTCATTGTGAAAAATTAAAAATACGATATAGGAATCTACCTTTAACTACGGGATCCCCTAAGGTGGGACTATACCCAAAATCACTCAAAAAGTCGATTTTATGTTTATTGGGATATATTATAGATTATAATCAAATGAATATTTTAAGACCTCGTAGATATCATAGCTCTAAAACTGAATAAACTGATAATGATTAATAAAGTAATTAACATTATGTAGCATAGAAAATAAAAACTTTAGATGCATTTTTCTCGACATAAATTCTTTTATGTTCATGATGCTCGGTGCGCATAAGGTTTATTTTTTTATAAGATAGTTCGGTAACCCTTATTACATTCACATTGGAAAACTTTTATATGTTTTAATTTTTTCATAAAATTCATATTTGAAAAATAAGAGCCTCAATCAGTTAAAAAAAGGTTTTAATTTTTTTGAAGGTTGCTTTTTCCTATTTTATTAGTTACCTTCATATTTTTTTGGCTACCACAAGGGATAGAGAGGTAATGTAAAAAAATGGACGATTTCAGGGTTTTATTATGTTTAAAATATATGTAGTTATGATATGAGTGTGGGAATTTGTATATAAAAATTATTGACCAAAGATATATTCTATTTAAGTCATATTTCATAATAAAATTTTAAAAAATCGAAGAATTATCGAAGAAATGTTGATATTTTTCATTAACTAAGATGTAATTTTTTCTATTCCATAGAGAATATTTTATATTTAAAGTACGTAGAAGGATTGCTTCGGTGTGTGGTCTTCTTCTTGTTGGAACTCCTCGCTTCATTTTTTCGTATAAAGATTGAATGTAAAAAAATATACGGCTTTATCTGTCTCGACAGATCACTGCCTTGTGCACCGGCGCATTGATTTTATTTATACATGATTCTTCGACTACGGGATGAGAAGGTCAGTCTTGCATGCCCGTTTTTCATTTTCAGCAATGTATCGGAGACTCACGAAATACACCAACATGCATCATAACTATAGGGACAGTAATATTCTGTTTACATAGCTTTGAATAGTTGTAAAGGTAATATATTTCTGTTAAATTATAAATAATGGATTCAATCTTAGCAATTATATTTATTTTGGTTTTTCTTACTTTAAAAAAGAAATCTATAATTTCATATCAATAACTGTGCATTTGTCAGTCGGTAAAATCGACTTATTCACTATAAGTGTAAAAAAAGTTGAAATTTCTCTTATAAGAAATTTAAGAAAAAAATAAATAAATTCATTACAAGCTGATATATTATATATAACTTTTTTTACACTTATAGTGAATAAGTCGACTTTGCAGACTGACAAATGCGTCGAGCAAGTATCGCTCAAATATCAGTCAAGTATCGGTCAAGTGTCACTCAGGAGTCGGTCAAGTGTCGGTCAAATGTCGGTCAAGTGTTGATCAAATGTCGGATAAATTTGATTCGGTGACGCAAATCGCACCGCTCTATGGCACATTTTGTGGTTCTATTCTATTTTAAAATATATACCCAGCTTCTCGGGGCTCTTCTATGATAGAGTATATCTCCTTGACGTTACTCAGATTTCCGGCCGACTGTTCAGCCAAGAGTAATCGGAAGCGATCTACCAGTTCATTTAGATCGTCCCAGTACACATAATCCATCCTTGTATCTCTTCTAGCAATTTTGTATCGAGGTAGTGACCCACCTTCTGGTTAAAAAAATAGTGGTGCGATAATATCAGTAAATTTCTTGCTGTAGTGTGAGAACAAATAGATTCATCGCTTCTATACTTTTTATTGTGAGCATTGGTTATTTCAACAATCTTGCGATAGTTTTGCAAATCATTTGAATGTACAATACTTGAAACAGGATGTTTTGCAAACAGCAACTCCAACAACCCCAAAGTTTTCGGATATCGCACATCCTTCACTTTTACGTTAATATCTTTAAAGTATATCGATGAGTAACCAATCATAAAACTAGCATCATCTTTTTGCACTTCATAAATTTTATCTAGATTCTCTGTTTGAATGAACATGAGAATATGCTTATTATTAGATAAATCATCATCTTCATCATCTGTTTCGAACGATGTATCGTGAACCACTGTATACTGCAAAATTTTATCGAGACTCTTATCGGATGTATCACTCTTATTTGATGTTATACTTCTATCTGATTCGTCACTTTCATCAAGTTTGTCAATCTTTTGAAAGTCGTTTTCAGATAATATACGATTATTATTTAATTTATTTATTTCAGATAATGTTACAAGCTTTTCAAGTGGATCGACAATTGGCTTAAATGTTTCTCCCAGTACTCTCTCAGCACTAGCTTTGCCAAGCTTGAAGGTATCGAATTTGCGTTTAAGTGAAATTTGTGCTTTAACAAGTTGGCGAAGAATACATTCCTGTCGACGGAAGTCGTTCATGTTGATGCTTTGACAGCTCATTGTAGAATGACGATGATGTCGAACTGCACGCGACATATCAAATTCTTTTTACCTTATGTCAGTGGAGAGTCAGCGCCCTCTATTGGAGATATCAATCACACTATTTTCCCGTTTTACAGCAACGCCCTCTGTTGGTAATATCAATTTCCCGCACCTGCGAATAACATTTTACAAATTTGTAGAGACTAATTTTTGTACTTAAGTTGAGCGCGCTCTGTCGGGGTTATAGAGTATGTATATGGAATGGAGGTATTGGAATAAAGGAGCACGCGCTCGAGTGGATAACTTATTTCTCTCCGAGATGCCATACGTGGTGAAAGCTACCTGTATGGAAAATAAACTTGATACCGCAGATAAAAAGCATTGATGCGTACATGGACTGATACATATTACCGTACACGTTGTGGAGAGTGTGAGAAAATGACACGCGATCGAAAACACATAAGGTTAAAAGCCAGTGACCTTAGCACATCTATTATTGTAGAAAATCTTGAGAAATGTTCTATTAAATAAAAAATTGTAATTTGTTTTGTAAGAAAGAAAAAAGTGTGAGAGAAATATGCAATAAAATCACGAAAAAATACACCAAAAAGACACAGAAATACAGGAATATTCACAATGAAAAAAGAAAACTGTAATACGACCATTTTTTTATTCATTTTCTACTTAACTGAGTATGTCCTCTATCACTTGTTAGAAGGGCCAGTTCGTATGCACCTTTTCACTACAATCACTTTAGAATGTCGTAGAAAAAGAGCGAGTCGAGAACAGGGGCAAGTCCGCCAGGTACCAAGATATCCAGTAGGAGATACCTACATACACACATACCAGGTGCCCGCAATCAGATAGTAGCGACAAGATACTCAGACAGCAGTGACCAGATATCCAGGTACCAGCGACAAGACTTCCAGCTACCTGTGGCCAGCGATCCGGAGCCAGAATTTCACGCTCGAAAAATTGTGACAACTGCGGTTCAAAGGTCGAATACGTGCAAAAAATTCACACACTAGTGTATGTTTTAATTAGGTCAGTAATACGAAAAGCTTATCGGAGTCACGGTAGGTAAGCAGATTAGGACTCAGCCTTCTACACAGACGGCTCCGGTTCGAATCCCAACAGTAAAGTACCGTGGTTCTGATGTTTCGGACTTCATCTAAAGCTGTAGTGCCAGTTGTGACGCATCTTAAAATAGCGTGAGTGAGGAAGAAGGCGGGAGGGTGGGTGGGTTAGGTGCATCATAACTATATGGACAGTAATATTCTTTCTCATTAGCTTAGAATAGTTGTAAAAATAATATGTTTCTGTTAAATTGTAAATAAGAGATTCAAGCTTCTCATTTATATTTGTTTTGTTTTTCTTACTTTAAAAATAAACCTATAATTTCATATCAATAACTGTGTATTTGTCAGCCGCTAAAGTCGACTTATTCACTATAAGTGTAAAATAGTTGGAATATCTCTTATAAGAAATTATATTATATAAGAAATATATATATATATATATATATATATATATATATATATATATCAGCTTGAAATGAATGTATTTTTTATTTTACTTATAAATTTTTTATATATATCTATTTGTCAGTGGGAAAAAATGTGCTCTCGGTCAAAGAAATAAATGCGACTCAAAGCAATAATATTTTATTGTATGCTAAGATTTACTTTTCAGGTTTCAATGAGTGCATAAAAAATTGTGTGACATAAATAGTACATAACAATTATTACAGTGTATAACACACGCACACACACAACCTGGTATAAAATAACTATGCATAATATTTCACTGAGAACCTTTCCTCACCAGATCAAAGTAAAAGCTGAGATTAAGGTACAAATCGATCAATACCCTGAAGTTGAAAGATTTGGTGTTATAAGCTGAAAGTGATTTCCAAAGTTTTATATGAGTATGCTGAAGTATAATATCACATATTTGAGTAACATGTACAATTTATAACAATTATTACAACGAATAATGTAAATAAATTATTATTTAAATTATTATTTATTCTATCAGAGTAAAATATATCAGTTTCACTATTTTAAGATTTTTCAATGAAAACTTTACTACATCTCTTTTTAAATTTATTAAGTATTTATATATATATAGACCGTCAGCTTTAATTTAATTAAATCAATAAAATAAAATAAAATAAAATAATTTTAACACTTAACTATTATATATGTTGTATTCTTTCAAACACCTTCGGCTACATAAATTAGTTCATGAGTAAGTAAAAAATGACAATAAAACTGTGGGCCTTATTGGGTATACGGAAGCTCCTATTACTTTACCATTGAAGATACGAAGACAGACAGATATTGAGACGGTCTCACGACGACTATATAAATTCCAGCCTTAGTAAAATCTACATGTTATTTACAAATATAAATAATTTATGTAACACATAAATTATTGAAGGACATATTATTAATATCATTTTTTTAAATTGATAGAAACTATGAATATTTTTTTAGAACAAATAGTTATTTCTCACCCATAAAGAGCTTTGTAAACTTAAAGGGTATCAAGGGGTGCGGTAGCGCCCGATGGCAAGTATAAGTGTACACTGTACGAAGCTGAGTAGGCGCTCCGACACCCTAATATACGCCGATTTTACTTTTTTCTAACCTCTAAAAAAATCTAAATATTAATATCTAAATGTTTATTAAGCTTTACGCCCTGTTCTGGCACTTAATTACGAGATTTCATTTAGTCTTTCACCTAAAGAAAGTTTCTGCAGAAAAGATTTATCCATTAACGAAATAAAGCAAATTGAAATTTATATATATATATATATATATATATATATATATATATATATGACGCCTTATTCAGCCTCGATCTCATTGGTCTGCTGGAGAAACATTTCTCGAGTCAACTTCACTCGTTTAGCTTTTTTCAATGGTCTGCTAGAGAGGCATTTCCCGAGGCCACATCACCTGTTTGGTTTTTATTTCGCCTTTTGTTTTTAAGATGTTTGAGGTTATCTTGTATATAAAATAAAATCAAAACAATCATTTGATCAAAATAAAAATTAATCAAAATTGATTGATTGGTACAGAGGATAGTAGAATATGAGACATAGGGAGTATATATTATTTAATACTCCAATAGATGTACTGTTTTTTAATCCAAATTTTTGTTATTGACGAGGGTCTTTGTGAATCTTTGTACTCGTGTACGTGCTTCTTGTGTTTAAAGGATTATTTGAAAGTAACACATAATATACTCATGTTCTATCCAGATATAAAGTCAACGCTATCTCAGAAGGGTCATTTTAATGAAATTATAAAACTATAATTAATCAAATGTTTGCAAGCTCAGGTTTATAATTACATTAAACAGAGTCTTTTCACCCAGCGTTAACTTGATATCTGAATAAAACATGAGAATACTATAAGGTTCTTTCGAAGGAATTTTAATTAAATTTATTTTAAGTGAATTTTCATAATCAAATAGGGCTACGTAATGGTTCAGGTAAAATTGCAAAAGATTACTTCAAGTAGTTTAAAAGAAAATGGAGTTAATCAAACTTTCAAGTTACCCATACACAAACATTTATTTATTCGAAAGTAACACATAACTTTCTAAACAGTAAAATCTTGGCAAGTATAAGTTTCGCTATTACCCACAATATAAATTAAAATAAATACGCTACAATTAAAATAGTAAACATAAACTAATATTCTATTTTTAAAATATTTCTATCTTTTCGAGAATAGTAAGAATAAATTTCCAGTCTCTGGAAAAGTTGTGAAATCTATAAAAAATACTTATCTAAAAAGTAAAATCTTGGCAAGTATAAGTTTCATTATTACCCACAATATAAATTAAAAGAAATATGTTATTACCAAAATAAGACGTTCAATTATGAATTTCATGAATACGCTACAATTGAAATAGTGAACTTTAACTAATATTCTATCTAAAAAATAATATAGTTTAAAATATTTCCATTTTTTACTAATTCTGATAATCTCAAATGAACGCTAAAGAAATTAATGAAATCGATTAATAAAATGGCAATTATCGTATTTTTATTTTTAAATCAATTTCATTATTTTATTAATTAGTATGAAGTATACATAAAAAATACCTTTCCAAAAAGTAAAATCTTGGCAAGTATAAGTTTCATTATTACCCACAATATAAATTAATAGAAGTATGTTATTACCAAAATAAGTCGATCAATTATGAATTTTATTCATAAACTCAGTTTGGTACAGATTGACACAATTCGGCACAGTATGGCATGATTTGGTATAACTTGGCACATTATAAATTTGAACAAAATTACTTTTCTGAATTATTTACAGAAAAGCTAGTACACTTTGACATAAGACGGCACAGTCTGTCACAAAATGGCACAATTTGGCACGATGTGGCATAATATGGCATATCTGGGCATAATCTGGCACATCCTTTAATTGTAGCTTCCAACCTGGCGTAATGCACATAATCTAGCATTTTGGTCTGCGACCTGCCTGCCCGTATACCCGACGACCACATCGCGGGCGCGCAGCACGACCAAAACAAACACGCGGCGCGCTCACTTAGGGAGCGCAGACGAACTAACCTCAAGTGGCGCCGCTGCCCGTGTGCTAAATGCAGCCGCCACACCAGTCGGTGCTGCCACACGCCCAAAGGTTTTTCCGTATAGATCAAACATGGATACAGTTTACAGATATATATGAGAGAGAGAGAGAGAGAGAGAGACTGTTTATTCATCAGACGAAAATTCTTACGATTGCGTGTACATGTATAGTTATAATAATTAAAATATCAGCCAGTATTATATATTTGTTATCTTACATTTAACGTTCAATTATTGCATTTCTTATGTATTAAATAACATTATTCGCTGTAACAGTTCGTCAGTTTATAAAATCTAAATATAATGAACTAGTCATAGTCAGATGGCACATCACAGAACACGCTTCGTCAAATACATAAAATAAAATAAATAAAATAAAGATAACGTAATACGATAAAAATAAAAAGAATACTTACACACACTTTACTAAATTTTTACGTATAACTATCACGTCGAAAAATTAAAAGCACACTCATTCATATGACACTCTTACAATTCATGCTAATAAATACATTCACACTTAACACTTAACATATTTAATAAATAAATTAATAAATAACTAAGTCAAATAAATAAATAAGTTACATAAATAAATAAATAAATTTAAATAAATAAATAAATTAAATAAATATATAAATAAATAAATAAATTTAAATAAATAAATAAATTAAATAAATATATAAATAAATAAATAAATTTAAATAAATAAATAAATTAAATAAATAAATAATTTAAATAAATAAATAATATAAATAAATAAATAATTTAAATAAATAAATAAATTAAATAAATAAATAAATTAAATAAATAAATAATTTAAATAAATAAATAACCCAAATAAATATCGGAGTCAGATTGGGAATACACAGAAATGAACGAAAATAATTTATTTATCAATATTCGAAAAGTTCACTTCTGTATATTCCCGTCACCATGTAATTGTTTAAGGTGCCTGCCAAACGCCGTTTTAAATTTACAAAAAGATGGCAGGCACCTCACACTGCTTGGGAGCGAATTCCAGAGGTGCGCACCTTGAACTCTAAACGAGAATAGGCCCTTATCGGTGCGCGACCCCAGAACCGAGGGTTAAAATACTCCCTCCTCACCTTCAGATCCAACCAGTTCAGTTTTTCCCTGTAGGAGGTGATATGCTCATCACGCCTAACACCACATATGTATCTCACACATGAATTCTGTAAACGTTCTAGTCGTGTCTGAAGCTCCCCTGACACTTCAAGAAGACCCACTGAGAAATAGTCTAAGTGAGGTAGTACCAGTGCACATGCTAGCTGCTTCCTCAGTATCTCTGTGGTGCATGAACGGAATAATTTTAAACTATACAGAGCTCTATTTACTTTCCTACTGACCGCATTCAGTTGCGGCTTCTATATTAACCTTCCGTCCATCACCACGCCGAGGTTGGTGACTGTATTGACAAAGGGAACGTGTACGCCGGTCTGTATCTCAATGCCTTGCAAGTCAAGGTTCTGTACCTGTTTGATGTTATGATCAGATCCGAAAATAATCGCTTTTGTCTTGCCGACATTGAGGCGCAGGCCAGCTGACGGTGCCCAATTCGACACTGCTCATGCTACAGCCGACATGCGACCAATACCATCACAAAGACTTTTCAGGGTCACTTGAGTGTAGGTTTGCAGGTCATCAGCGTAAAGTATATGTTCTACACCATCTAAGTCTAGTGCGTCTTGTAAGTCGTTTATGTACAGGCTGAAAAGCAGGGGTCCCAGGACTGAGCCCTATGGAACGCCAAGATTGGTGGTTAGCCAATCTGCATCCCCTTTTGTGTTTGTGACGACTTTCTGTCGTCTCCCCATTATATATGACTTAAGCCACAGGAGAACACTCCTGGAAAATCCCATGCGTATCTGCTTACGCAGCAGTTTAGTGTGTGAGATGGTGTCGAATGCTTTGCTAAAATCAAACATCAACAAAATAGTCAATAGTTTTTTGTTGTTGTTGTTAATGCCTGATCTTATGTCTTTCGTCAGTTTTAGTAGTGCTGTCTGTGTACTATGATGCTGTCGAAAACCAGTCTGCATCGGGTCCAAAGTGTTGTTTTTTCGTAAAAAGTCAGTTATTTGGTTGTGTACTATTTTTTCCAGGACCTTAGAAAGGAAACTCAGTAGGGAAATTGGTCGGAAATCTGACACAGTAGATGGGACAGGCTTCTTCTTCAAAGGCACCAATTGAGCTCCCTTCCAAGTTCCCGGAAAAATGCCACTGGTCAGAGAGGAGTTAAAGATCTTAACAATATGATCTCCTACAAACGGAATAGCCTTAGCCACTATACTTTGGGGGATGCCGTATTCTCCTCTGGCCTGCGATGAGAAATGGGCAACAGCCAGGACCACGTCCGAGAAGCTGACTTCTCGGAAAACAAAGCCGTCATCACTGGCAGTGGTCAAGACGTTGTCAAGTTCTTCATCACTTTCACTTTGGGAGATTGACACCCCTGCAAAGTGGGCATTGAGCTCTTCCGGCGAGAAACCATGAAGCTCCTCTCTCGTCTTTGGCAGAAGGCCCAGAGCCTTGAGCTCTTTCCAGACATCTTTCTTATTATCGATTGCTTAAAAAATTCTATTTTGTAAAAATCTTTCCCCTGTTTCCTTCGTTCGTAATTCAGCTTCTGCTGCAAGGCTCTGATACTCCCGCCACAGTCTGTCATCTTTGGTCCGCGCATAGCGTCGTCGTACAGAGAGAGAGAGATAGATAGATAGATAGATATAATATTTATTTGTAAATATTTACAAAAAGTTTACATATAATTTACATTTTTTACATTTTTTAATGTCACACGTTGTCAGTTTCTTAAAATTACATATCACGTCGTTACTTAACTAAAATTAATTGCACATATGTGAAGTCAGGTATATAAAGTATTGCGCTTTGTTGTCAGTTATAAAATTTGTTTTTTCTAAATCGTACTTATTATACCTATCAGTCGCTTGAATAAAATTATATACATACATTAACAATCGTTTCCATTCATACTAATAAATACATGCATACTTTTTTAAAATTGTTTTGTCAAATTAATAATTAAATACATTCACACTTAATTAACACTGAAAATATTTAATAAATAAATAAATAAAATAATAAATAAATGCGTCGAATACATAAATAAACAAGATAAATAATTAAATTAAATAAATAAATAAATAAATTTAAATAAATAAATAAATAAATTTAAATAAATAAATAAGTTAAATAAATAAATAAATAAATTTTAATAAATAAATAAATTAAATAAATAAGTTTTAATAAATAAATAAATTAAATAAATAAATAATTTAAATAAATAAAAAGCCTAAATATATAATCGACTCATTCTTATCTCTAAACCTACTCCTCACCATGTAATTGTTTAAGGTGCCTGCTAAACGCCGTTTTAAATTTACAAAAAGATGGCAGGCACTTCACACTGCTCGGGAGCGAATTCCAGAGGTGCGCACCTTGAACTCTGAATGAAAAAAGGCCCTTATCGGTGCGCGACCCCGGAACCGAGAGCTCTTTCATACCACCCCTACTTGAAGTCCTGGCCTGGTTTTTTTCAAAGAGGGCAGTAAGATACGGTGGCTGCCGCATGACAACCGCTTTGTAAAGCAGCAGCCCCATAAAATACTCCCTCCTCACCTTCAATTCTAACCAGTCCAGTTTTTTCCTGTAGGCGGTGATATGCTCATCCCGCCTAACACCACATATGTATCTCACACATGCATTCTGCAGACGTTGTAGTCGTGTCTGGAGCTCCCCTGACACATCAAGAAGAACCACTGAGCAATAATCTAAGTGAGGTAGTACCAGTGCACATGCCAGCTGCTTCCTCAGTATCTCTGTGGTGCTTGAACGGAAAAGTTTTAAGCTATACAGAGCCCTATTTACCTTTCTACTGACCGCATTCAGTTGCGGCTTCCATGTCAACCCTCCGTCCATCACCACGCCGAGGTTGGTGACTGTATCGACAAAGGGAACGTGTACGCCGGTCTGTATCTCAATGCCTTGCAAGTCGAGGCTCTGAACCTGTTTGATGTTGTGATCAGATCCAAAAATGATCGCCTTTGTCTTGCCGACATTGAGGCGCAGGCCAGCTGACGTTGCCCAGTTCGACACTGCTTGTGCTACAGCCGACATGCGACCGATACCATCACGAAGACCCTTCAGGGTCACTTGTGTGTAGGTTTGCAAGTCGTCAGCGTAAAGTATGTGTTCGACACCATCTAAGTCGAGTGCGTCTTGTAAGTCGTTTATGTACAGGCTGAAAAGCAGGGGTCCCAGGACTGAGCCCTGTGGAACGCCAAGATTGGTGGTTAGCCAACCTGAATCCCCGTTTGTGATTGTGACGACTTTCTGTCGTCTCCCCATGATATATGACTTAAGCCACAGGAGAACACTCCTGGAGAATCCCATGCGCATCAGCTTACGCAGCAGTTTAGTGTGTGAGATGGTGTCGAATGCTTTGCTAAAATCAAACATTAACAAAATAGTCAATAGTTTTTTGTTGTTGTCAATGCCTGATCTTATGTCCTCCGTCAGTTTCAGTAGTGCTGTCTGTGTACTGTGATTCTGTCGAAAACCAGTCTGCATCGGGTCCAAAGTATTATTTTCTCGTAAGAAGTTGGTTATTTGGTCGTGTACGATTTTTTCAAGGACCTTAGAAAGGAAACTCAGCAGGGCAATTGGTCGGAAATCTGACACCGTAGATGGGACAGGTTTCTTCTTCAAAGGCACCAACCGAGCTCCCCTCCAAGCTCCCGGAAAAATGCCACTGGACAGAGAGGAGTTAAAGATCTTAACAATATGATCTCCCACAAACGGAAGAGCCTTAGCCACTATACTTTGGGGAATGTCGTCTTCCCCTCTGGCTTGTGATGAGAAGTGGGCAACAGCCAGAACCACGTCCGAGAAGCTGACTTCTCGGAAAACAAAACCGTCATCACTGGCAGTGGTCAGGACGCTGTCAAGTTCTTCATCACCCTCATTTTGGGAGATCGACACCCCTGCAAAGTGGGCATTGAGCTCTTCCGGTGAGAAACCATGAAGCTCCTCTCTTGTCTTTGGCAGAAGGCCCAGAGCCTTGAGCTCTTTCCAGATATCTTTCTTATTATTAATCGCTTCAGAAATTTTATTTTGTAAAAATCTTTCCCTTGTTTCCTTCGTTCGTAATTCAGCTTCAGCTGCAAGGCCCTGATACTCCCGCCACAGTCTGTCGTCATTGGTCCTCGAATAGCGTCTTCGTACGGAGTCACGTTTTTTGTAAAGATGTATTAGCTCAGCATCAACCCATGGTGGATTTGTTTTCTTTTTCGGTATGAATTCTTTTAACGGTGCAATTTTATCTATCACAGCCATGAGGTTGACACTGAGGCACTCTAATTGACTGTCAACACTCGCCGCGGGACCATCGATCCGCGACCAATCACAGTCAGCTAGGCGAGACAGGAGGTCGTCTTGCTGGATCGACTTAAAATCCCTGTAGCTGAATGATTCAACCACAGGGGATGCAGCAGTTTCGACCCCAATCTCGACCTCTATGATGTTATGATGACTGGGAAAAGGCGCCGGCCGATTGTCCCTGCTCAGTACAACGTCATTATTATCTGTCAAGATCACATCAATCCACGTGTGAGAATCCGTGAGATGATGAGTCGCACCATGATCAATTATTTGAAGGTTAAGATCATCAGCCAACCGTCTAACAAATTTCGCATCGGCTGACGTTCCGAGTAGGTTCGCATTCAGATCTCCCATAATAATTTTGTGACTAAAGTCTTGAGTATGTATCGTTAGTTTGTCTATTAAGTCCGAGCCCTGTAAAAACGGTACGTGTGGTGGTCTGTATATTAAAGCAACAAAGACGGGGGGAAGGCTGCCCTGCTGAACACTGCACATTAAATATTCAGGTATAAATGGTCTGCCCTCCTGTGTTGTTGGAGAACTGCTTAGTAAATTTGCCTTGAAAGTGTTATGAATGTACAGGACTAGCCCGCCTCCTAGTTTGTTGCGATCAAGTCTAAGTAGTGAGTAGTCATCGATCTGAATGAGATCACTCCCAACATCAGGGTCAAGGTGCGACTCAGCAACCCCAAAGAGATGGTAGGTAGGACGAGCTGAAAGGTGTTGTTTAATCATGCCAATGTGCCCCTTCAGTGAGGTAACATTGACAAAACCTGCCCTCAGTCCCTTACAGTGAACCCCCCCAGCAGTGTCTGCGGATAGTCAATTTTTTGCAGCAGTTGACGGAATTACATTATTATCAATCTCGATTTCATTATCAACAGTTTTTTTTTCAGTATTTACAGTTTGAGATGGTTGATTAATGGCATATGATGCCACAATTGTCTGTAAATCAGCCGCAGATGAAAATTCATGAGAGACATCGCCATCGCGCCTCTTCACCAGGAAACGGCCCCCTCTATGCCAAACATATTTAAAATTAAGTCTCATCGCAAGGGCCTTGAGACTTCTATATTTAATAAAACATTCTTTTGTTAACAATTCATTTATAAAAATTTTCCCATTTATAATCCCATCCCTTGTGTCCTGGTCAAGAGCTGCAATGTCGACATCTCTAGCATGAAAGCCAGTGATAAGCTTTTTGGCTCGCATTATTCTCTCGCCTAACGCACTGCTGGAGAGGGTAACAACCCATGGTGACCTTCTACGTTCGCTGTTTGTATCTGCTAATGCCGCAGCTGTCGATTCTTCTGACCGAAGCAGGCGTGTGCCTATTATATCAATTTTTTGTGTTGATGGAAGGACACGGCACAGTATCGCGTGTGCGACGTCAACACGCTTAGAGACATCACCGTCGAAAATGTTTGAAATAATGAGCTCCGTATTACCGCTTTTAATGTTTTTACTGTGCATTGTCCCCCCATCAATCGTTTGCACCCGCGTGCTTCGTGCAGGTGATGCCGCAGCGTTAGCATTGTCGTTATTATAATTGTTCAAACGCCTAGACATTTTATTTCTACTATTTACGATCTGGATAAACCCGTCATTATTGCTTTCACAATTGTCAATTGTTTCGCTTATATCACTATAATTGTCAAGTAAGGTACTATTCGTAGCAGACGCATTATTATTAGCAGTATTACATTTTTTTGTACTTATAAGAGAAACGGTATTGTTTTGTGTACTGGGTAGTACTGCGATTTTTTGGAATTCTATTTTATTTAGTATGAGTTTGTTATCTTTTTGGATGTTCTCAACATTTCTTTCAATTTTCTCAATAGTAGTAGTATATACAGAGGTAAAATCTTCTTTTGTTATTATTTTTTCTATTTTTGTTATTATTTCCTTGTTGTCAAGTTCAACTCTATTGATTTTGTTTGTTAAATTTAGGAAATCGTTTTCAAAAGTGTTTAATACAAGATTATCAATTTTAGTCTGTGACTCGAGATTTGTCTGCTCTAGATTATCGATTTTATCAATTAACATATTGTAATGTACCTCTGTATTGGTCAATAAAGTGTTCGTTTCTACGTTATTATCATGTAATTTTTTATTTTTAATTTTTAGGTTATCTATTTCTTGATAAAGCACTTGCTTCTCCTTTTTCATCTCCTCCAGCTGGGAGTGTTGTTTCGACAGTTTTTCCTCAATTTTTTGCAGCTTAGAGTCAATTGAAAGTGCTAAAGTATGTATTGCTGGTAACGTATTTAGCCTATTTACAATTGCCTCCAATCTGCCTTCAATAGAGGTGCAATGTCTAGCAAGTGCATTATCAATGTTTCTTGAAGTAGAATTCGCGTACTCCACTAGGCAGGAGACCGTTGTTCCCTTTTTTAACGCGGTACTATCTAGCATACGGATGACTGACGCATTTATATCATTAATACTGCTGTTATTTTTGGAGAAGGAGGACTGTGAAGTATTATTAGCTCGGTCCGCATTCTTGGCCGTGACGTCACTCGGGGATTCCCCACTGTGCTCTGCTCCTATACTGGAAATGGGCGGGCCTAGTGACGTCACAGGAGACTGTGAGGCCAACCGGAGTAGGCTGCTGGTGGGGGCGGGGCTTAGCCCCTGCAACGGAGAGAGTGAGGAGTTGGTGGGCGCGGCCTTGCTCGCCTGATTGGTGCGAGCAGCTGTTGCAGGCCTTTTATTGGCCGGAGTGGACGCGGCTAGCTCCTTCTCTTTCCCACTCATATTTTTGCTGGCGTTCGTCGCGCGCGCGACTGCCGACTCGAACATCGACCTCTTCGAGTCGATACATGCCTGGCACGCTACCGCTTTAGTATGTAGCTGCAATGCGTTCCTTTGTACGCGGGTAAGCACTGCAAGAGGCTTGCACGCCGGATGGTAAGTAATATCGCATATGCAGCACTTACGTAGCGAGTTGCTGCTCCTAGGAACCTCCCCGCAGATGGCGCAGTTGTCGACCATGGTGTTAGTGGCGACAAAGATGAGTCGTGGAAGGTACTGATGGTGTGTCTAGGATGCAGCAGGTGTCGCCTCGGTGGTCACGTAGTTGTAGTTCGAGTCGGCAGATGGCGCCTTGATAGTATGGCGCTGCGTGCTGTGTGTCCAGAATGAAGTGGTACCTCTGGATTATGCTTCGTGCTTGGCTCCCGCCACTCTGCCGTATTCACCTCTCTTAACCTCAAAAAACACCTGGCCGGGTGTTGTTGCTTGGATGTTGAAAACTGTGCCGATGGACCAGTGGAAGCTGTGATTTATTATCACAGCTATGGTTGGAATGTTCCACTGTGCAGGCACCACAACAGACCGGCTCACAGGCGCAGGAGGCAGCAGAGTGCGGTGTAAAAGCAGGAGCCAAAACACGAGCAGGTGCACCTAGCAGACGCGCGACACACGAGAGAGAGAGAGAGAGAGAGAGAGAGAGAGAGAGAGAGAGAGAGAGAGAGAGAGAGAGAGAGAGAGAGAGAGAGAGATAGATATACTTTTTATTTTGATAACAATCAAAAATATGGTACAGAATATATGTACATATAGTTTAATTTCTTATGCTTAAATTAAATTTACGTATTTGTAACAGTATAGGTTTTTTTTTAAATCACGTATAGTCATGTAATCACATTTCGTCACATTTCGAGCAGGTACAGTCCGTATAAAGTTTTGGTAATAGCATACGCACAATTTACAATATATATCTATCGCGTCAATTTTATAAAGAAACAAAAATATTTACACACGTTACAGCTACATTCATGCACCCATTCATTCCTATAAATACATTCGAACTGGTTGCTAAAATTTTATTCTGTATGTAAAACCAGATAAATATAAATAAAATAAATAAATAAGAAAGTTACACAATAAATAAAAAATAAATAAATAAATAAATAGATAAATAAATAAATAAATAAATAAATAAGAAAGTTACACAATAAATAAAAAATAAATAAATAAATAAGAAAGTTACACAATAAATAAAAAATAAATAAATAAATAAAAATTATAAAAATAAATAAATAAATAAAAATAAATAAAAATAAATAAAAATAAATAAAAATAAATAAAAATAAATAAAAATAAATAAAAATAAATAAAAATAAATAAAAATAAATAAAAATAAATAAAAATAAATAAAAATAAATAAAAATAAATAAAAATAAATAAAAATAAATAAAAATAAATAAAAATAAATAAAAATAAATAAAAATAAATAAAAATAAATAAAAATAAATAAAAATAAATAAAAATAAATAAAAATAAATAAATAAATAAAAATAAATAAAAATAAATAAATGAATAAAGCAACACATACATTCAGCACTTAATTTTAATTCTGTTGGTCACCGTTCTGCTGTCTGGGATATCTCATCAGCGCTGTTTTGAACTTACATAGGGACGGAAGATATCTCACATCGCAGGGGAGGTTGTTCCAGAAACGCGAACCCTGAGCTCTAAACGAGTATAGGCCAGTGTCAGTGCGCGATCCCGGAACCGAAGAGAAGGAGAGAGAGAGAGAGAGAGAGAGAGAGAGAGAGAGAGAGAGAGAGAGAGAGAGAGAGAGAGAGATTCTTTTATCCAATTATTATAGTAAGAAATTTTTGATAATAATTATTAAACCCCCTCATACACATTCAATTTAATGCACACAGAAATATCCATCAATTAATTAAATTAATGAAATTTACACATGCGAATTTGCAAAATTTTTGTATTTGCTTACCATATAAAAATATTTTCTTAATAATTCTATTATGCCTAATCATACCAAACTGTGTACAACTATGTCGCCCTATGCCAATATGTACCGTAATGTGCTAATCTGTGCCAGACTGTGTAGATTCGTGCTAAGCCATGCCAATCTTAAAAAAAACGGTAGACAAAGTATTTTCTATCAAAATTTGTGACTATGCCACAAAGTGCCACAATGTGCGACACTATGCCTAAGTGTGCGGAACTATGCCAAACTGTGCCAAACTGTGCCAAACTGTGCGAAACGTCCGAAATGGCATAGGTTTAGCATGACTTGACATAGTTTGGCACAGTTTGACACAATTAGGCACAGTTTGGCACACTTTGGCACAATTTTCATTTCCACTAGGGATTAGATAAAATGGATGTGTAGACACATTTCTTAGCATTTTTACTTACACTAAAAAAGCACATAGCCAGACGATAATAGTATATTGTGTACCTAGGGTGAAAAGTACTCTACCTTTGCATGCTTGTGGTTTGCAGTACGAGTCGAGGAGAGCAAGCAAGACCCGAAGGCAAGGGGCTACGTACTTAGAAAGTATTTCTAAAAGTGTTTAGTATTCTAGAGTAGTCTTTGGAAGTCTTTGGAAGTCTTTGGAATTCCGCAGTTATGAAATACTGCAATAAACTATAAGAATTCCAATAACTTCCAGATAATTCCAAAGACTTCTGGGGCACTTCCAATGGACTGCGTCTTTCTTCATGTATGATAAGATCGTAAGCTTTAAACCTTAAACCCAAATAACCCCAATTAAACAAACTTATGCAATTTTCGATCAGAAAAATTTCAATATTAAAACTATAAACCTTAAATCTTGTACTCTGAACCCACCAATACCATCTTAAGCATTTTGGAATAAACAAGTTCAAAGAATAAAATCTTAAGCCCTAAAAACTAAACCAAAATAGACTAATCTGAACAATTTGCATTGAACAAATTTGAGTAATATAATTGTGAACCCTAAACCTTAAACCGTAAACCCAAATAACCCAAGCTGAGCATATTGTATTTAAACAATATTGATAATAAACCCATAGACCCTAAACCCTAAACCCAACTGCCCCAAGCTAAGCATTTTTCAATTAAAAAAATTTAATAATAAAACCATAAACTTTAAATCCTACACCCAACAACTTGAAGATAAGCATTTTGCAATAAGAAAAATTTTAATGCTAGAATCATAAGCTCTAAACCCTTAACTCAAATAACCCAAGCGGATCAATTTGCAATACAAATATTTTAATAATAAAACCATAAACTCTACAACCTAAACACAACAACTTAGTAAACAAATTTAAATAATATCATTGTAAACCCTAAACCTTAAAACGTAAACTCAAATTATCCAAGCTGAGAGATTGACAATAAACAAATTTTAATAATGAAATTGTAAGACTTAAACCCTTAACCCTAAACCCAACTATGCTAAGCTTAGCATTTAGCAATCAGAAAAGTTGGAACAATAAAATCGTAGGCCCTAAACTCTAAGCCCAAATAACCTAAGCTGAGTAATTTTCAATAAACAAAATTTAAATAATATACCCACATAGCATGGAAGGTTTCTCGAAGTTTTGTGGAAGCTTCCAAGAAAGTTTTGGATTCTTTCGGGAAGCTTTCATAAAAACTTCCTAGAAGCACAAAATGTCCGCGTCAGATTCATGTCAGATATATTCCAGGAAAGGTTACTGTAACCTTTAAGGGAATCTTTTAAGAAGATTTTTCTAATGAATCCTAAAAGATTAGTTGTAAGCTTCCAGGATATTTTAAAAGTCCTTCTAAGATTTCTGAAAAGGTTGCCGTTAGCTTCCAGAAAGTTTTCCAAAGACTATTATGGAATCTTTCAGGAAGCTTTCATGGAAGCTTCCCGGAAGCTGAAAATGTCCGCGACAAATTCATGTCAGTAATATTCCAACAAAGATGACTGTGATCTTTTAGGGAATTGTTTAGGAAGATTTTTTTAAAGATTCCAAAAAGATAGTTGTAAGTTTTCGGAAAGGTTATGGTAAGCTTCCTGGATATTTTAAAAGTCTTCTAAGATTTCTGAATACGTTGCTGTTAGCTTCCAGAAAGCTTTCCAATGACTGCTACGGATGCTTTCAGGAAGCTTTCATTTCAGATTACCGCAACCGTTCAGAGAATCATTTGGAAAGCTTTTTCGAAAGGTTCAAAAACAGATTATTGTAAAGCGGTTCTTGTAACTGTTTTATTATTTTACACATTTTTATATTATTATTTTCGCTTACATTATACACGCTTATAGAATTATACAGCAATAACGCATTTATTAATACATTAAAAAAAAATTTGTACTTGGACGGGATTTGAACCCGGGACGCTGTACTCCAAATCTGCCATCCTACCGATAACGCCATCGCGGCTAGTTTAGAAAGACAATTCGTATCGTCCTTATATGTTACGTAAAATTCTAATATCAATAAAATATTGTTTTTTGTATATAAAGCATAGACATAACTTCTCTTTTATGTGAAAAAGTTTAATTAACTATGTGCATGTCAATTAATTTAAATAAAGTAATGCAGAAATCATATAATAGTACAATTAAGAGGCCGTTGATTACCGACAGCGATTCCTACTATCCCACATACCATTTTCGTAATTTATTTAAATAATATAATTTGTTTCATAAAAAACTATGAGTTGTCGGACGCTTTGTTCGAAAATAAGCAATATTTTAAGTTCCAAAACAGTTCATATAAATGTTAAACGAGAAAATATATGAAAATATACCCTTCTTATAAATATTAGAAAATGTTAAAAAATGTGAATAAATGTGAGAAAATGAGAAAAAATGTGAATAAATGTAAGAAAATCTGAGAAAATGTGAATAAATATGAAAATATATGGATAAATGTAAGAAAACTTGAATAAATATGCACACTGAACCTATTATGTACAATTTTTTTTCTATCTCTATGAGAAAACGTGATAAAACGTGAAAATATATGCCAAAACATGAGAAAATGTACATAAACGTGCAAAAATGTGAAAATATGCGACAAAACGTGTCGCTACTGTTCGATATCAGATACTTATGCACATTTTCTCATATTTCCTCACATTTTCTCATATTTTCTCACATTTGTCACATTTTTTCACATATTTGTCACGTTTTCGCACATTTGTCCACATAAATTATTTCCAGCAGGGAGACATGTATAATTTTCACCAATGTCAACGAATTGATTTATAAATGATGAAAAAAATGATCCTATGGAGTCCATAGAAGCTTACAAAATTGCGGCATAGTCAAATCAGCTGTGGCGAATTTTCGTGATCTTTACTCATTTTTCCCTAATATCGTCCTTAAAAAAAATTTTTTTTTGACTCTGCGGGTATTATTTTTCTTTGCAAGATCCGTAGTTTAAGGCTGAATCTAAAATCAGAACGATTGAAACGGAGTTATTGAACTCGTAGACGAAAAAGGGCGATTTTTTCGATGAAAAAGCGTTTTGTTAACTAGACAAAAAATTGTAACTTTATCATTTTTTTCGGGAAAGCTGGAATTTTTATGGATTATTTCACAACAGGTTAAATATCCTCCATTTTCTTCAAGTCACCAGAGACATCCGTTCTCTTGGAGTCAGAGAAAAATAGAGAGGAAACACGAAAATACGGCGCAGACTGTGTCAACCTTTGTAAGATTCTTTCGACTCAGAGGACCATTTTTTCGACAATTATATATCAATAAACATTGGTTACAATTATACATGTGTATCTGCTTCCTTTCTATGTTAAAATAAAGAAAAACGAGAGCGCAGATTTCGACATTAACCATTGCTTAGTAACCTTAATGCAATATTTCTTGCCAATTAAGCTGTCAAATCATACAATTTTCAATCTGTTAAGAAAGCTCACTATAATCTTTCCATCAACTTTCCAGGATAAATCCATGTTAGATTTCGGAATCCTTTCATTATACCTTACCTAAATCGTTCAACAACGATTCTAGTAAGGTTTAAAAGGAATATTTATTGGAAGGATACGGAAAGCTTTTTGGAAGATTGTCAAAAATATAACTTTTTAATATCTCAAGAAAGCTTACCGTAATCTTTCCATTAAGCCTCCAGGATAAATTCATGTTAGACTTCGGAATAGTTACATTATACCTTACCGAAGTATGTCATGAAAGATTGTAGTAAGGTTTAAAAGGAATATTTATTGGAAGTATATTGGAAGCTTTTTGGAAGATTGTAAAAAATATAACTTTTTATTATCTCAATAAAGCTTACCGTAATCTTTCCATTAAGCTTCCAGGAGAAATTCATGTTAAATTTCTGGATCCTTTCATTATATGAATTTACGTGTAAAGGCTGTCATGTCCTAGATGGCATCGACAGCTGTGTTAAATTATTATTGTTCAATTTTGATGAAATTTTGTTAGATTTAAATCTTGAATTTTTTATTATTGATAATTATTACCTTGATATTTATGTAATTGTTTATTTTGATTATTGTATATTTATAGAGTTTTAAATGAAGAAATTTTATGGGAAGAAGCCTAATCGGCATAAAAAACCTTGATTTATTAAATTGAAAACACAGAACTATTTTAATGAAACAATGAATTGGAAAATTTGTAACGAGTAACGCCGCACACAGAACAAGTCGTAACATATAAAACACGCGATGATTGTCGAACCCACACCACATTCACATTCACACAGTTTATTAATAAAAAATGTTGTTGCCAAGATGGCGTTAATGCCAAGAAGGCGTTATGCCAAGAAGGCAGTCGACCGTTGGATCGACTAATCGTTGTGCGAAATACGTTGGTTTGCGTCTTAGTTGTTAGTAGTTAAAGTTACGTTATGACGGAGAATCGTTAATTCTCGTTGATGAGTTAGTAGGTTGATAGTACGATAAGCGAACGCATAAACCTGCGGAAATATCGCGGGAGAGATCCGCATGCTGTCAGTCATCGTTGACTACTACTTTCTTCTGGCGCGAGTTCGACGCGTCGCAGGAGAGAGTCGCCGTATCCATCGACACCACTCTCCGACGCACTCATGCGAACTCAGCCAGAAGCTCACTCACACAACGCACATGCAAACAACACATGTATTACGTCGGAACATTATACCTGACCTAAATCTTTCATGGAAGATTCTAGTAAGGTTTAAAGATTTATTGGAAGAATACGGGAAGCTTTTTCAAAGATTGTCAAAAATATAACTTTTTAATATCTCAAGAAAGTTTACCGGAATTTTACCTTAAGCTTCCAGGAGTAATTCATGTTAGAATTCTGGAGCCTTTCATTATACCTTACCTAAATCTTTCATGAAAGATTCTAGTAAGGTTTAAAAGGAATATTTATTGGAAGGATACCGGAAACTTTTTGGAAGATTACACGTAATATTTCACAATCGATAATTTGAATATTGCGCGTTATCTTACGTAAATATTGCAGGAAGTTTTCGTGAAATATTTTTATGTAATATTACTGAAACTTTTATATTAGTTACGTAAAGCTTAAGGAAAGTTTTTACTGGAATCATTCTTGAATCTATCGCTGGGAATCTTTTATGCTATGTGGGTAATTGTGAATCCTAAACCCAAATAACCTAATCTAAGAAGTTTATAATAAACGAATTCTCAAAATTAAGTTTAAGCCCGTAACCCTAAGCCCAACTACCCCAAGCTAAGCATTGTGGAATAAGATAAATTGTAGCAATACAATCGTAAGGTCTAAACCCAAATATCCCAGGCTGAGTAATTTGCTAAATAATCAAATTCGAATAATAAAATCGTAAGCCCTTAACTCTCAACTGTACAATCAATATACAGGTATATATGAGGCTTTTATGAAGTAAATTTTTATTTTTCTTAGTATATAGCATAATCCTCATATCAAAGTCAATAATTTAAACCATCGTAGACTTCTGGACCACATACAGTCGGCCAGTATTAAAACTTTTAATTTTTTTAATTTACAAGTGTATCGGTTCGAAGAATATACTGTAAAATTTTAGTCAAAATCGTGCGAACCTTTTCTTATCCAAATCAATTTAAATGTTTTCAATAAGTCATTAGAATGGACATTGCGCCACTATTTGGTCCGTTATAAGACGTTTTTAGAAGATTCTGGAAAAAAGTTGAATCTTGTTGGGTAAAAGTTGAAATATCAGAGAGACAGGAACTATGATGTTGTATTCTGACCCAATCGAAAAATAAATAGCCAATAATTAAAAGAAAACATAAATCATTTAAGTAGTTAGAACCTGCATGCAAATTAGGAAGTAATATTAATACCGAGTTGATCAGCGTGGGTTTCATCGATTGTCTCGGCGTCCGGTTCAGCGAACCTCCTCGAGAGATTAGAGGAGTCTGGCTTAAGGAATATTGGAGTAGAAAGTAACGAACATTAGCCCTATATAAAATAATAGTCAGTTGTAAGGACAAAATCCTATTTATGTTTTATAATTATGTTTTCTTTCTCTTATTGGCTATTTATTTTTCGATATAAATAGCCAATAAGAGAAAGAAAACATAATTATAAAACATAAATAGGATTTTGTCCTTACAACTGACTATTATTTTATATAGGGCTAATGTTCGTTACTTTCTACTCCAATATTCCGTTGGCCGACCGCGTTGCCCAAGTTACCAATAACATGTAATAAAAATCACGCTGTCTCTGGAACCCTTAATCTGAAATAAATAAAATAAACCTAACGACGAACACACGCAGCTTCACTCTCCACTCAGTCTCGATCTAAAATGCAGCTATAGCTGAAACAGAAATAATTTGTGGAAAGCTGTCATTAAGTAATTTTTAAGTAAAAATTACACTAAAACTCTCTTGATAATTATCTCGGCCGAGCGCTTTGTGAGCAACGATTCACTGGCCAGACTAATCCACTCACGTTGAATGGTACTCCATATAATACAACCAGAGTTCAATGGCTACCGTCTTCTCCAATTTTCCATGTGGTGCTGCTAACCTCGAAAAGAATGCGGCTACTCAGAAAAAGCGACTTTACTCGGCGAGAGTTCCGGGCGGAATAAACAAGATGGTAACTCTCGCCCTGCTCCTTCAAAAAAATCCTTCAAACGGGGACTTCCGGACGACCTCCTGTACGCCGTAAGCGTATATGAACCAGCAACGCTTGACGCAGCTCTAAAGATTTCCCAACGTATCGAAAGGAACATGATAGGGTCAAATGATAGAAAAGGCAATATGAGTATCATTGCAAATGACCTCAGAGAAGACGAATACGACAAATGTCATGTTCATTTTCGAAATGACCATACACCTGCAAACAGAACTTCATGGAGAAACCAATCTCCCACAGGTACCTATAGAGACAATCCCCGATCTAACTATAATCCTCAAAACAGAACCTCATACGATCAACGAGGAAGCAGCAACTACAGAAATAATTACCAGACCAGAAGCCCAACCAAATTTCGTCAATTCAAAGGACGTCGGGATGACTACCCACACGGAGTTCTATCCGTCAATTCGAGGGCTGTCGGGATGACTACCAAACAAGGAGTCCTACCCGTCAATTCGAGGGCCGTCGAGACGAAGAACGACGAGACCACTACACAACAAAAAGTCCTTCTCGTCAATTTGAAGAACGACAATACGAAGCACATAGACCCGAAAACTCATAAAGTCACCTCACAAGGGCACGATCTCCAACTCCTATCCATTACCCCCACCAAACCTCTTATCCATACATCCCCTACCCTTCACATTATCCCTTTGTACCAAAATATTTTCCATAATACCCAACTTATAATTATCCTAACCCGAAAGTTCCTTTCCAAAAGACTAAATCTGAGGAGAATTTAAACTCCTTGAATGTCCGCCGAACGGAAGCGTCGCCGAGCGAAATGTCCAAAGAGCGTCCCCCAGCAGTCAAAATTATATCAGCCGAACAACTTCAGAAGAAACGTGCGGACGAGCAGCCGCTCCCCTAATAATTCTAAATGCCCCCGAACTACAACAACCCACAGAGTTCTTAATAGATACAGGTGTCAAAATAAACCTAATACATGTAAACACAGTATAACCCAGAACTATCGTAGCCGGCCATGAAACCATGACCATAACAGGAATCACAAGGGATAGCGTAACAACCGCTGGATCAACGGAACTAACCTTCTTTGTTACGCCTATTAAGTTCCAAGTCCTAACCGACGACCTCCCGATTCCTATAATGGGAATATTAGGTTTCAATTTCTTAAAAACAGAATCAGCAGAAATCTCTTTTCACCATAACGCCCTAATCACATTGTCTAGACCTATTATACCAATAAGGTTTACTAACTACGAATATAGGAAACCTACACCAACCAAATACATATTACAGGCTAGAACAAAAACTCCAATAAAGATAAATTTGTTTCCCACTGATCTAAAGACTGGATACATACCCCGGCTCAAGACCCCTAAAAACTTTATCGAAGAAGCTGTGGTTACTAACGACAAACAAGAGTGTTACGTCATGGTAACCAACGCTTACGAAGAACATGCTGAAATCGAAATTCCACCCATGGAATTGCATCCCTATGACTCTGACGAATCAGAAGATTTCTTCGAGACAGAAAACAGCGACGACGAAATTTCTCCGAACCGCCTACAAAGCATTGTCGACTCCTTAGGCATACGCATCTCGTTAATAAATACCAAGAGTTATTCCATTTACCTGAAGACTCCTTGCCTGCGACTGACGTACTAGAACACAGCATCCCGACTACAGACGACGCCCCAGTATTCATTAAACAATACAGGTACCCTCCGATTCATAAGGAGGAAATCAAAAATCAAGTGAATAAATTAATTAAAAATGGAATTAATGAAAATTCCTCTTCTCCCTTCATAGTCCTTTATGGATTGTACCCAAGAAGACAGATTCGAAGGGCAATAAAAGATGGCGGATGGTCATCGATTATCGAGCCCTTAACGAAAAGACAATCGGAGATGCCCATCCCAGATTTATGAAATCTTGGACAGATTAGGCGGTGCAAAATACTTCTCGATTTTAGATTTGGCCAGCGGGTTTCACCAGATAAAAATGAACCCGAAGGACCGCCAGAAAACTGCATTTAGCACGGGCACTCGCCACTACCAATGCGTGAGAATTCGGTTTGGTTTAAACAATGTACCAGCCACTTTTCAACGTCTTATGAACCAAGTGCTATTGGGACTTCAAGACGTTGAACTTTTGGTATACCTGGATGACGTAATTGTATACGTATTTAACCTAGAGGAACATCAAAAAAAGAGAATAAGGCTATTTGATCGCTTACTAAGAGCTAAACTTTCACTTCAGCCGGACAAATGCGAATTTCTCGCCACTGAAGTCCAATACCTAGGACACATTATCAGCGAAGATGGTGTATGCCCCGACCCAAAGAAAACAGAAGTAGTACACAAATTCCGAAGACCGAAAAATCAAACTAATATTCGACAATTTCTAGGACTCGCCGGATATTACAGAAGATTCATCGAAAACTTATCTGCAAGAGAACGACCACTATTCGATTTACTTAAGAAAACCATACCTTTCGAGTGGAAATATGAACACAATAAAAGTTTTGAAGATTCGAAAAATGCACTATGTGCGGCACCTGTCTTGCAATATTCCGACTTCTCTCAACCCTTTATTTTGATAACAGATTCATCAGACTTTGCGGTCAGCGCTGTGCTAAGTCTGGGGAAGATCGGCGAAGACCGTCCCATAGCCTACAGGTCCCATATAATGAAGCCAGCCGAAAAAAATTATGAAACGACCGAGAAGGAATGCCTCGCAATAATTTACGCAGTACTCATTAGATTCTTCGTAAGCGTTGGTTGCCGTGACGTAACACTCTTGTTTGTCGTACTCCATTTTCGACCTTACTTGTGTGGTCGGGAGTTCACCCTAATCAGTGATCATGAACCATTAAAATGGATAGACTCAGTTAAACCCCCTGTCCAACGCCTCATTAGATGGCGCACTAGGTTAAGGGAATACAAATATAAATTCATGTACAAACCAAGACGACTAAATATTAACGCAAACGCTTTATCCAGAAACCCCGTACAACCCAATGTCATTGCACTACCAATATCCTCTTCAGCAAAAATCACCCAAAGTACTAGGGAGACCAATGGGTTCCATAAATAAACCCCCTAATCCTGTCGGATCCGATTCCGAGACAGCAGGAGCCACTATTGCTGAAAGAGTCCGACAACGAAGGCTTAAACCGTCAATAGTACTACAGAAATCCGCACCAGTCAACAAGGATAACATATCGCAATTAAAAGCACCGAAACAGGTTCCATTAACCAGTGGAACATCCAAAAGTGAACGGCCAGCACTCGTCAAAAGAGTCACCTTCGGGCTCGGGAGACGACTCCAGTACTATCACACAACCACTACCGGAACCAAGAAAACCACACAGCGGATTGCCAAGCCTTATATCGAAAGGACCACCAACCAGAAGGAAAACCCCCTGTTCTGAAGATGAACAACACCCCGCGGAAAAACAAAACAAAAATATCAGGGAAGTAAACACCGAGAACTCTTCATCAGACGAAATAGAACGATTCGACGATTACTGATGGGACGACCACCACTCCGATATACGAGGACGACGGCACCCAATGGCACGATCAACACCGGTCGAACCCGAACTGTCCGAAAATAGCGAATCTGCCGATTTCGTTGCCGAATTTAGGCGACAGTTAAGGAACCCATTTCTTGCACTACGCGAGGAAATTGATGAGTCATCAACGGAAACCGATGACTTCATAGGTAACGATCCTATGTCCAAAGCCTCAGATACTATACCATCGAGAATATTTTATGCTGAATTTATCAGAAGATCGGACAATAAGTTAAAAATCAAGCTCATCAACAAAGGTATAACACACATGGATAACATCCTTCACTTTACTTCTGCAGATTGCGTATTCACCACACCTATCACAAAACTATTGATAGACTTAGGTAAAATCGATACTCATAGTATAAAAAACCTTAAACCCAAAAAGGGGCAGGTCAGACCAAATAACGTTCTCCACATTCCACGATTTACTTAAGAAAACCCTAGGCGAATGCGAATGTACGATCTTTATTTGCTACGGAATCACCACTATATCGCCAGAGGACATACGTAACCAAATAATTAAAGAATATCACGACAGTCTGATAGGCGGACACAGAGGGGTAACTAAGACATACCGACGTGTCCGCGAGAAATTCTATTGGACAGGAATGAAATCGAACGTAACAGAATAGATCAGGAGCTGTAAAAAGAGTCAAGAGTTAAAACTAGTCAGAATAAAAAACAAAGAACCAATGGTAATCACCGATACACCAATAGAACCCTTTGACAAAATATCCATAGATACCGTCGGACCACTTCCTTTAACTTCTGATGGTAATATATACATACTCATAATTCAAGACAATCTCACGAAATACTGCATCGCCGTTGCAATTCCAGACACTAAAGCCGAAACAATAGCCGACGCTTTAGCACGACAGGTGATAACCTTATACGGATCTCCCCGTATAATCTTATCCGACAAAGCACCAGCTCTGATTTGTAAGGTAATGCAACAACTTTCAAACATATTTAAAACAAGACCGGTTGCCATCCCCAACCCAACGGCAGCCTATAAAGAAGCGACCTAGTACTCATGGAATATATTCGACAATACATCGATAAATACGAGGACTAGGACAAAGTAATACCTTTTGATATATTTTCCTACAATACTAGTGTCCACGAGTCCACAAACTTTACGCCATTCGAACTAATTTTTGGTAAACCAGCTCGCACCCCAACTTCATTTTCAAATGACACCGAAACATATCCATCATACTTAATCGATTTAATAAATAGACTACATGACACTAAGATGATTGCAACGCAGACTCCGATAGACTCGAAATATAAATCCAAACATTATTATGATAAAAAAACTAAACACCACCCTTACTCGCCAGGTGACAGCGTATATGTACTTAAAGAACCAATAATAAATAACTAGATATGACCAACAAGGGTCCATACAAAATAATACAAATTTTCGAAAATCACAACGTCATTCTAGAAGATGAAACGGGCAAACGATTTCTTAAACATATCGACGAAATAAAATGAGCCTATCACAAATAAGAACAATTTTGTTACAGATGCAGTGCGAACTCGTAATCATAATAGCCCTTGCAATTAACGGAAACACAACGGATAGATTCTCCATTCAAGAGATCAATGAAATCCCCGGGATCTACTTCAAGAAATAAGAAGACATGAGATACACTCAAGCATACTAGAAAATAATAGTCTTCCTCGATATATCGCCGCTACGATTCAACCAAAGTTACATGAACCGCACGGTGCAAAACATAAGGTACTCGTGTTATCAACACCCATTTCTCTGCACTACACTAACAAAAATATTAAATTACATCCGAACCAAAGTAAAAAGAGTAGATTCTATACATGAAAATTTAATTGATTCCAAGCAAGAAGTTGAATCGATATACCCTACCGAAATTCCAACGCCCACACCTATCAAATAAAGAAGCGCACTATTCGGATTTATGGGAAGCTTTAGTAAAACTCTCTTTGGCACATTATCCGAAATTAATTTGTTATTCAAGGGCCAAATAAAGTTGGCCAGATCAGCAAAAGAAGACACACATAGTGCAACACAAAATTTCATCTATAGAAGAAAACATAAAACATTCCAACAGAGTCATAAACGAAAGTCTACTTGCACTACGCAGAACGACTCAAGGAATGTTCGATCTGAAAGACATATGGCAAAGATATAAATTTACCCGGAAATTCAGCGACATCACCAACGATATAGAATCAGCCCTTCATATGTACCAAGACACGTTTCAAACAATCCTGGATGCTGTACGCTCAGCAAGGATAGGACACTTACACATAATTAGACAAATAGTCGATCTCTACCCGGAATACGAGTTCCCGGTTACAATAACACAACACCACAGTATTTGCACACATGATCATCCAATTTACAAAGCTGACGTAGATATGGCCTGCAAATATCTACAACTTAATCAACCCATCCATGACAGCCTTAAGAAATGTAGCATAAGTTACCTGCCCCAACATGTTTATCATTGGACTCACCTTGACTCTATTGATGGATGACTGTACTCTGTTCCCAAACCCGCCACGATACAGATTTTATGTCCCGGAGAACAACACGAACTAATAAGAAAAACAGGCGTCGGACTACTCAAAATCCAACCTAGATGCTCTGCGCGCCAAGACCACACAACATTAGTAGGAATGAAAAACCTAGGCACAAGAGTTGAATTCCTTTATTTGCCTAAACTATCACTTACTAAAACCAATATTGATAATCTCTTCTACCATAAATTAAGAATTATAAATAACTCACTTAACCATCCAACCTTCATACCAAAGTACGCACCAGCAAAACTAGAATCCCAGGTAACACTCGAAACCATACAAAACATATATGACTCATCCATCGTTGAACAGGACAATACAAAACTAAACTCATACATATCTTATAGATCCATAGGATCAAACGCAGTCATACTAATCCTCATACTAACTCTGATGATTACATTATGTATAAAATGCCATGCATAGCCAAAGCTACGATTGTGAATTGCACCCAATAAATGCAATAGTACACCCTCCTTCAAGAATTCCATCAAACAGAGCATCGTTCATATCCATGTATGCTCCTCATTTAAATGAAAATCATTCTAGTAATAAAGACACAAACACAGATTTAAAAAAAAAAAAAAATAACACAGGATAGTAGACATGCTTGTACACTTTGCCCAATCATTCATTCGGTCGACGCTTCAGCAGAACGGCCACACTAACTTCAACCCGTTTTAATTGCTTGCGAAAGTTAAACAGTATTTTCATTTAATCTTCAACTTCTGTCAACAGGAAATATCACGAAAACAATGTTTACAATAGAGATAATGGTAGTAATACTTGTGCTTGCAAGAATAATCCACTCCTATCCCTACACTATAACCCACCTTCCTAATAACCCAGGACTATATTTTGAGAACATGGGCAACTTCCATAACAGCATCAGACACCATGTACTCTTCACTGAAATAGAGATCTACAGCCTACATCATGAACATGACCTAGTGCCATTGGTCAAACAAGCAATTTATGAATGTCCAACTAACGCAACAGAATGCCAACTACTCTCAGCACAAGCAAAATATTTCTTTAGAAGATTGGATACAGCATCTGAACTACTGGACCGTCTCACCACTCTTCCTCTCACCACAGGAAAACAGAAGGAACCAAAAAAGAACCAAACACAATTGTTAAATTGTTGTTATTGAAAGCTCCCAAATATTAATGGTAGTCTTCAACAAGATAACAGCCATAAGGGACAAAGCGATGACCATCGGATCATCCACGCCGTTTCCGCAGAATGGAAAATTCAAAAGAGAACTAGACTTCGTCAGAAGCGTCAGAAAATGGATTGCAATTACGGAAGCTATTCTGAATTGCCATGTCAACATTATGAGAAGAATAATCGACATTACTACTAGTGTCGATTCTGAACCAAAAATCATGAAGTTGTTCACCCAGGCTAGCTGGAAGAATCTACGAAGCACTATCCAAACATTGAATAAGGATCCCTTGCCTGCATTCCCGAGATATGAATTTTAAGAAACAGATATAAAGTTACCATACGGATGAACTTCACGAGCCGAACTATCAGTTCAGAACTCTCACTCAATACCATACAAGAGGAAGTAATGAATCAAATCGAAATACTCCGCGTTAACCAGAAATATAGGGACTACCGTCTCTACGCACTAATAATTACGCTAGGAACAATAGGATTCACCATGACCATTCTCTTCATGATGCGTGCTTCAACTAAGATCAAGGACCTGAAATGCAAATATCGACACTTGAAGAAGATGCGCAAAACGAGACTCACCATCGAAGTATTCCACGACTCGCTACTACCACCACCCCTGCCTTTTCTAATAGAACTTACGCAGACACCACCGCCCCTTCCAGAAGAACCACCGCAATTAACATCTTTCTGTCCTAAGACCAACGCTTTCGCTGCCCCATATTTAACATAAAATTTGTATTATTATTATTATTATTTCTCTGTTTTTATCTGTTTAGTATTATCACTCCTCAATTTAGCAGCAGAAGGGTTGATCTTTAGCATAAGATCTAACTATTTCCATTTATAAATTACGACCACCAACTAATAGCGAAAAACGTTAATACTACCGCCAATATTGTTAATTTTTTTTTTGTTTTTCTCTTTTTTATAATCATTATTTTTGGAAAAGCGACAACAACCAGGTTTCTTGTTGTTCTCGCTTCTCCAACAACAGGACTTAGCACTGGTATTAATAGAGCCACTGAAGTATAGCGCGTTATCCTTCACGTTCTGCAAAATAAAAAAATAAAAAATATAATGGGACGAAAAGGGGGAGGAAATGTATATGTATATATATAGTAATGAATGGACGAACATTATAATCACACAAACGTATTCGAATGCAAATTGAGCCCTTTTATGATTACGTCACATATGCATGCATATGTTCATATTGACGTGCCCGTCTCGTTTTCTTTCTTTTGTTGTTCCTCTTTCTCCTCTCCCCCCTCTGACACCCACGAATACACCACACTCATCACTCAAAACCACCTACAGTGCCTGTATTAATGTCGACCATATCCTACATAGCTGCATGAAATAATAAGTAATATGCCGTAGCAGAACAACTAGTGAATGGGACGTAGGACGAAGAAAGAGAATATGTATACGTTCGTGTATATATATATATATATATATATATATATATGTTTCACAATCATCATTGGTTTCAGCAAATAGATCTCATAAATAAACTGCACCTATTACTGGATCTGGGATGCAATCCCGCGCTAGAACCCTGCCATCTAAGGACACTCCGAAACAACCAAAAATGTACGCTATGCCGGTGACGTATGAAAAGAAGATCACTGATAACACTAAACCCTCATCGAGGACCCGACCCGGTATGGATAGACCAGTGGCAACACAGTTTATTAAGACACAAACAAAAGACACAAAGCTGGAAGCGAACAGCCCGCTGTATCGCCGTGTGAGTTGCGATATAATAGTTAAAAGTACAGTTTAAAGTTTTGCTGCTGAGTCCAGCCACTTCCTATTATAAAATCAAATCGAAGAATATTATTATATCGAAAAGCCCAGATTGTCTACGACCAAGTAATAAGTGTATAAATTGTAACAAGCTTCAAATAAAAGCAAAGTAAGAATATAAAATATATATATCAATCTTTTATTATTTTAAACCCGATTATTTTCCGCAAGGGGCACATTGCCCCAGCCGATCTTCCTCCTCACGTCCTCCCTTATCACGACACGCTACACAAACCTACTCGTGCAAACCGTTCGGCACGCAGTAGGGAAATCCGCAGCATACTTGATTATTTTAACAAATAATCCGGTATGTTACACAACTATCATCACCGAGGTATATCGATTTATTCAAATTTGCGTGGTATAAAAGTGGATACATTGATGTATCACCTGCGAAATTTGAAGATCCAGTTCATTTTGCTTTTGGTACGAAATCTAATACACACTGCGAAGTAGACGGTTGCTCCAACATTGCAATAGTTACATGTTCTTGGTGTAAAAAGTCTATATGTTTGAAACATTTTTTTTATGACTACCATTATTATTCATTGTATTAACACTAATTAACATTAATTTAGAACATATAACTATTAATTAATGCACTAATTTATATTTAATACAGATTATATCAAATTATTAGAAATATAGAAATTTTAAAAATTATATTGATATGTAGAAAAATTGTAGAATAAAAAATCAACATCAATATACAATATTTTTTGTATAATAATTTATATATATTAAAAAAAATCAAATTTATTTTTAGATAAAATAAGGTATCTAACCCTTCGTATAAAAGCAGAAAAGCGTTCTTTACAAAGAAAAAAATTGGCTTTGGGTTAATTAGAAAATTTCAATTTGTTTTCGAGATATTAAAAGAAAAAGATTTTTCAGGGGTTAAGTATAAGGGTAATTTTCATCCCTAAAATGGTTGTACAAGTATCTATGTATATATTTATTATGTTTTTTTTCATGTTTTACAGTATAATACAAAATTAAGTAAATTATTAAAGCCTATGTCAGGAAACTCGTGTTAGAAGGTAGACCCCTTTAAATAATTTTTTTTTATCAACTCCCGGGACCGGTCAACTTTTAATTTTAATATTGTTTATAATAGAACGATTTTTTATAAAATTCGGTTAATTAAGAAATTTCTGAAGAAAGAAAAAACGAAAAAAAGTCATATATACCCTTATAAAAATAAGGGATGCAACCCTTCAGAGTGAAAACAATTACCACAGAAGCGCATTTTGATAAGAAACAAATTGGCATTGGTTTCATCGAAAAATTTCAATTCGTTTCTGAGATATAAAAAAAAACTGTTTTTGGGGGTCAATTTTAAGGGTGGTTTTCACCCCTTAAATCGCCGAATTGGCTCGTAAAAGAAATACGTGTCTAATACTTTTTGATGTACTATCACATATCACAATATCAAGAAAATCGGTGAGGTACACCTCGGGTAGTTTCCTTGTAAGCTCCATTTTTCATAACCCTCCGTGTCCCAAGCATATAAGTAATAGGATTCCCCCCAAAAAAATCCGCTAGGCGGCAGCAGGTGCCGCGAGCGAAAAAATGACCTCTACTGGCACGTGCGTGGTGCTACGTGTACTGTTTGTGTGGGTATCTGTGATGTACCTCTTTATTTGTATTAGTCTCGCTGGATAAGCAGTACACCAATTTACCTGTACAAAAATTTATGAAATAATTCTGGGATCATTGTTGAGCTTTAAGATTCGGATATATAATATAAATTAAAATTTTTTTTTTTAGTTTTCTCAACTTCTTTGTGGTTCAAATAAGTTGGTCCCCCATTACGATATCGGAAATGACCAACTTTGATCTAATGTAGATATTACTTTGCATCATTTCAAGTTTATCACATGAAATTGAAAAAAAAAAAGAAAAAAATGTATGTGTACTGGAGGACTCATCGAGGCTTAAAATGTTAATACTTGCTAAACAATATCAATAATACACAAAAAAAATTGTTATTTGTTCCATCACTAACAAAAAATAAATGATATCGCACTGAAAGTGTGCGTTTAGCTATTCTATCGCTACTTTGATTCGGTAAAATTTCAAAGTGAACTGAATACAAATTCTTTTTTGAAATTAGAAATTTTAGCATAGGCTCTTATGGCCAAGTAGCATTTACACCTGTAAAGCTATGATTCCTATATAAAACCACCAGCAGATTATACTATTTTAATTGAATATTTCGATTATTTAAATACAAACCCTGGTTACCAATCAAATATGAAAAATAATTAATAAATAACTATAATGAGTGTATCAATTGTCATACTTATTGACCTAAATTATTTTTCATATATTATAGCATATATTTAGGTTAATAAGTATAACAATTAATACTAAATCATTTTTATTGGAATTGTGTTGGTGAACAAAGAAATTGTGTGCTCCATGGGGCCCGCGTAAATACGGGACTATGCAACGGATAAACGAGGTGTCAAGCCATTCAAATTTCCCGCAGTATTTCGCACAATAGTAGATAATTACAAACCGAATGGCAATAATCTAGTTTTTCATAAAACTGTTTATTTTTTAATAATAGCCAATTTTTTAGAATTCTCAGGTCGATAAAGTAGGGACAATGCAAATTGATTTCGATACTACCTTTATCTGAATATTCATATAAACTTAAATTACATTTGCCATATTGTAATTCTGCAACTTTTTATACTTATTGTAACTCTTTATAAATTTGTGTAATTTCTTGACATTTTTTGATAATTGTTTTCGTAGATTCACATATTGCACACTTTTTTTATTCTACAATCAAAATCTACAAAATCGTTTTTGAATCTTTATTTTAATAAATAGTCAAGCTAACCATATTGATGATATTCGAACCTCATCATGTTCATATCCTTGAAGCAAAAATTATCTGGAATTTAATAACACAATAACTTGTCATTGTATTCATAATAATCCATATGTGAATATAAATATTATTAGTTTCTATCATATTATGTAATAATTTACAGTTAATAAGTTACAATACATTTTGATTATTTGTAGATTCAAAAGTGTACCGTACATAAAAAAAACTTCAAATTAATTTAGTTTCCGTATGATATGACAAATAACTGAATTAAACTCAGAATATTGTCTATTTTGATTGCAAATTTAGAAAACTGGAATACTTAATGAGAGCATTGACGATATTTTAAGTTTAGTCGTTTCATAAAATTGGACAAATTTTATTACTAAAAGAAGCTAATAATATTTATATTGCACGATTTCCTGACGTTTAAATATTATCAGTGTTTAAATATCATCTTGAACTTAAAACAGAATTTAAATAAACTATTCTATTAATTATATATCTGATTTATATTAAAATCTTTATATATATCAATAATTTGTCAAATAGAAAATAATTCTAAGATAAAATTTAGCGGCAACAACATTTTAAGTAAGCTCTTCAAATAATAGTAGTGAAATTTCTCACATATTTTATACTTTTAATATATTCACATTTTTTAATTACACAATTATTTTTGTATGCACATATTACTGTTTATGGTTCACTTCAGTTTCTATTATTAGAATAATATATACAATTTTTAAATAGACAATTACTTGTTCTATGCGCACATCACTGTTTATTGTACACTTCAGTTTTTGTTATTAGAATCACTCCCATTTTCCTAATAACAACAAAAATCAAAACAAACCGAGATTATATGTATGACCTCACTTCATGTACATAACATGATTTGTCCGCTTGCTACATTCAACTTTCGATCCTTCTGCTTTTCTTTGAAAACCTCGATGAAAAAAAAACAACGTTTTTACATATTTTTTCGATTAATTTTACCAAAAAAAGTGACAAAAAAGTGATTACCGTCGGAGATTTAAGCTAATTTTCGGCATAACCTCAATAGAGTCCCAGCTGTTGTAGAATCTGCCAGTCTCTCATATATATATATATATATATATATATATATATATATATATATATATATATATATATATATATATATATTGTGTGTGTGTGTGTATGTGTGTGTGTGCGTGTGCGTGTGTGTGTGTGAGCGTGTGTGTATGCGTGTGTGTGTATGTGTGTGTGTGTAGGTATGCCATCACGCTAGAGGGGAAGAGATGAGCGAGAGAAAGACTCGCAAATTCTACAACAGCTGGGACTATATTATATATATATAGTAGAGACAACGGAAAGTCATATATATATATATATCTCAGAGAAAATAAAACGGAACTGTGGAGAACAAAACGAAATGATAAATACTGAGCAAATATTCCACGCTTTATATCGTTATTAGATGAATATTTTTTTAAATAAGTGCCAATAGACTGCATATTTGTTAATCAGAGTTGAGATATTGATATTTGAAAATTTTGAAAAGGTTACAAAAGTACAATGAGACGTATATTACGGCGTCGGAGTGCCCGTTCAGCTTCGTACCGTTTTACACTTATACTTGCCATCGGGCCCTACTGCGCTCCTCGATATTCCAAATAATCATGAATTTCAGTTTTTCATAAATTTTTTAGCGAGTCCGTAATTATGTAATCGTTTTTGTGTTGCAATTTATTTTCATTTATTATGTTGTATTAATTTATTACAAAAAGACGTATCTAACTAACATATTCATTACGTTTTTGTCGTTTTAAACTATTTTCGTCTCTCCGTATTGTGGCTTTTTATGTCATTCTCCCATTTTCTTTTAATTATATCTTAATTATTTCGTAGGGGTTATAATTTTTTTAATTTTAAGATATTCTGCGAGCATATTTTATGGTTTTAATACTTTTTTTATTTTGTCTAATCCTGGTTTCTGATGTCTAATTGTGATTTTTGATGTTCTTCTTACATTTTTTTTTTGTAGTATTTCTTTATTATTTATGCGTGAGTAAAATTTTTTATTGTCTTTTATGTTTCATTTTACTCATTTTTGTGGTCATTTTTTTCTTATAACATCAATAATGTTCTTCTAGCATATTGTACTATTTTTAATGTGTTTTTTATGTTGCCTAATAGTGGTTTCTGATGTTTTCCCTCCAGTTTTTCTTAAGTATTTCTTTATTAATTTAACGTGGAAACATTTTTTTATTGTTTTTTGTGTTTCATTGTGTTCCATTTTGTGGCCATGCTTTTACATAACAGAAAATATTCATCTAGCTGCGATTTTATATTTTTAATACATGCCTTTCATGTTTATTTAGCATTTCGAATACCTGGGTATTTACGAAAATCGTAAATATTTAACGTGAATTATTAACATAAATTAAGTGAAAAATATATTTTATTTCGTGCATTGGAGGTAATGATATTAATAAATCATAATAATTAATAAATAAAGTAATATTATATTTGTAATATGCTTTTTATGTTGTCAGAGTATTTCGAATATCTGGAAATTTACGGAAATAGGATTGGTATAACGTGAATTAGAGTTGTAAAATAAACGTTGGATGTATTTTATCTTTTGTATTAACGACAGTAATGATAATAATAAATCTAGCTAAATAATATTATTTTGTATATCTAGGTTATTACGAAAATCGGAAAGTTCTTGCGAAAATTAAAAACAAAATTATTAAATATTAAATGTTTTAGGAGCATGAAATTCTACTTTCAGGTATGTATTCATGCTTGGGGTCAAAGTGACTCAAAGGAGTTATTTAGAGGTCAAATCTACGTTTGCTGCAGGCAAGCTAGTGAATCGTAGCTTTTCCAAAACTGACCCAATTAAAAGTTGTTTGGCTCGAAGGGGGCCATAATTACTGACCGTGACCTTGACCTCCATTTTCTAGGCGATTTGACGGTCATCTTGTGTTTTTTAAATGGGAACCCCCATTTTTGACTCCGGATTATGAAAGAGCACGAAATTCTACTTTCAGGTACGTGCCCACGTTAGAGCTCAAAGGGTCTCCTAGGGGTTGTTTAGAGGTCAAATCCCTGTTTGGTGCAGGAAAGCTGGTATATCATGGTTTTTCCAAAAATGACCCAATTAAAAGTTGTTTGGGTCGAAAGTCGCCATGAGTTGCTGACCTTAATCTCAAATATAGTTGTGTTACATTTGTACAATTGAAAGATCACAGAAGTCTCCGGTTTACGGTCTCCGATGACTCCAGTAAGTTCATATAATTTTTTTGAAGTTCATCATATATGTGCGCGAATAGGGCCTTATAATTTTTTGTTTTTATAATTTGTTTAACCTTATAAAATTTGGGCCTTATAATATTTTGTTTATAGTCTTTTTGGGCCTTAGAATTTTTTGTATAATTCTATTATTATAGTATTTATTATAGTTTTTTGTATAATAGTATTATTATAGTAATTTTTTTAACTTTATCACTTTTTTGGTTTTATAATTTTTTGGCCCGTAAAAAATTTGAGCCTTTAAAGTTTTTGGATACTATTTTTTAGGTACTATTATTTTTTGCGCATTATAATTTTTGTGCCTTAAAATTATTTGCTTATTACAATTCTTGGGCTTTAGAATTATTTGCGGATTATAATTTTTGAGCATTATATTTGTTTTGGGTCTCATAGTTTTTGCCTATTATAATTATTGGGCCTTATAACTTCTTTGTTTTTATAAATTTTGTGTCTTATAATTTATTGGACTTTATAATTTTTGGACAGTATTTTTTTAGCATTACTACTTTTTGATCATTATAATTTTTTTGTATTAAAATTTTTGGGCATTATACATTTTTGGACAGTATTTTTTGGGTATTATTATTTTTAGCGGATTATAATTTTTTTGTATTCAAATTTTTGGGCATTACACTTTTTTGGGCCTTATAATTTGTTTGGTTCTATATGTTTTATGGGGTTTATGAATTTTTTGGCTTTATAGGCTCTTTTATTTCATAGATTTATGGCTTTTTATGGCTTTTATGGCTTTTATGGGGTTTTTGGATTTATGGGGTTTATTATTTTTTACGAGATTTATGGGGCTTGTGAGTTTATGGTTTTTTTTGGGTTTTTGGGGCTTATGGGGTTTCTGTTTTTGTATGCGTTTTGTGGGTTTTATCGGGTTTCTGATTTTTATGGATTTTCTAGAGTTTATGGGGTTTCATTGCGTATATTGGTTTTATGATGTATATAAGCTTTACGTATTTTATGGATTTTATGGGATTTATAGAGATTTATGATTTTTGTGTATTCCATGGGGTTTTATAGGTTTTTAGGGTTTCATGGGATTTATACATGGGTTTTATGGTTTTTTTGGCGTTGATGGGGTATATAGTGTTTATAGACTTTACGGGGTTTATGGTTTATTGGGATTTATGTGTTTATTGGGGTTTCGGTTTTTATGGGTTTTATGTGGTTTATGGGTTAATGTGGGTTATGATATTTATGGGTTCTTTGGGGTATATGAGGTTTATGGTTTTTTTTATTTTTATGGGTTTTATGGGGTTTATGAGTTTTTCCATGTTTATTGGTTTTATGGATTTTATAGGGTTTACGATGTTTATAGGTACATTAGGTGTATGAGGTTTATGATGTTTATTGGTTTTATGGCATTAATGTGGTTTACGATATTTATGGATTGTATGAGATTCATCCTTAATTGCAGTTTATGTGTGTTAGGCTGGTTAATGTCTTTTACGGTTTGACGGGTTTTATATAGGTTTATGTTTTTATGGGTTGAATCTGGTTTATGGGGTTTATGATTTATATGACTTTCATGGGGTTCATGGGGTTTGCGTTTTTAATGGGTTTTATGGATTTTATGGGGCTTATGATTTTTAATGGATTTAATGAGGTTGTGCTTTTATAGGGTATATGATTTTTATGGGTTTTATGGAGTTTTTGAGTTTATGAAGTTTACAAAAGAATGCAATAGGATACGCTTAAGGTCTCCAGCGAGCGTAAATGACTATTATTTTCATTTTATTAAATCGTTAAATGCATATATTGATTCGAGCGACGGCAGGAGCGAAGATCAGTTCGCTAGTTTAAAATTAATTGTTAATACATTTTAAGGTAAAAATAAGTTACTTTTTTTCGGTAAATTTGTATATTTTATCAAAATATAACGGATTTTTGTTAAGTTCGTTGGGTCCCTTTGATCGGCCGTAATAGAAACCTGAATATTTATTTAACTACTGCAAGGTTTTGAGAGCCAACATGATCGAATTGGCGTTTTTAAGACTTTATTATGTTCAAAATACACTTACCTAGTTATGATATGAAAGTGGAAATTTGTATATAATAATTATTGATCAAAGTTTAAAAATAATAAAATTTTAAAAAATCGCAGAATTTTGGCTTACATAAACTATAACTTTGGTTACTGATTTTAATATACAAATTTGCACAATTAGATCATAACTACATATAGATATTTAGAACGGTATTATACCCTGAAGATGTTAATTTAATCGTGTTGGCTCTGAAAATCTTACGATAGCTGAGGAAATATATCAGTTCTCATTATAGGCTATTAAAGGGACATAATGACCTTCGGATAAAATTTCCGTTATATTTTGATAAAATATTATAATTTACCGAAAAAATAGGTAATATATGATAAGTGACTTCCTTGCACTTTAAAATGTATTAACAATTAATTTAAAATTGAAAGGTACATTTGGACCAATTTTATGCCCTTAACTCATTTCTTCCCAAGCGGCCATTTTATAGTCGATTGGTTTTTTGCCTAAAAAATTGTCGAAAAAAAATAATAATAACCAATAGCACTTTTCTGAAGTAAAATTGTCCGCTCTTTCCGATTCTGAAGTCAGAACTTTGAAATTTCCGTTGGAAATTTTCAAAATGGCGGTTTTAGGCAAAAAACCAATGGACTATAAAATGGCCGCTTGGGATGAAATGGGTTAAAGGGACTCCATGAGAAAGTTCGCCCGAGGGCTCCAGGGGAACTAAAGCCGGTACTACGTCCGTATTTCATGGCCACTGGACACCTACACCCAGCATCAGCCGCAAATGTAGCACTGGAAAATCGTTAATTGCTATATGCAAGGACGCTGGTATCTTTTAAAGCTTTTGCATCTTTGCAGCAACCAGCACGTTGTCGCATATGCGATACGACGATAGACCCTACGCGATGACCCTGGAATCACGGATACGAATTCAGCCTCATTCTCGCGCAATAAACGCAAAGTTTTCCCCTAGTTCTTGCATAATCTTTTTTCTTCTCCCGATCCTCCAGTTATATTTAGCACAACTCTATTGCACCCGAACGATCTCGCGAATTCAACTCACCCCCATTCAACACTATGTACTGAAACTTTCTAATTATCTTTTTTTCCTAAGTACACAATATACTAATTAAAGCCTAATTTTAATTTTAGTTGAAGATACTTATTTAAGAAAGCCCACTTTGCGCCCTAGGTACAAAATATACTATTAACTCACTGTTAAGAATTCGTGAATTGATGAGGTTCAAACATTTTTGAAAAACACTCTGATATACCCTTTAAAATATAGTACCTAGCCTCTGATGAAATTCCCAATCTATTAATTAGTAATTGCCCGAAAAATGATAAAACTATATGCTTTCTCATCCCCTTAGAATTAATTAAAAATTATCTACTAACATATTGGTCATTCTACTGTTTAATTTCTTTTTAATAGAGAAATAACCTGTACAGGAACTAAATTTTATTTTCAAAAAGAAACCATACTAACCTGAATCCTTGCTTCATTTAATTTTGTAGTTCTTGCTAGCTCTTCTCTACAGTATATGTCTGGGTAGTGCGATTTGGCGAATGCCGATTCCAGCTCGGCAAGTTGCTCCTGAAGATAAATAAAATATTATGATGGGACTTCAAGGATCTACAGGTTCGGCACGGTTTTCAAAAAGATAATGGAAGTGTACTGCACAATCTTCAAATAATAATATGCTTCAAATATTCTATACCATTTTTCATTTTTGCTTCCTCAAAGATGAAGTTTTGAGGAAGCTTTGTGATAGTAAAAAAAGGTTAAAAAAAAACAAGTTATAAACATGTTTTAGGATATTTGTAATCAAAATACACTATTTCTAGAAAATGTCCGCATGGATGCGTGTGTGTACGTATGTGTGCGTGTGTATGTATATGCATGTGTGTGTGCGTGTGCATATAGGTAACGCTAAATCTCCAGTAATCCATGGTAAAATTTAACGATTCAGGGTTAATTTAGTTTGCTTTCTTACACAAAGGAGGCACAATAATAATTCTTTTATTTTTTCGGATTCGTTTTTGATTTTTAACTGTTTATCTATTTTAGGGTTTTAGTCCTTTACCTATTATGCTACGTGAAAATAAAATCATCGATCCAGTGAAAATGTATTTGAAAGAGCATATAATTAATTACCTAACTTTTCCGACCTGAAATTTTTGATAAGGCAATTAATTCGCTTCGTATATTATGAACAAAAACGTGATTTTTTAAAAACTGTTATATATCGAAAATGTATTATGGTAATTTATTGGAAATAAAATAAAAGAAAGAAATTGCTATAAAAAATAAATGCTATCAGACCAACCTATACTTTATTCTGCGTATAACAAAGTCATGACCGAAAGGGTCAATACAACATAAAAGTAAAGGTAACTTTTTAGTGCATTGCAAAATAGAAGCGTTTTTTATAATATTTTCTTTACTTTTGCAATGTTTAACAATTATAGTTTATTTATTTAGTGTTTACACATTCTATATATTCATTATTCTATTAATTTTCACACATTATAATTAATAACGATAGATATGTGGACACGCTAGTTATAGGAGCACTCCACGTTCTTCGACCATACCCTACGCACAAAATCCTGCACAGACACGCATATAAACATGCACACTAATTCGAGTATTCCGTAAACTCTCGCCTCCGGCTTTGGACCTCCAGGTATACCGACTAGAGGACGTTTGGGCTAGAAATAGTAAGGGAGAGAGAGACAGAAAGAAAGAGAGAAAGAGAGATTTGTCTGGCGTGACTGGAGAGTGGTCAGTTTACAAATTTGCAAGTCTCTAGCGTCTGTAAAAATTAAATAAAAGCATTTAAAAATTCAGATGATCAGTATCATGTAGCATGTACAATATTTAGTAATATTTTTGAGTCATTTTATTTTTCTTTTGCCAATAAAAAGTAATATTGCAGAAAAAACGATAACTTAAGTAAAACGGCAAATGGTATTATTCCTTCTAAAACTTTCTAAAATGGTAGCTTTTTACTATCTCTTGGTGTCGCGGCCGACTATTTGAATCATCGCGCTGAACCATGCGAGTCCCCCCTAGGCTCTCTTCAGCCTCGATGGGGGGCCCTCGGGCGGTTTGGCAACTGCGACCTTACCCTTTCCTTCTTGATATGCAAGCGTCGCGCGGAACACCAGAGCCGCGCTCGCGACCTGCTATCGCTCTCTTTCGCTCTGCCCGCGGTAAGAAGTGGAGCAAGTCACGGCAGCTCAACTATCTCGAGCACGTGTCGTGTAATTCAAATCCAGAGACGCTCTCGTGTGTCTGGATTTAAACTTAAATAATTGTGTTTTTAACCATTAAACCGATTGTTGATCTTAAAAGGTTTTTGTTTATTTAAAACCTCGCACCTTGACTTTTTACGCACTCATCACCGGTAAGTCGTAGCCTCGCTGCAACTGCGGTTTCCGTCACAAGCTCGCATTCGAATAAGGTTCGAGAAGCTTATTAAGACGAAGGCAGCTTGACGCGCGCGTTCACTTGGCTAAGTTATTTGCCTAGATCATGAGAACTTTTATTTTTCGAGATATTCAAGGTTATATTTTTCATCCAAAATATTTAATTGCTTATTTCCTGGGTATTACACGGTAATTTTTTACCTATAAACACTTCATTTTTTCGTCATTTTGTGAACATTTGAAATCAATAAGAATTTTCTAGCTATATCGAATCGTTTTGGTTTTATTACCTATTTTAATTTTAATGTTTTTTTGTTTTTCAAACATTTTTTGATTGCCTATATCTTGGGTATTACGTGGTAGATTCAAACCAATCAAAGCCCATTTTTTATCTTTTTGTATAACGATTTGAAATCAAAAAGAATTTTTAAGATTCATCTATTAGTTTTGGTTGTATATAGTTTTTCTGTGGTTATAAAATTTTCGTAATAAAAAAATTATTTCTTCGTTTATAAACTTAAACAAATTTATAAAATTACGGAAATTTTGATTTGTAAAAGTGTAATGAATATATTATATACATAAATAAAATGTTACCAAAAATTAGAGGGTTTCAAAATTTATTATTGTCAATATTATTATTGTAATTTATTATTGTAATTTACTGTGATTTAAAAAAATATAACTTGCTATGCAAAAACTTTTTAAGTTTGTATACAATTTAAATATTTTTTCATAATCTATGCTATACTTTTCCATAAATTTGAATGGCAATTTAATAATATTTTTAAAGTTAAAAAAATTTTTTATTTGTTTCAAACCATAAATTGAGTTTAATCAGCTTCAAAAATATTAACTTTTTTTCATTTATAGTTCAAGACTTTTCTTGAAGTTTTTAAAATAGATTTAGACTAATAAGTGTTATCGCAAACTAATGTTAATCGAATAGGGTCACCGATTAAGGCAATGTTTTATTTTAATCTTTTGATTGAAAAATATATTTAACCCGTTGAGGCTGCGACTCTCAAAAAATTGAAAAAAACTTTGGGAAATCATTTATGAATGTGTTTTGGCCTTTAAGGAGGTTCGAGCGAAATGCTCCGATATAAATTAACATTTTGGTAAAAAAGCAGCTGATTAATGTCTAATCTTTAATATAATATTCCTATGTTCCCTGCCGAGAAGAATGTATTAAATCCTATTAAATTCCTATTTGAATGTAATAGGAATGAATAAAATTTCCGATTTGGAAAAAAGTGTCCTATTCAAAATGAATAGGATTGAATAAGAAAGCAATTTTCTTTCAAATTAATAGGAATGTATCAGAAAAAATAAAATATATAAAAATATTTAATTACAAAATAGCTGATGCAATCCCATTTACATATTTTTCAATAAATTTGAATGGGTACATATTACATATCGTTTTTTAAGTTTATTAAAAATTTAATAGGGATTAATATACTCAATTCCGTTACAAATATTTAATTTATATTATATCAGAATAAATCGGTTTCTAAACTATTCTATATTATTTGGATTATATCGTTGCAATCCACATTAAAGAAACCTATAGGAATAAATAAGATAAGATACGTATTAGTTAAAACAGATTAAATATGGAAATATTATAATTAATTTTTCTGAACCGTATTGTTCCAATAAGAATTAATTTGATAATTGCAAATAGTAAAAGTCACATTTTATGTCTATTTAAAACCGTAATAGGATTGAATACGATTTTCTCGTCCGAACTTCTCTGTATGAAACCGATTCAATTTGTAGCTATATTTAAATAGAAATAAATAATAGATCATCATATTTGAGATAAACTTAATTAATAATAAGAATGTATAGAATAATACGTATTTTGATAAAACGTTAGCTTATAGGATTAAACAATACAATTTCTCAATAGATTAATACTTAAAACATACATAGGATCAAATAGGTGATAGTCCGTTTTAAATTACAAACGAGAATTAATAAGGCAGTTTCCTATATAATAAAAAGTTTTTGATTAATAGAAATTAATAGGAGCGTACCTATTTTGACGTAACATCATTTTATAGGATTAAATATTACTATTCCCAAATAAATTAGTATTTAACACATATGGGATCAAATAGGCAATAGTTCAATACTGAAGCAGCATGGTGTAAATCGGAACAAATAAGATACGTTTCTATTTGAAACGAGCCTTCAAATAATGTTATACCAAAATCACGTGAAACATCGAGGGAAGTGTAAATGTTCAACATTGATAGCCTAAATGTTACATTTTAATATAATTTTTAATTATTTTAAATACTAATATTATTTTTTTTCTATTAATGCAATGTTATTATGACTGCATATTTTAAGTTCAGTTTACATCTTGCATTCATTTAAAAAAAAGGATTATTTGTATATGTATAACTTTGAGCAGTACCTACTTCGACAATCAGGTGGGGCTTTTTCACTTGGACATGCGAATTTAGTAAAACTTCTTCAATTAATACAAATTTATAGCAATCATACCTACTCTTATGTGATACTATAATAATATACAGAATTTAATATTACACTTTTAGAATAGTATTTAACACATACGGGATCAAATAGACGATACTTAACATTATATATATTAGGATGTAAACTGGATCTAATAAGATAATTTCCTACACATTAAGAACTCTAGAATTAATAGGAATTTATAGCACCAATACCTATTTTGATGTGACATCATTTTATAGGATTAAATACTACTATTCCCGAATAAATTAGTATTTAACACATATGAGATCAAATAGGCGATAGTTCAATACCGAAACAGTTTGGTGTCAATCGGAACTAATAAAATACTTTTCTATTTGAAACGAGCCTTTAAATAAAGTTATATCAAAATCACGCGATATGGAGGGCAGGATAAATGTTCAACATTGATAGCCTTAAATTTACATTTTTAGTATAACATTTAATTGTTTTAACTACTAATATTATTTTTATGTATTAATGCAATGTTTTGTACTGCATATTTTAAGTTCAGTTTACATCTTGCGTTCATTTAAAGAAAAGGGTTATTAGTTTATGTAGAACTTTGAGCCGTACCCAGTTCGACCATCAGGTGGGGCATTTTCGCTTGAACATGCGAATGTAGTGTACACATTTTTTAATTAAGGTGATGCTAAATCCCCGTGTTATCATCAAATACGGGGAACCAGTTTTTTAATTTATTTTTGAATTTTGAGAAAATATCTCAATGAAAAGTTATTGTTTTTGATTAGAACAACGACATTTCAGAGAGATATTTACTAAAAATTGAAAATTAGATGAAATAAGTCAGTTCTCGTAATTGTTCATGACGGGTGGGTTTATCACCACCTTTACCTTCCAACAGTTTATCAAACTGTTGGATTTCTGACCGTTTTATATTGTATTTTCTTCCCTGGTTAAAAAAACTTATGAGACCGGATAAGACTTGATAAAACCTGTTTAGAATTCCGGACAAAACCAAATTGACCTCGAAATTGACTTTTTGATCTCATCCTGTTTTGTCCGCACTTATCCGGAAATCAACCATTTCGTATTAATTTGGATATGGCTATATGAAAGAGGTTTCAAAATCCGGATAAGGTCATATAGGTTTATTTTACAATCCGGTCCTATGTTTTTTTAACCAAGGTTATATTTTTTACGTTTTATTATTTTATAATACATTTTCACACTAAAAACTTCGCTCACTAAACAGACACCCGTAGTGTCAAATATTCCCAAAAATAAAAATTTCTAAGTGTCAATGTTTCTTAAGTAACTTTTATTTCCTATTTTGTAAGTGGTGAATTGGTTTATGTATGCCTCAACACCTATCGGTGAAAAATTAAAGTAAACATATTCTTTTTAAAATAAGGAATTGTAATGAAACGTAAGCAAACGTAATAAAACATAAAAATATGTATAGAAACGTACAAAAATGTATGAAATCCAACAGTTTAACTTTTTCTTACGTTTTATTACATTTTGTAATTTCCAATTAAGGACGTATTACTTTAAGCATAATTTATTTTGAATTAAATGATTTGAAAATTAAAACTTATTTGTGTGAAATGTGTGAAAAAGTGTGTAAAACTATGAAATTTCGTGAAAAACTGTGAAATTAGGCTTACATTTGGAACAGAATTTTAAAAAATATTATACAATATTTCAGTTTATACATAACTTTCAGTTTTTCAGTTTTTCAAGTTTTCTCACATATCTTTTCATTACATTCTCTTACATAGAGGAAATTACAACTGTGAGAAATTGTGATAAAATGTAAGAAACTGTAAAACTGTGAAAAAATGTGAAAAATTGTGTATCTTCAATTATGATAAAATACGTGTTTTTTATAAGTATGAAAAACTGTGAAAAAATGTGCTAATTTGTTTGTAACAAATGTTCCAAAAGTATGTGTATTTTTACAGTTTTTCACGCTTTCTCACATTTTTTTTTCACAATTTTTCACAGTTGCCATTTCCACTAGGGTGGCGGGGCAATTTGGTCAATTTTATTTATGTGTATTAAAAGATTGTTTGACATTTTTGGCCAAACATGAAAGATGTAATTTATTCCTAAATATAGTTATGAGTACATGTCAGATTCTAACCCCAAAATGCAAGCAATAACAAGAAATAAAAAATAGTTCTTAGAACAAAATAATGTTTTGAACAGTGTTAAACATGTTATTAAACTAATAAGTTATATTGATGAAGTGTAATAATAAATATTTTTATAATATACAAATTTAGCGATGTGCATTTAAGGAAACTTGTGTGCCCAAAATGCCCCGCCGTACTGCATAAATTTTGCCCCAAACTATACTCAATTTTGAAATATTGATTTTTTTATTTACTGTAAAGTAATTTATATAAACAAACAAAAATAAAATAAAAGTTAAAGAATTCATCTATGAAAAATACATTATTTTGTATGCTTGTATGGTTTATTACAATGATTTCTTTCTAGCTAAATTCTAACCAGTATATATATAAAAAAATTGTATTTCAAAAAACCACAGTATTTAAAATAATGTAACTGCCTAAAATGCCCCACTGCCCAAACTGCCCGCCCTCCCCTACGTGACGTATCCAGCGATTGGACAAGTATTTTGGAAGTATAGCCAATCACAGCTCCGATACAGTGTGTGGCGGACTGCCGGCGTACAAAGCACGGCGCGCAACGCATGGAGCGGACTCAAGAGCAATGATATAGACGCGGCCTTTTCTTTGTCGGTGATGTTGTCGCAAGACGCCGATTTGCGTAAAGCATAAATTCCCGCCTTTCGTACCAACTCGAAATAAAAGCATCGTGCCTCCTATAAGACGTTTCCAGAAATAGAATTTCGTTAGATACGTTTCTTTTTCTCAAGGTAAGCAAAACAAATTCTATACATCGTAAAAAATTACTGAAAATATTTTCTTACAAAATTAAGTTTTTCATCCATCGTATGCACGTTATTTTTATAAATTTATCAACCTTCATTTCATATTAGTATTCATAATAATAGTTTAGTTTCGTTATAAAATTTATTGTAAATATTTTCTCGGTATTCCTGGTATCGTTAAACAAAGAAACAAAGACATCGTGAAGTTTCCCCGTGAAACAAAGAAACAATGACGTCGTGAAGTTTCCCCGTGAAACAAAGAAACAATGACATCGTGAAGTTTCCCCGTCAAAATTTCAATCGATTGCACGTTTTTTCATTATCTTATAAATATTTCTTAAAAATTACTGAAATTATTTGGTTTGATTCAAGCTTTTGATGCACGATTATGTGCATTTTTACATAAGTCTATTCTACAATCTTTGTTTAATGCATGTTTTTGTTCTTCTTTATTATTAGCTTTATCTTACTTTGATGATGCAACTTCCTTAGTAAAATTAGATTAAAATTAATATAGGTGGATATAAATGACAAGTTAATTTTTTTATTTATATGTGCGTCCGTCGTACGTTAAGTTATTCTATTTATTATATCTAGTAAGAAAAATGTTATTGTTACTAACAAAGACGTCATAAAACGTTTTCCGATGAAGATTTCAATTTCATCATGTTTTACTTACTAACTTACATGTCCGATGATGTTTCATAGTCAAGAAAATAATGAAGTTAAATTTTTTCGTAATCAAAATATAATGTTTTTAATTATAAATCGCAAGACGAAATAGGTTAAAAAATTATTGAAAAATGTTCATTTAGATTAGTTTTATGAGGAGAAGTTTTTATAAGTAGAATATAGCATTTAAAAATGACATAATTCATATTATTGAATAATTCTCAGGGTTGAAATGTTTGCATTGGTGCATACCATAACAAATGGCAAATTTGCCAATAAACAAGAAGTGACGGCAACGTCTAACATTGAAAACTTTGATTGGTCGAAAAACAAAAAAAATGTGAAGTATTGGATGAGTGTCAATGAAGAACGTTGCCAAGGAATTGTAATCATTGTTAATGGTAAATATACACAACTGAAACAATATTTTTTAATTTTATACACCAGCCATAGCAACACAATTAATTTTAATTTTTTTATCAGTTTTGCTGTTATGTATTTATTATAGATGTATGGATTTATATTTTAAATAATTTTTTTGTTTCAGATGATGAGCAAACACTGAAAGACTCAATTGACACTAAACGAGCAAAAGTTCCATCACTCAACCTGTGTGAAACAGCGCCTGACTTAAAGAGAGTTTTTCCAACAGAAGGGGATAAACTGGTAATTGCAGCTATTTTCAATAATGTATAGTTTAGAATTATGATTAAAAATTCAATATTTATTATTTAAAAAACTTATGATTACAAAGTTTAATTGTTGTCGTTATTTCAACTTTTGTGCAAGCTAACTCAATTAATTGGGGGGGGGGGGTGTTAAAAATTTCGAATGTGTAAAGTGCCCTAAGTCAGGAATGTAGAAAGTAGAAAGTTTCGACAATGGAAATTCTAAACTATCGAAAGTAAAAATATAGAAAGTTGAAAGTTACAAAAACGAAAATTCAGAAAGTCCAAAGTATCAAAAGTAGAATTATAGAAAATAAAAATGCAAAAAGTTGAAAGTTTCGAAAATGAAAATTTAGAAAATGAATAGTATCGAAAGTGAAAATACAAAGACTCAAAAGTGTAAAAAATGAAAATACAGAAACTTAAAAATGTTGAAAGTATAAATTCATAAAGATAAAAGTGTTGAAAGTATAAATTCAGAAAAATAAAAATGTCGAAAGTATAAATTTAGAAAGATAAAAGTGCCTAAAGTAAAAATTCAGAAAGATAAGTGTTGAAAATATAAATTCAGAAATATAAAAGTGTCGATTCAATCACATGCAGAACTATAAAATAATTGAACAAATTTTTGAGATATGAATGTGTTCTTACTTATAATTTTTAAAATTCTATTTTGCAGACTTTGTAACAAATAGAGATTATTTTTATATGCTCCCAACAAGCAATTATGTCGTAGTTGACATTGCTGTGGAAAAATGCATAATAAACAATCATTAATGTTTTGAATTGCATTATCATAGATATTTTGGAAAAAATAATAACTAGATATTTTGTTTTTTGTAAACCCTGTTCAATGTGTTTGTCCCATTTCATGTTAAAATCATCTTTATAAATCTTTATGAATCTTTATGAATTTATACTTTCAACACTTCTATTTTTCTGAATTTATACTTTCGACACTTTAAACCTTCTATATTTTTACTTTTGAAAGTTTACACTTTCTGAATTTTCATTTTCGAAACTTCCAACTTTCTATATTTTTACTTTCGGCACTTTACACATGCGAAGTTTTTAACACCCCCTGAATAATTGCAGATTGCACTTACAAATAGATTCGCATTAAAGTTTAAAAACTCTCATCTTATACATTCTTTTAATGTTGGGATTGAGCACTTCTTTGCAGATGTCTCAGTTTATACTGTACTTCGTAAATGTATCTACTACAAGCTAATTATTCACATCTTCAGTCATTAAAATTATCAAGACAGGATTTTCGTTTTGCATAAAAGTTTTGAATGACAAGTAAAACACAGCTAAAATAGCTATGACTTTTCCATAAAATTAGAATCATTAAATTTGTACAACTCTCTTACGTCTAATAGTAGTAATATTATCACAACTTGCTTTTTGGTAATGCACAAAAATTGTAAATGACAAGAACAATATATACTACTTTAATGATAAAATGCTTAATACTATAGATAGTATTAAATATTCGAGTAGGTTATACTTTTCTATTTACAATTATTGATTAGTAATGAGGTTGCAGAACAATCTAATTTGTATGTAGCCCATTATGATTCTAAAACTTTAATTGTTGTCGTCTTTTCAACTTTTGTGCAAGCAAAAGACGAATAGAGTAATTACATAATTACATATTGCACTAATTGTAAATGACGAGAACAATTAAACTACTTTAATGTTGAAAGACTAGATACAATTTTGATTATTTATTCATTCATAATTCATGAAATCTACGAATAAGTCATTAAATTAGTTAAGAGGATGAAAATTAAAAATGCACACCGTGTTAAAGTATGGAATCTTGCAGGTAAAAAGATTAATCATGACCATCTGCTGTTGATGAACATCAGTTGTTAATTATTTGTTGATCAAGTAACTAAGTAGCTCAAGTTTTAGTTACAAGTAGATATTTATAAAAAATTTTACCTGTAGTTATTGAAAATGTATCTACTTAATATACCTATTTTTGAGACTTTACATATAAGAGACCATTAAAAAAATTACTGTGTGCATCTCTGCTTTGTATTTGCAAAATTCTTTCAATAAATCACACAACACATAATTCTTCTTACTTTTGGTTTCCTCAAAGTTGCAAATGACAAAAGCAATTAAACTTTCAGTGATAAAAAAGATCAATTACAATTTTGGTTTTGAAACAATTTAAAAAAAATTGAAAGATTTACATAGTAATAAACTCAACAGTACAAAGATTAATTGCATGATTTTGCCAGTACAAGTAAATTTATATTAAAATTAGATTTTGTTTTTGTAGTTTTTGAAAATCTATCTTATATGTTTATTTCTGAGACTTAACACTTAAAAGATAGTTATGGTTTGCATTTTTTTTAGTCACTAAACTATTTTAATCATTGTTGTTACCTATAGTTTTGCACAAAATAAGATAAAAATAAATTTTAGAAGCAAATGTGGCTAGCAGAAGCATGGCTGCACCACATGACAACTGAACTAATATGTATGTTTTATATTTAATTATGGGTGAGTTCATTTTATGAGTGTGTTCGTTTTACCGAGCGGTGACAGTGGTCACTGGTCAGTTATTTTAGTTATTACGGTCAATTAATTTATATATTAAAATCCAACGCGAGACATCAAATTGCGGTAGGTATATCGAATTTTCGATTTCTATTTCGGTATTTTCATGTGCAAAAAAATTGAATGTTGGAAAGATAACCAAATTGATAAAATTTTTGTTCATTGTACTCGCGTTCCACTCTCTCTATATAATATAATAATGTATATTGTTTTATAGTAATTAAAAATATTATAATTTTTTATTTCAGTGCTGGGAATTAAGAGGAACTATAGCTTCAACAAAAAATTTTAATAAATAAAACTTTACACTTTATTACTAACATATGCAAGTACTTTCTGCAAATATCTACATTTTTTTAATTTACATTTATAATAAAAATGAAAAAATCTTCGAAGAAGAATTTATGCATATTTTTTATTTTATTAATTATGTATTAAGATATGTAAAATAGACACTATTTAAATATAATGTAAAAAAATTGATTTTTAATATAAATATGTTCTAAAATAACATTCAGATATTTATTGTAATTATTCGACTTTCGTGTCACATTTAATTAAAAATCGGATATAATTTGACATAATCATATCAAAAACTTTTTAAGAATGCCTGGTAAAATACAATATGATCCTGTTTAATCCTGTATGCCACAAACCAGAAAATCTTGAAAGTATTCAATCCCCTATAGTTCAGTAATCACCTGATTTAGACTCATTTGAATTTAAGTATTTATCCTATTAAACCCCATTTCCTATAAAATAAGGTGAAACTTTATTTGATACAATTAGTAAAGTGTAATAAGTGCTACAATTAGTTAGTAATCCTGTTTAATCCTATATGTCATAACCCAACAAGTTGTGAAACGATTTAATCCAATATAGTTCAATTAGCAATCTCCTCATTTAGACTAATTTACATTTCGGGATTTGTCCTATTAAACCTCATATCTTATATAATCAGATAAAACTTTATTTGATCCTATTGATGAATTTTCACGAATATCTGTATAAATATAATATGATCCCATTTAATTCTATATACCACGAATCGAAAAATTTTTAAACTATTTATTCCTATACAGATCAATCAGTAATGTTCTGATTTGGACTAATTTGCATTTCGGGATTTGTCCTATTAAACCTCATTTCTCATAAATTGAGGTCCTATTTTATTTGATCCAATTAGTAAATCGTACGCATTTTTTCTATAAATATAACATGATCCTGTTTAATCCTATATGTTACAAACCGGAAAATCTGAAACGATTCAATCCAATATAGTTCAATTAGCAATCTTCTCATTTGGACTAATTTGCATTTCGGGATTTATCCTATTAAACCTCATTTCTTATATAATCAAATAAAACTTTATTTGTTCCTATTGATTAATTGTTCACAATTTCTGTATAAATATAATATGATCCCATTTAATTCTATATGTCTCAAACCAAAAATATCTGAAACGATTTAATCCTATAAATTTTTCTTTACGAACAATTATTTGTTCCTTTTTAGACTGGCCTACAATTAAATCTGATATATTTTTGTGATTGTTTTTTCTCTATTAAACCCTATTTTACAATTTTTTTATTGGAATTTGAAATATGCGTATTCAATCATATATTCGACAGATTTGGAAATGTTTAAACTATTTGATCCTATTCGTTTTAACGGTTAAAATAAAAAATCTATTCAATCCTATTTCAATGCTTGCTTAAAAAGACTAAATAGGGGGATTTCCGACGTTAATTTCGTATTCAATCTTATTATCTATTTGCAAATAGGATTAAATAGATTTTTCTGGGCAGGGTTGTACTATAGGAAGTACTGCAAACATATCTATAAAAAAAATTTTTTTGATTTATTGTTAACAAACAAATATCAATTTTTGTAAAACTGGAGAACAATTTTTTACTATATAAAGAAATATATTTTCAGCTCACTGTAAAATTTTCAAATGTTTCGGAAGATTTTCGTAAAGACATGGTAGTATAAAGAAAATAAATGTATTTTTATGCGCAAAACAAAGAAAATTTCATGAGAAAAACGACGATTTCTTACAATATTAACAATGGTTACCTAAAGTTGATGTAAAAAATTTAACCAATGTAATCATTTTTTCGAAAAGATATGGTAGTTAACAGAAAAATCATATATTCATATAAACCGAATAAAGATGTGATTTTGATTTTTTTTATATAAATATTGCACTTCTGCCATTCTGCAACTGTGACAGACAATTTTGTACTGAAAGAACTCACTCTTTTCAGGATTTTTAGTTTTAAAATGAGTTTAATTAATCGAAAGGGGCATTAAATGGTTTTGGAACCATTTTTTAGGAAACATTCAGAAAATTTAGTTCAAAATCTTTTGTTGCTATTTTTTAAGAGATTTGATTTTGCTGAATAAATGGAGGTTAAAATTTGTTAAAAAATGTAAAAAATGGCTATATGCTATGACAATAATTTTGGCTATTAAAACCAAGATTATTGCATTGAACATGCAGGCTTTAATATTATATTTATTCGAGCTTTAAATAGCGACACAGGAAATTAGGATAAAAACATGAACACTTGAGGTTTATTCAAATTAAAGTACAAATGTGTTGATCGCCAGCTGCGCGAACTAGCAGCACGATCTTGCAAGTGTTCGATCGACACATAGAATTATTCATAAAAATAAAACTAACTACAATGAGCACGGCGGTACGGTGGGAAACGGTATGTGTTCGAGAGGGGATGAAGTTAGTACTCAGAGACGCGAATTCTACTGAATATCTAGTGGTGAAATACGAATGCTAATTGAAGACACGCGGCGCAATGCTCGACAAACGCATGCGAAGCTAGATTCCCAATATATATATATATATATATATATATATATATATATATATATATATATATATATATATATATATATATATATATATAGTACACACAACATGCACGAGTTGCACAACAGTATTCTGTGCAACTTCTTTTCTTAAAATCCGGTGTGGCCTCCTTCAAAAACGTACAGTGCAAATTGGATGACACACGCGGAACGAGAAGATCGACGAAAAAATCGAAATACGCAAGCTAATACAACAAGGTTTGCAAAACGGAGCAAGCTAATATAAAAAGGTTTGGAAATCGGAGCAAGGTAAGCACGAGGTGCATACGAGCGCGGCTCAGTACGAAGTGCATGAGTCTATCGCTTCGTACTCGCGGCGCTGCACGTGTATTTCGGCTATCGTCGGCCGAGCTCAGCCGAAGTTACAGCGGATGCACCTCCTGAAGCGGAAAGAGAAGTATCTGCTCGCGGTGACGTCACGCTGTACAGCGCGCAGTCAACCGCTCACAGACGAGGTTTTTGGGATCCAGGACGAGGAAGTACGACGTGGGATCTAGCAGCAGATGTACCTCGGTAACAGCGACGACCAAGTGCTATGCTGCTCTCTTCAGCTGTCTCTTACTCTCCTTAATACTATGTTGCCTCTACGTGACTGGCAAGTACTTCTGTGACTGCTGCTGTTGCTGTTATGGAGAAGCTGGGCAGGAGCTGAATTTCGATGCTGCGTCTAGGAGGCTACACTGCCTCTACAAACCCTCCAAACTAGGTAAGAGCGTTCCAGTTTGTTTTCCGTATCTTCTAGAGGCTAACCCCTCTTTATGTTGTCTAGGGTGTATAATGTAGGTCTCTAGAGTATCCGAAGAAGCAGCCGCTCCCCCCAAAGTGGCCCCATCTATGCCTCTCATGTCATTAAACTAGGTTGCTACTATTCTAATACCATTGTGCTTACCTTCTAGGGTAATAATGTCCTTTGTATGTGCTTTCAGGTTGGTTCGAGAGGAGGGGAGCAAGGAAACGGGACACCAGGATACGCTCAGTACACTTCAGCCAGGACCAGCCGACTCCAGCTTATGCGAGACTCTATAGGATGGCAGACTGTGCGTCTCCTTCGGCTGCTTCAAGGTGTCGAGGAGCTCGCTTGCTATATGTCATCGAGGGGTTATGTTGTGGCAGTGACTAGTGTGTGTGTGAAGTAAATAGGATAGTGTTTTGGAGCAGGGATTAGGTCACGGTATAGTAGAGGGTACTATGCGACGCTGCGTAGAGCCTATTATCAATCTGCGCTTTGCATTCGGTATTAGGTTTTCTTGCTGTATGTTTTGTCGAGCATCGGACCTGTATGGAGAAGTTCGTCTCGACTAATGCCTACAGGTTCGACCGACTGTCTAATATGTAACACACACAAAATGTGGTGTTACAATGCTGATATTTAGCCTTGATCAACTTTAAACCTAAGGCTTTCAAAAAACCTGAAAAAATTTACGTACATTCTACATTCCAAGAGGAACATTTTTACCGAAGAAATAAAAACAAATTTTCTTTGATCTCGATTTCTCATAGAATCACCCATATGTATATTCGTATATTATATAATTGTTTCAGTGTTTGGTAAGATTTAGACCCTCCTCACCCCTTCTCAGCACCTCCTTATGCCGCTCCTCAAAATAACGAATACCGTTTAAAAAAATACGTTATTTTAATAAAAAATTATCCCCTCCTCCACACTCTTCTCCATTTCTCACCCCTCATTTCCCCTAGGCTCCCTTACTCTCTTCTTCATTCCCCTCCTCTCCCTTTCTCTCGTCGACTCTCTCATCCTCCACCCTCCTCACATCCGCTTCTCATCTCCTCCTCACATCCCTCCTCATTCCCCTCCTCAATTGTATTACACTATTTATTACTTTTTTACTTGCTACTTGCTACAATGCAAGGGATATTTGCTTACGTTCTACGCTCGTAGCTCAACGTCTTCTCGCACAAAATTGTACTACTTATTAGTAGTACACTGCTAATTTTTTATTTATTTATAACCGGTTATTACCGGTACGTTATCTGGGCTGAAAAAGCAGCCATTTTTCCCTGCGTATTTAGCATGCAGCCAGTGCCCATTTCAGTATAACATTCTTACAAACGCACTATTTAGTTACCCAAAAACCATAAGTACAAACGTTCTAGAAAAATTGATAGCAAGAAATAAATTGTTACTATATAATTTATTTAAAAATACAGATTCAAAAAATCGTTATAAAATAAAAATGAGTCTTTGAATCTTAATTTTTGTATTTCAAATCTTTACCAAATAACCGAAAAAATAAGCAGTGTTTAGTTCAAATTCACCAACCTTTTTTTGAGATATAAGCGGTTTAAGAAATACATAACCTCGATTATCGAGAATTTCAAATGCTTTATGATGTGGGCAAAGAACTTGGTTAAGAGATACTAAAATATTACCTTTTTGGAAACCTGGGAAGGATTGCTGCAGCGTTACTGCAGTTATCGTGCGCCATAGAAAATTGTTTTTTTTTCGAAATTGCATTTTTCCCAAAAACAGAAAAAGATAATAACACTAAAGTATTATTCTCGGTATTATTGATCATCTTAATCATTCAATGAATTTGCATAATACGTGTCAAGGATAAAAGATCGAGAACGGCAAAAGAACGAAATTAGGTTAACGAATATCTCTGGTCGGAAATGATATGTAATTTTAAGCTCTTTCAACAGCATTTATATCGAATCAGCGACACACACACATAGAGACACACACACTCACGCCCATGCACGCATACATGCACACACACATATGGATATTTCATAAATATGTACGAATTTAACGGGGACATTTTAAGATAATGTTTTTCCGGATTTATCAGTGGCGGAGATTGGGTCTGCAACCCGCTGCCTGGTTAAGGGCAGTTTGCCCATCTATGTACTTACAAGTGGGACCGCGGACTTTGGATCACGAATTTTGATGAAACTTTGGGGATCGTTTTCTTGTACCTAAAAATAAATCCCAATATCCATGGTTTCATCCAATAGGTCTTTGTATAAAAGATGCAGCCTATTTCATTTAGGTACATTGATAGTATATCTATATATGTATATATATATATATATATTTTCCTATATTATATAGTTGTTTGTAAATCTTATAAGATTTACGCCCTCCTCGCCCCTCCACGCCCCTCATTTTGCCCTCCTCATTCTCCTCCTCAAAACAAGGTAATATCGTTTCAAAAAATACGTTATTTTGATCGCGAATTCTACTGCGATTTTATTTTATTTACATAAATGAGTAAAATAAAAATTAAACGAAAGGAGTATGATTGTAGATGAATGTTAATGAATGCGTACGTATGTGTAAAGAACATTTTAAAATAAAATAGTTTGATAGAGAATGAAAGTGAATGTTTGGGTATAAATGAGTAAAATAAAATTTAAAAGACATGAGTGTGATTGTAGATGAATGCTAATGAATGCGTATGAATGTGTAAAACACATTTTAAAATAAAGTAGTTTGATTGAGAATGAAAGTGAATGTCTGTGTATAAATGAGTAAAATAAAATTTAAAGAAAGGAGTATGATTGTAGATGAATGTTAATGAATGCGTACGGATGTGTAAAAAACATTTTAAAATAAAGTAGTTTGATTGAGAATGAAAGTGAATGTCTGGGTATAAATGAGTAAAGCGAAATTTAAATTTTGTAAGTACGATTGTGAATGAATGTGTAAAAAACATTTTAAAATAAAGTAGTTTGATTGAGAATGAAAGTGAATGTCTGTGTATAAATGAGTAAAATAAAATTTAAAGAAAGGAGTATGATTGTAGATGAATGTTAATGAATGCGTACCTATGTGTAAAAAACATTTTAAAATAAAGTAGTTTGATTGAGAATGAAAGTGAATGTCTGGGTATAAATGAGTAAAGTGAAATTTAAATTTTGTAAGTACGATTGAGAATGAATGTGTAAAAAACATTTTAAAATAAAGTAGTTTGATTGAGAATGAAAGTGAATGTCTGTGTATAAATGAGTAAAATAAAATTTTTAAGAAAGGAGTATGATTGTAGATGAATTATAACGAATGAGTATGAAAGCGTAAAAACAAATTGAAATAAAGTACCGTATGTGATTGAAATTTAAAGGGAATGTCTGCGTATAAATAAAATTTAAATTATTGAAACAAGATTGTGGATTAATGTTTCTGCATAAATGTGTAAAAAGAATTTAAAACAAAGTAGTATGTAATTAATAATGAATGTAAAAGTAAAAAAGTTTTTAAATAAAGTTTTTGTTTTTGTGATCTGAGTTTTTTTTTCAGTTAAAATTTATTTTCCAAGTTTTAATAAATTGTGTCAGTTTTAGTAAGAGTTTTGAGGTATATAATGTATAATTGAGTAAAACAATCAATTTATTTCAATCTAAAGCATTATAAGTATGCCGATTTGAATATTCAAAGTATTTAGACTCGATAGGAGAAAATTTTAATGAAAGACTTTAAAACTACCTTTTTCTTCCTTCTTTATATACTTTAGACCTACAAACAGAATTTCAGATGTCTAGCTCTTTTAGTTTTCAAGATCTGAGTTTTTAGTACACTCAGACCGAGTGACCAATTCAGCGGAAAGTGAGATTTTTCAATTATAATGAATTATACAAGTTTTAATAAGCCTATTGAGGTATACAATGTTATAACTGAGTAACAGAATCAATTTTTTTTAATTATTACATTGTATAAATCAATCGGAAGCATTATAGGTATGGAAATTTCAATGATCAAAGTAATTAGACTCGATTGGAGAAAATATTGACGAAAGACTTTAAACTATTTTTTTCTTCCTTCTTTATACACTTAGACCTACAACCCAAATATTAGATATTTAGTTCTTTTAGTTATTGAGATCTGAGTTTTGGTGGATTTCGACCGATAGGACTAATTCAACGAGAAGTTAGATTTTTAACTTAAAACGAATTCTACAAGTTTTAATAAGTATATAAAAATATACAATGTTATAACTCAGTATGAGAAAGTTGATATTCAAAGTTTTTAGATTAAATCTGAGGAAAAGGTTCTCAAAATCTTTGAAACTTTCAGACAATTTTATTATGAGAAAATAAGTAATATATATATATATATATATATTAACTCTCATATAAAAAAAAATTTTACTTACTATATATACTATATACTATATATATATATATATATATATATATATATATATATATATGTGTGTATATATACGTATATGTATGTATATATGTACATATATAAGTACTACTATATATTTTTTTAACTTTTAAATTTTGTATACATAAAATATAAAAGAAAAGATTTATTTTTATAAGGAAGGATAGAGCCTCAGCCTTCGCTCTCTACCTGTGAGGTACTTCCTAATAATCGTCTCTCATAAGCCTCTTACTTTGAATGAATTCAAAGTAAGAACCATACCCGTGACTCATATAACTCTCCATAGGATAGGAAAAAGGATGTTATTTTATTAGTTAAACATTACTTCTTTCTTTAACTATTTAAACGTATAAAATACATATATAAAAATTATAATTTTTCTTAAGGTTTAATTGTACATAGTATAATGCAATGGTGATGATAAAGCTATAACGCGAGTAGAAGCATCCGGGATATCTTCTCCTTCATCATCATCATCTTCAAGAATCGGGGGTTTACGCATTCGATTGAACATCCATGCTTTTAATGCATTCACGTTCTGAACTGCGCAAACTGGATTGTTAGACTGTGAATGGTATGTGCATAACACTTTATTTTGCTCAAGATTGCTAAGCGCCGGATGTCCAAAGTCTTGAATGTTATAAACATTAGCGAAAATGTACTCCAACCATCTTTTCTTCTCCAGTCCCTGGACGTAGATTCTTAATGCGTTGCCTAAGATATTGCGCAAGGTTTTCGTCAGGAGTTCGTACGGTATTTCTTCAAAAGGTCAATGAAATCCCATGAAAGTTACGCTCCAACAAGCGATTTTCACTCATCTTATCTTTAGGAAGGTAATTCCACTTCTACGGTGGTAAGAAATGGAATACTGACAGCTGTGCACCTTCCATGAGGGCATTGCAACCTCTTCGAAAACGAATATATTGAGTGTCATTTTGAATCCCTGTATGTCCACAATATAGTCCATCTTTGACATCCTTTCTTCCAAGATTGCTGGATTGAAAATGAAACTCCAGCTATCTGCGATGAGGAGTTTTAAAGGTAACAGTCGACGTCTTGCAGGAGCTCTGGACTGATCCGACTCGTATTTTGATTCGATTGAAAGTGATTTCTTGTGGTTATTCGACTTTTTTACATTCTCTACTTTCAATCATTCTCTACTTTCAATCATCCCCTCCATTCTTCAACTGCTGCGCATACTCTTGCGCATCCTCACTATCGGTTTGCTTTAGGTTACGAAAGGAAGCGTAAATTGTAAGATTAGATTATAGATTATAATACATATTTACAGAGATCATTAGTATAGTCAATCATATCACAGCTCGTCATTTCTCGTCATTATCTTACATATATTGCATAATATTATATCTGTCGTACATCAATCACGTCATCACAGTTATCACATATTCTTATCATTATGAATAATACATTTTTTGTGACTATCAAACTTCAATTTATATTATAGTGAACATTCGTATGATTAGCGTAATTCTACATTAGATATACATGGTCCATGTCCCTGGACTTACATAGAAAATAGTCGCGAATTGTCGCTTTAAATCTGCGTAGTGAGGGCAAATGCTTAATACGTCGAGGGATCGTATTCCGTAGGCGAGCACCTCGAGATTGAAAAGATTTCAACCCTGTATCGGAGGGCGGCGATGGAATCAAGAGCTCCTTCTAGAGAATGAGTCCTACTAGAGGTACGAACCTGGTTTTTTTGAAAAAGGGCTACAAGATACGTGGGCTGACCCATGTTAATAACTTTGTATAGTTGTATCGCCGCAAAATACGCCCTTCTTCCCTCAAGATCAAACCAGCGAAGTTTACTCCTGTAGGGACTGATATGCTCATACCTTTTAATACCATATATGTACCTCACACATGAATTCTGCAATCTTTGCAGTTTCATCCGGAGCTCACCTGACACATCAAGATACACTAAAGAGCAATAATCTAAATGAGATAGGACAAGAGCACGTGCAAGCTGCTTGCGTAACGCCTCGGTGGTGCTGGATTGAAATGATTTAAGCTTATGCAGGGCCTTATTAACCTTTCAGCTAACTGCATCCACTTGCGGTTTCCATGTTAACTTCGAATCCATGACAACATCGAAGTTAGTAACAGTGTCAACAAAGGGAACAAAGACATTACCCTGAATTTCTATACCAGGCAAATCCATACTCTGTACTTTCTTAATGTTAGATTCTGACCCAAAAATAATTGCCTTCGTTTTCCCGACATTGAGACACAGAGCGTTCTCAGAAGCCCACACCGACACTGCTTTGGCCACAACCGGCAAGCGTCTTATCCCCTGATGAAGATTATCGCAAGTAGCTTGAGTGTACGTTTGCAAATCGTCCGCGTATAATAAATGCGATGCACTATCCATAAGAATATCCCTCGTACTTTTAAAGCCCGATAAAACTTCCTGAAAGTCATTAATATGAAGACTGAACAGAAGGGGCCCCAAGACAGAGCCCTGTGGTACACCAAGATTGGTTGTGAGCCAATCTGAACTACCATTGGATGCCGTAACAACTTTTAGTTACGCCCTGTAATATATGACTTTATCCACATGACTACTCCCCTGGAGAACCCCATTCTGATCAGCTTACGTAACAACTTGGATGGCGAAATAGTGTCGAACGTCTTACTTGAAATCAAATAGCTAAAGGATGGTAATTAGTCGCTTGTTATTATCTATACAGGATCGTATGTCTTCAGTCAATTTCAGTAGTGCTGTCTGCGTACTATGATGCGGACGGAAACCTGTCTGGGGATCGAGGATTTTTTTCGAAAACAAATAAGCTGACATTTGTTCATGCACGATCTTTTCCAGAACCTTGGAGAGAAAGCTAAGGAGAGCAATAGGATGAAAGTCCGTGACTGTAGATGGAATGGCCTTCTTTTTAACGGTACCAAATGAGCTTTCTTCCAGGTGCCGGGAAAGATCCCACTCCAGAGGGAGGCATTAAAAATGTCAGCAAGAAAAGGACCGATGACCGGAAGTGCTTTAGCAATAACACTTTGGGGAATTCTATCTTCATCCTTTGCTTGAGACGATCCACGATGAAAAACGGCGTACTCCTGCACCTTATATAGTGGTTGTATTTTGAGGTTATGTTTAACACTCTTTAGTGGAAATCCCTCCAGGTTCAAATAAAAAACACAGCAAGGTGTGGTTTTTTGGCGTCAGCGTGCGAGCCTAGTGGAGGATCCTTTCCACTATAAAAGAATCACTTCTCAGAGTGAGAAACTATAAGTGTATTATGATATGGCAGAGCGGCTGCAGGTGATGTCACTTCAACTTACCGAAGATGGCGCTCAAAGGTAACATCGTGTTGAAAGTTCCAGAGGTAGCTGTTTCAGAGGAGGCCTTTAGAAATTTCTCTAGCTAGCCAGTAATGCGAAGATACATGGTTTACAAATCTCCAAGATTCACCAAGAAGTCTACGATAGCTGGGAGAGACTGTGAAAAAATTAATATCTAAATATATAAAAAACGATTGCTTCCCTTACATCCTTTTTTTTTAATGTGAATTTATAATCGAGGTGGAAATTTACAGCAGCAGCATCCTCAGGAATGAATAAGCTGCAATATTACACAGGCTTCCTTCCACAATCGCATTAAATCATGTGTGATTACGAATCTTAAACATTTAAATATTTCATATTTTCTTGCAGATGCTAGATCCCTTTTTCAATCAAACATTAAACTTGCTCTCAAATATTACAATGCAGTAAAGGCATACTCATTGATAGCAGCAGAGTATATGATTTACAAAGAGAAGGAATCCACCATTGAAACAAAAAATGTCAATACAAAGGCACAGTCTATCTTCCAGACGACTAATTTAAAAGATTGGTATACAATCAACGTTCAGCAACCTATTGAACGAGACATGATGGAATTTGCGGAACGAAACTCGGATTGGTCATTGCTCTCTATTTTAAGATTAGCTCATATATTCCTCTTTCTGACGCAATAAAAAAGAAATAAGCCTACATCAACGTGTGGAATAAAGATAAAAAATGTTTCAAGTGGACTGTATTAGATGCATTACATCCTGTTCGATAACATCAACATGCATATCGTATTTCAAATTATAAACAATTTACCAATGAGTTGAATTTTAGTGGCATTGAGTTCCCTACGATATCAATGCAAATGGCTAAGTTTGAGATTCAGAATAAAATCTCAATCAATTTATATATTCTAAAGAAGAAACGTAATAATTTCAATGTATCCCCGAGTCATCTCACAGCATTGTAGAGAGAAAAAAATGTTAACCTTTTCCTCATTGTAGACCCTTACATACATGTGGATGAAACAGAAAGTCGAGGTAATGGTACTGAAAATGTAGAATTTAAGTTTCACTACGTATGGAATAAGAGCTTCACTTCGACTAGTAGCTTCAAATTTATCGAAAGTCAAGTGAAAATTATACATTTGTGATAGATGTCTCCACTTTTTTAAAACTGAGGTTAAATTAAATAATCATGAGATTGATTGTATTCAATAGAATAAATGTAAAGTAGAACTTCCTAATGAAAAAGATAACATTTTGAAATTCAAAAATTTAAAAATAAAGCACGTGTACCATTTGTAGTGTATGCCGACTTTGAATGCTTGTGCAATCCATTAAAGATGACCAACGTGCTTATCAACACGTTAAGTGTAATTATGACGATAATCGTTCAGAGTACAAATGCTGCAGACAAGAAGACCAAATGTGTCAATGACCTGCTGAGTGGTTCACTGAGAGTCTGTTGAAGCTCGCCAAGGAATTGGAAAATATTTATAAACAATCTATAGTCATGATTCCGTTAACAAATCAAGAGAAAGAGCAATTCGCTATAGCTACCTTGTGTCACGTCTGCCAGAAACCATTCCCTACTAATATGACTACGTTTTTTCGTAAGATCGATTAAGGGTGCAAGAGTTACCAAACAAGGATCGATGCTATAGCAGCTTGTACGAGAGTCACATCTCCGATGAAGATTATCAATATGCCAAGGATATATGGAACATCTTTAATATCCAGAGACTCGGAGAATATTCCGACTTGTACCTAAAAACAGATGTACTTCTTTTGACTGACGTCTTTGAGCACATCAGGGGTAACTGCATAGAAGCCTACGATTTGGATCCTGCTCACTATGTTACGATACCAGGTCTTTCTTGGGATGCCCAATTTGTATGGTTTTGTTATTATAATATTTCACAAAATTATTTACATTTAGAATAAATTATTCAATTATTGAATTAAAAAATATTCTTACCTAATATATTTCTAAAAAATGTTATTTCCTTTTAATTGCTTGTATTATATGTACAATTCAGCTCAAAATCTTTATTATAATTTTTTTATAAACTAAAGAATCACTCTATTGTGTTAAAATACTAATAGGTCTCATGCAAATAAATAAGAAAATAAAGTAAGTAAAAATCAATAAAGTTAACCTTCTCAGATGACACAAAATCAATCCCCATTCGTTTTAATTGTAACTATTTTTATAGTGTAAAGAACAGATTCAACTTCCCAATATTCTACCTCTATATCAAAAACATACTTTTTTAAGCATCCAATCACAACAATGTTGTACTCGAACAATCTAAATGACCATGATTATCTTATAAAACAAAATCGTTTCTAAACTGTTGTTAATTTATTATTTACATCTAAATAAAATAAATAAATAAATAAGAAGATACCATTTTAGATAATATAGTTTTAATTCAAATGCATTGTAAGTGTCCAGTCACTCACATAAGTTTAATAGTTTGACTATTAACAGATGGTTAAATTAAAATGCTCTATCTATCCTCTATCAACCGTTGATTACAATCAAATAGATGATACGTTGATTTGGTATTCTGCTTGAATGTTTATTAAAATCATTGTCGTCTTCTGATGTTAAACTAAAATTTTCCTTTTGAACATTAGTCTCTTGCATTACATTATACTCAAGTGATTAAATTATTCGTAGACGTGCCTTTTTCAAATCGATCACTAGCATCACTAATTACCGAATTACATATATCGTTTTTATTACTGGAATCTTGCGAATGATTAATAAATTTAGTCGGCTCAATATTAATACGATACTTGTGTATTTATAATTAATAAAACAAGATATTTTTCCTTTTTCACTTTCTAAAATATCTACTAATTGAGAGATCCAGCAGCAAACAATTGCTTTTTGCCCATTTAGCGTCCATGGCATTCACTTTTGCATTGAAAATACCTATATTCATGATTTTTGGTGTGATGGTTCGAATTCTTAAAACCACTTTTACTAGGATTTTATAGTTTTAAATGGGCCAATTAATCTAAAAGAATAGTACTTTAATTAAATTGTCTTGAGACCGATTTCATTGGAAAATTCAGAAAATTTGCTAAAAAATCCTGTTTTTCTATCTTTTAAGAGATTTAATTTTGTTAAATAAATGAAGGTGAAAATTTTCTAAAAAATGTAAAAAATGACTGCATGTTCATATTTAGCTTTGAACAACTTAAATCCTAAGGGTTTAAAAAATCTGAAGAAATTCATGAACATTTTACACACCAATTAGAACATTTTTACTAAAGTTCCAGAAAGTTTGTTTTTTTCGTTATTGATTTCCCAGATAAATACTCATATATATATATATATATATGCTCAACTTGTTTAATTATTTAATTCTCTCGAGACAAAATAGATTTAAACACTGTTATATTGGTTGATCTCCTCACTTTATTGTAGAGAGATGAAAAATAATATGACATTCAACCGCTGACCAAAATGAAAGAGAAAGATGGATAATAATAATAACTTTATTTTTATTTTATTTATCTGGTAGAATGAATAGAGCGATTGTATAGCTTTTTTATTTTTATTTCTAAGGATTATTAATGGCTTGCTAGTATAGGATATTTGTGGGAAATGTTATGCTAAGTTTGGATTTTTTATGGATCCGGAGACAACCTTAACGCCCTTGAGGAAACCGCTAGTTCTTAGGATCGCAATTTCCCAGTACAGCGAGAAGGAAGGAGCAGTGTTCTTATTTTTTGGCCTCATGAAGGCTCGTGTCATTAGATAGCGGCAAAATTGGGCGGACCAACTCTGTGGAATCGGTCAAAGTCTATTCCCGCACTCTGTGAAGAGAATAACAAGATAAGAGATAAAAGGAAAGAACTGTCTTAAGGGGTCTACCTACTTTCTGTGCCGAAAGAAAAGGCTATTTTTACGAATTTTTCTCAGGTTGCTAGTAAAGTTATTGACATAAAACTTGTTGAGTTTAATAGAAATACTCTTAAAATACATAAAAATTTTTATTTTTATTTTTACAGTTTAAGTATACAAAATGTTCACATAAACATAACTCCTCTAAAAGTAGGTATGCGTATTATGTTGATAAAATCTTTGAGATGGACCATCTGTAACAAAAAAAAATAAAAGTTTTAGATTCAGGATGACTCTCCCTTCATGGCAATATTGTTAAAAAAAAAAAACAAAATGAATTTTTTTGACTATTTTTTGCAAAAAGAAAAGTGAAAATTGGAAATTTAGGCATAATTGATGTTTGCTATATAGGTATAGGTGTACAGAATATACCATTCAAATTTCATAAGGATTGGTTCAGTAGTTTCGGAAATTTTATCAACAACAGGTGTAAAAACGTTATTTCGAAAAAAACGCGTTTGAAACGTTTTTTATGAGAAATCGTAAACAAATCTTACTTACGTCTAATCAGCGATGCCTGCACTATACAATATTCCTTCTGTAATTTCAGAATTGATACACTTACTTTTGAAAAATGTAAAAAAGTCAATTGTTTCAAAATGAGAAAGTAGGTAGACCCCTTAAGAGGACAGAGCTTAGACCATTTTTTGATGAGTGTTGTACTACTGACTTAGTTTCTTCATATCCTGGGCCTATACTTCTACCGTTTTTCATGTGGTTTCGCTCATGTCGTAAAATGTCGCTGGAAATCGGCCATGCGAGGAGAGAAATGTGTGTTGTAGCTAGAGGTGGAAAATCAAGTATCGCTCTCCGGCGTGCGAGGGTTCTCAATGGCTCGCATTTTCAAGGGCTTGTCATCGACGACTCGAACGCTAGTTGCGCACCGTACCGAATTTGTATATAATCACTTGTTATTTGCGCGTAGTCCCCACTGGAGTACCCCCAACTGAATCAAATATTACCAGAGATGTAGCGTGATGGCGTGACATCATAATCAGGCCGAATCAGTGTACTACAATGCTGCACGCCCGTGCGTTGCAAATCGTTATTGAATTTGATGTGGATATACTATATTCAGGTATTATGCTATCCCGATACTTATTTTAGTTAATTTAGATTTTTAATATGTTAATTTGATCCTTTATTCGTCTTCATAACCTTAATAATCATTTAAAATTTTAGTAATCACGATTGTTAAATCGCCCTGTTGCGGTCACCTATGATTCTGCATCGCCGCACCTGCTGCGCAAGTGCGAGCGTTATGGCGCCTCCTGCATAAGCGCAGGCTCTTCGATCAAATTTAAATGCGTCATAGCGATCATTAAATATTTATATCAAGAGATTACGCATTATTTATATAATATTAAATAAAAAGAAGATCTGAGATATGTATTAGCCAAAATAAATATGTTATACTTATATTTTTACTCGTGCAATGGAAGAGACATTGCAATAGTGAGCAGCTGCCTTTCTATAAAGTTTCAGATAAACATTGAAAATTCTATTTTTGTACAAAATGATTTTTCTCAAGTATAGAAAAATAAAATGACTCAAAAACTTTACAGAATAATCTTCTCCATTGTAGTAAACACCTCAATTTTTTTCAAATACTTTCATTATATATTTCAGAGAAATCACCATTTAAACAAAAAATTACATTTCCGTGTATAACAAAAAATGAAAATACCTTATCAAAAATTTCGGGTGGTAAAAGATAGGTAAACATCTTTTAAACGCATTTTCACCGAATCAACGACATTATTTATAATATACCAAAAAACTCGTAAAACTACAACTAAAAAATCGAAAAACTGTTAAAAAAATTATTCTTGTCTCCGCATCGCGAAAAGAAAACGAAGAAATTGAACCGTAAAACATTAATTTTTACCGATAAATATTCAGAAACAGGAGTATACACACACATACACATACAAACACACACATACAAACACATACACACACCCGCGCGCGCACGCACGCACACACACACAAACACACACACACACACATACACATGCACGCACGCACGCATGCACGCACACACACATCCATATGGACATTTTCTAAAACTAATGTAGTTTCATTACAAATGTTCTTAACACGTTTTTGAAATTGCTTGTTGATTATCACAAAGCTTCCTCTTTCAGGAAGGAAAAGTAATGTACTCTATAAAACCCATAAAATCATATAACCAATAAAATTCATAAAAATCATATGCTCCATAAATACTGTAAAACGCATAAAAATCATAAACCCCATAAAATCCATAAAAATCATAAATTCCATAAACCCATAAAATTCATGAACTCCATTGAACCTATAAACATTATAACGCCCATAAAACTCACGAACTTCATAAAACCTATAAAAATCGTAAACCTCATAAAACTCATGAAAATCATAAGCCCCATATAACCCATCATAATTATAAACCTTACAAAACCCACACAAATCAGAAATCTTATATAAAGCTAAATTCATAATCCAAATTAAATAAAAAAAAAACATAAACTTCATAAAAACTCATAAAAATTATAAACTCCATAAAATCCATAAAAACAGTAAACCCCATAAAACACGTAAAAATCTTAAAATCATCATAAATCCCTTTGAACTCATAAAATCCATTAACTCCAGGAAACCCGTACAAATTATAAACCCCATACAACCCTTTAAGAGACATTCTACTTTCACGGCTTTAATAAAATTATTTTTTATTCCCATAATCACTAGCTACAACAAAATATTTTTAAACGTTGGTCTAATTGTCGGCCGAGAAGTAGATTGCCGATTTATAAACAACCTTAAAAATCATAAACCCTATACACTCCATAAAAGCCATATCAATCAAAATCCCCATAAAAGCATAAAAACGATAAACCACATAAATCTCAAAAAGGCATAAAAGTCGTACATCTCATAAAACCCAAAGAACCTTAAAAACCATAATACCATACAAATTATTTAATTAAATATAATAATTATAATCTTTATGAGAATCAACAATATCAAAAATCGCCAAAAATCCGTAAAATTTTAAGAAATACACAATATTTGCTATCATCAAAAACATAACAAAGCATAAAAACAACAAAAATAAATAAAATCATAATAATCATAAGAGTGAAAAAAACTCTCGTTAAAAATCATAAAAATCATGAAAGAATAATATACCGTATAAATATGTTAATAAAATACACAAAATGCCAAAAAAAAGTAAAATTTTGGATTTCTGGAGGACGGTAGATGAAAGGATTTTCCGAGAAAATTTCTTGAATATCATTATTTTTTACATATGCGTGGTTCCATATCAATTGAACATATCGAAAAATAAAAATGTCTAGAACTCTACAAAAATGATGGTATGTGTACCCAGAGTATGTAAAAAAATTTCAGACTTCAAGGTGTTATATGTCAAGGGTAATTAAAGGTTGAAAAATGCGTTTTTTAATATTTTGAGATTTTGCTATCATTGTTTAATTTTTAACTCAAAGACTAGGGACTTTTGAGAAGAAAGTGTAACAACATTTTTTGTTCAAAATAAGGTAAGAAATCTAAAAAAAAATGTATTAGATTATGATATTTTGTGATCTCATGCATTGTGATATATTGTGATTCTAAGATTCTAGAAAATCGCCATAATTTTTTTAAAAATAAAAAATTTTAAAATTTAGTTTTTCATATTTTCTTTAATTTAAGACTAGTTAAAATATGGTCTCAAGCTGAATATAGTTTTTGGAGAATTTTTAAATAGCGCACTTTTTTGTTATTTCCATTGTGTGACTGAAATAAAAAGTCACCATTAATAGCGTCATTTTGCAGAAGGTCTAGAGTGTAAGTAGACATAAAATACTAAATTAAAAAATTTTTTGCTTTGAGAAAGGTGATTAGCTAGAATTTGAATATTACAATATATCACAATACATGGGTTTATAAAGAACAAATACAGAAAAAAGTGCACTATTTAAAAATTTTGCAAAAATTATATTGAGTTTGAGACCATAATCTAACTAGTCTAGAATTAAAGGAAATATGAAAAACTAAATTTTAAGATTTTTTATTTTGAAAAAAAAGTATCACAATCAGGTCTAATAAAATAATGTTTTAGATTGCTTACATTATTTTGAACAAAAAATGTTCTTACACTTTTTTCTCAAAAGTCCCTAGTTTTTTTAGTTAAAAATCAGACAATATTGGTAAAATCTCAAAATATTAAAAAAATACGCATTTTTCAACCTTTAATTGCGCTTTACATATAATACCTTAGGGTTTGAAATTGTTGTACATACTCTGGATATACATACCAAGATTTTTGTAGAGTTTCAGACATTTTTATTTTTGAACATACTTACTTGACATGGAACCACCCATATATATGAGTCATTCCAATAAGTTTCGCCGAAATCGTGCACGAAATTGATTAACCCAACCCCCACATTTACAGCCGATTTTTTATATAAAAATACCTATCAAAAGAAGCACTCAAAAATTGTTCAGCCCCTAAGGTCCCCGGTGTGACCCAGTACAGTGTTCTGAATATATCGCATAACTGTGAATTTTTTTCTAGCTTGCTTCTTCCATCTAAAGTAAACGACATACAATTAAAGCCTGACGTAATTTACGTAAGATATTATACATTACGGATACAATTCTATGTATGTTCAAAATAAAGCTGACATTAACACCTTTAATTTGAGAGGTCGCAGCATGTTTGAGGCTATTTGGATGAAAAGTTACGCTCGATTAGAAGGTACGGAACAATGTAGATGACGAAACGGGAGACCGCAAGTTGCCAACGACTTGCGCTCCTAAATTGTTGGCAACTTGCGGTCTCCCATCTCGTCACTTAAAATTTTCCGTAATTTTGAATCAAGCGTAACTTTTTATCCAAATATCCTCAAAGATTCTCCAATTACACAAATTAAAGATGTTAATGTCAGCTTTCTTTTGGATGTACATGGAAGTTTCCATAATGTATAATACCTTATGTAAATTATGTCCGACTTTAATAGTATGTCCTTTACTTTACGTTGAAAAAGTAAGCTTGAAAAAATATTCAGTCATGCTATATGTCCAAAGGGCAAACCCAGATCAGGCGCATTGTTCTCTAAGATGTTTGAACTATTTTTATATAAGTAAGAGCTCAAAAGGTTTGATAGAAAAAAGTTACATGGGTGCCTACTTACGTAACGGATTTGAAAGTATCAAAAAAGGAATAAAAGGTCTTTTTAACCGACTTCAAAAAAGAAGGAAGTTCTCAATTCGAACTGTATATTTTCATGAACAATTTAAATGAACTTTTTTTAATGAAAGAGGATGATCCCATGGTGGTCCCATTCCAATTTTGTAAGGATTGGTCCAGTATCTGATAAGTAATTTCGTTTTTTGCTAGATATTTTTTCCGTACATTTCGGCCTTCGCCGACTCTGTCTGCCGATTATTCGGAAACTACTGAACAGATTTAGATACATTTCTTTTGAATAAAAAGGATGATCCCATGATGGTCCCATTACATTACTGGGTTAGTATCGAGCAAGTACTAGGTCAGTACCGGCGTTTTGCTCTGTTCGTCAGCCGATTATTCCGAAACTACTGAACCGATTTGGATAAACTTTTGATTTATGCTCAACAACATCAGCGATGATACAATCAGGTTTCTGAATCTCGTTTTTCATAGTTTGGATTATTTTGTGAAAATCAAGCGTTTCTTGAATTTTTCTTTAAAAGTTTCATCAAGTAATAAATTTCTTATATATTTTGAAAATTTACTAAAACTCTGACTCATGATTTGTCTCATTATATTTAAATTTTTAAGGCACGTATCAAGCATCAAAATTAAGTTCTGTAATTTTTCTGAATTACCTAATGTAATAGCACATCCTCCTAAACTAAGCACTTCTTTGTCGTAACTTTTAAACTCTTCCAATATATTTTTCACCTGATTTTGAAACTCCACATTTGCAGCAGCTTTCTCTAGGGCATTCATTTCTTAATAATGCAAACGTTTATATACTAAAAAAATTAAAAATTTAACTCACTTTCACGTTAATATTTGCGTGTATATTATTTCATAATTACGTTTACGTCATAGACGCTAAGTTTAAATAAAGTAACGTATGATACTCGGCATATGAAACACAAGCACGTATAATACTAGTCTTGGACTCGAATTATTGCAGATATGATACTTGACGTATCATACTTTTATAACCCTGGTGATCCATTGAACTGCCAAGGGGATCAAATATTTTTTTCTTCGTAGTTCTTGAAGTTTGTAAAAAGACGAAGAAATCGTTTTTTGGTGCGTTCAATTTCGTATTAAGGGATCATTCTGGTTTATCACTTTCAAGAAATCAAATTTATTTTTGTGCATTTTTCGAAAGTAGATGTATGTAGAAGTATTGTGTAAAAATTTTAGAAAGATCCGAGCACTCTAACTATGTTATTTTTACACTTGTGCACCGTTACCTTTACTACCTGAGTGCGCGCGCTCGACCCACCTTTCGACTAATCCCTCTTTGTACCTTCAAGCAGCTGCTTGGGAGTCATGTATCCTACGCTTTGATGTTTTTCTTGGAATGGAGCATGTGTAGAAGTATTCTTCAGGTAAAGATTTTCAAATGTTTATCTGTATGTACCTTGCACGAGAAGTTTTTGCTTCTCTTTTGAGCGATCAGTAGCAGTCTCGTCTTTGACTTTGAACGAGTAACAGCACGTGTTTGATATTTTACTATGGATCAAAAATCGTCTAAATTCAGTAACAAACGTCCCGGCAAATCCGGTAAAAAGCGTAAATTTCAAGGCAATAGCCATACTGACGCAGCTGATTCGCAGTCAACCAGCAAATCAGCTGAAAAATTGAGAAAAACTGAAGACGCGACTTTCAATGTACCTGTCGAACAAATGGCTGGTTACTGTATTATAATTTTTTTTCTTGTGTTTTCCATGCTGTCAAGTTATTTGAAGTGTAAAGTTTGTGACGGAAACGTTTTGTTTAATAAATACAGTCAGCGAGGATTAGGTTTTAAACTGCTTATGACTTGTGGATGCGGAGAAACATTTATTGACTCGTGCCCAAGGATTGGGACGGGCTATGAAGTGAATCGTCGTTTAGCATTTGTTATGCGTTTTCTTGGAGTTGGTGTTCACGGCATAAACATGTTTTACTTTCTCATGGATCTAGGCAAAGGCTTAAGTATATCTGCTTATTATGGAATTGTTGATACCATCTTGATTGCTGTCGAGGCAGTTTTCAACTTAGTGCAGCTCAGAGCTCTCGCTGAAGAAAAACTTGAAAATAAAAAGAGAGGAGAACCAGAAGATATTTTGAGTGTTTCCGGTGATGGCTCTTAGTCGAAAAGAGGTTTTTCTTCATTGATCGGAATAGTTTCTCTCATATTCAAGTACTCTGGAAAAATTATAAACATTGCAGTAAGATCTAGCTACTGTAAAGGTTGTGAAAAATGGAAAGGGAGAGAGCATGAAGTGGAGTGTTTGGCTTGGTATGGAAAACATCGAGAAAACTGCAATGCAAACCACGATGGTAGTGCCGGTAAGATGGAAGTTGATGGCATTGTGGAAATGTTTCTTCGATCGCTAGAAAAGTTTGCCGTAAAGTACGGGTTTTACATTGGGGACGACGACTCGAAGACGTTCAAGATGCTGCTTAGTGTTTTTCCGTATGGTGAGAATTTCACTGTAAAAAAGTTAGAGTGCGTTTTGCACGTTGCAAAACGAATTTTTAAACGTGCTAATGAGGCAAGGAAAGCATTTATTCAAAAGAAGAAGGCTCTAAAACAATCTGAAAACAAAAAAACTCCAGTGAAAAAAAAACCCAGAAAAAAAAACTGTAGCGAAAAAGTCTGCTAAAAACACTCCTGCAAAAAAAGTCCCCATTGAAAAAACTCAAGGGCTACCTATAAAGGTGATGAAAGAACTATCAACTAACTATAGTTTAGCTGTTCAAAGAAACAAAGATTCAATCGAGAATATGAATACTGAAATTTGAGCTGGTTACTATCACAAAATTTCGACTGACGAAAATGTACAGCACTCGTACTGTTCCGTTAAATGGTGTAAATACCTAAAAGCCAAGGAGAATAAAACTATTTACAAACATAAATCTGCTCTTTCTGCCGCTGTACAAGAAGATTTAAAGCCAATATATGACGATTTAACCAGGACCGAGTTGCTTGAAAGATGTTTGGGTGGCCATACCCAGAATAATAACGAAAGTTTTAACAAATGTGTTTGGAGTATGGCCCCCAAACATATTTTCAATGGTAAAAAAATCGTTGAGATTGCAAGCAAAACAGCCGCCTGCATTTTTAACGAGGGATTCGAGCCAGTATTAAAAATAATGGGCGTTATGGGCATCAAACTCGGACAGACAGCCGTCGACTTTGCCAGAAACCGCGACGATGGACGTAAATGTTTAGCGAAGCGTCGTAGCTCTGAATAGTCTAAAGAGACAAGGACCAAGCAGAGACAGGCCAGATTAGAAGAAAATGAGAACTTTGAATAAGAAGAAGGCATTTTGTATTGTGCAGGCATCGCTGATTAAATGTAAACAAGATTTTTTCACAATTTTTAATTAAAAAAAACTTTAAACGCGATTTTCTCGAAACAATGTTTTTTTGGTTGGCGGGTGTGATTTCTCAGAAACCACTGAACCGATCCTTATGAAATTTTAACCACATATTCTACATACATATAGTTCTCCAATGTACTAGGATCTCCTTGAATTTTACTATGCTTTTCTTGCAAAAAATAGTGAAAAACGCCATCTTGTTTTTTTTCAATAAATATTTATAATTCTAGTATGCTGGATAACCACTATTACACTTAATCTAAAACTCTTTGAATTTTGTTTTTAGGTGAACTGATATGAAGATAGCACACCCGCCAGCGATCTACCTATTTTTTGATGCGTTACGTTGGACTCTGATTATATCACACAAAAACTGTTAAAAATAAAAAAAAATAAATTTTTTGTACTTAAAGAATGTATTTGATAAGCTGAACAAGTTTTATTTAATATCTTTGATAATAAAGTCAGAAAAAATTCACAAAAAAGCCTTTTTTTCGAGCGTCTAAACCAGAATAATCCCTTAACGGGATTTCCCTCGATTTTTTTGATAATAGCCGTTTTTGGCCAGGTCTGAAAATTCAGAACAGTGTACTGGGTTGCATAGGGGACCTTAGTGGCTGAAAATTTTGTTGAGTGCTTTTAATATAGGACATTTAATGTATGACTATGGAGAAAATACAAACATTTTTTATTGTTCAGACTAATGAGCTAATATTTTAAATGCTTATGTAGGATGATATTAATAGAGAGACAAACTTTGACACATGGTTTATTCTTAAACTTTAATATTATGTAGACATTATTCGTTGATTTTTAACATGCATCACTGTTACATCGCACTTTGTCAAGTAGAGTTATTGCACGTCTGGTTTCATGTAACATATATCTATCAATCGCCAACGTATTAGATTTATACATAAAATATATTCATTCACACTACATATTATATTCACATACACTACATTAGGTCTAGTTCTGCAAAGTGCTTATTGACTACCACCTTAAATCCATTTAAGGATACCAGGATACGTATCTCAAAAGGGAGTGAATTCCACAAATGCACACTTTTTACTTCGAAAGATCTTCGTCCTATTTCGATACGCATATATGTATTACATAATTGATAATCATGATTTAATTAATGTTTTTTCTACCAATAAAAACAATTTATTTTTTCAATTTTTTTTATATTAAATACAATGAATAATTAGTTCTTAAGGCTAGAATATACCTGCAGGGGTCAAAAAATCAACTTATTTTTTTTTCAATAAACTATTCCTTGAGGCTCACTTTATACGTTAGAAAGATTTTTGCACATTTTTATAGCATTTAATCCCATTTGATTATATACAATTTGCCATCTTTAAAGGTGTTTTCTCAGAACTTCATTTTTGGCCTTAAAAATACTTCTTGCGCAAATGCGCGCGGTAAATTAATTGGTAAATTAATTTGAAACTTCACAGAATTATTGTTTTTTACATTATAAACACATTGTCAGAGCGATTTTTATAACCGCTGTAAACACACTTTCCACACAAACTGATGAAATATAATTATATAGTATAGATTTTGTATATGAAATATAATTATCCCAAACAGTACACAATGTTACAGCAAGGTTTCAGCAAGGATTCATGCAAGGTTTGAAACCTTTCAGAAATATTTCAACGAAAGCTTTTAGAAATGTTGTTATGTCCGTTCCAAGTACTTGCAAAACTATTTCATGAAACATTTTGGGTATGTTTCTCAAAAAGTTACTAGTGAAACCTTTTTAAAACGTTACAGAAACATTTCATAGTGAGTTCACACACAGCATGAAATATTTCTGAAATGTTTGTTATTTCAGATTTAATAATTTTTAAATATTTGACAGGTTTATGAAAGATTTCGTGAATGTGTCATGAAAAGTTTCATGAAATATTTCTAAAATATTTTGGAAATGTTTTAGTGACACAACCGTTTAAGCTCTATTCACCACAATATTCCACGAAATATTGATAAAACCTCTTAGGAATATTTACTTGTACGATTTATAGTACATTAAATTATTATTATTATTTAACATTATTAGATAATATACATTACAAACACGTAACATATTTTATGATTAAAACTATTTTATTAAAATATCAGAAAAAATAAGAGAATCAAAAAAACTGATGTGACCGGGAATCAAACCGGCGACCTGCTGCGTGAGACTCCAGCGCTGTAACCACTCGACCACGGTGGAACTTTAAAATGCTATAAAGAAATTTTTCATATGTATTACAAGTAATAGTTACAATCATAACTCCGTGTAGTATATTATATTATATTGTATCGTATTTGTATATTATAAAATATACTTGTAAGATTTCCTCAATATTGTAATGAAATATTTCATATCAATAATTTGAAATCATTTGAAATCTTTCTTAAATTATTTCATTAGAATATTAAGTAAATAAAATAATAATAAATCAATAAATAAAAGTAAATAAATAAAATAAAATAATAAATAATAATAATAACGCTATGTGGGTAGGAATTTTCCGACAACCTTCCAACGTACTTTCTAAATAAGTTGATTAAAAGTTTCTGTAAAAGTTCAAAATATAATATATGGTTTTCTGCAATGTGAACCGAAATATTTTGGTAACGTTTTGGTAAATCTTTTAATCTTTTAATCTTTCTTGAACGACATGATCGAGAATAATTGTCGAAACATTTCAATAACATTTCATGGAATATTTTAGGAAATATTTTTATAAAAATGTATGTAAAATTTTCAAAATTGTTATGCAAAAGTTTCAAAAATATTGTCTTAATTCTTAAAAAAATATTTATTACACAAAAATAAACTGCAACAAAACGTATCTAAAACATTTCTGAATTATTTTCTAAAACATTTTTTGTTATAATCTTATAAACATTTCATGAAATATTTCTGCAAGGCTTTGTAAATATTTCATTATATTATTTCAGAAATGTTTTCGCAAATTTTTTATAATGTTTACAAAAAAATTGCGGTAAGCTTTCTTTGAAATGTTTCCCAAAACATTTCGCTGAAACATTGTGTACTGTGAAGGATGTACGACTCTTCGCGGGGACTGAAAAGGCTCGGGACCAAAATTTTTGAAGACTGCAATGTGTATGTAGTATAGGAGGATTTTAGTCTGCGAGACATTCCCGTTTATAAGAGTATTGCCGTTCCCACGTAATTGTAGTCCCTGGGTTCTCAGTCCCCGCGACCTGACTGTATTACTTTTTTATTTATGTGAATAAAATTTGTATACGGATGTTATATGAATAATCGCTTTGACAATATATTTATAATATAAAAAAACAATAATCCTGTCAAGTTTTAAATTACTTCCCCGCGCGCATTTGCGCTAGGAGCATTTTTAAGGCCAAACATGAAGTTCTGAGAAAAACAACTTTAAAGATGGCAAATTGTATATAAGCCAACACTATAAAATTATATAGTATAAAAAAATTTATAGTATAAAACTTATAGTGAGCTTGAAGGAAAACTTTTAGAAGAGAAAAAAAGATGATTTTCTTACCGCTTTTGTACTCTAGGTAGCCCTAAACTAATAAGATATTTACTAAAGAATTATAATTGTTTTAATTGTTAGATTTGATTTAATTTTTTATTTCGTTTAAGGTAGAACTATGGTGAAAAGACAAACTTTTTTTATTGTTCAGTCTTATGAGCTAAACTTTTTGAGGCTTATGTAGAATTATATTAATAGCCCTGGTAGAAACGTTGACGAGAGATTAGCGATATATTAGCAAATTTTGTGTGGATCGGGTAATTTATTTTCAACGAGTTAGCTAGAATACTCGTTACCTGGCGACGCTTTATTGGTAGTGTCTGGCTAAGAGCTAGGAAATTTCGTAAAATTATTTAAAAGACAATTTTACAATAGATTATACTTTAAATCTCATTCTTTGAGATTACTATACAGTACACCCTCTGAAGGGGACAAAACTCAAAATTTTTGAGCCAAAAAGTTAAAAAATCGCGCCATCCGCGCTGTCATCTTCCACCGCCATTGTGACTCATTATCCTGTTTCATGCGGAACCAGTCACCAAGTGAAAAGTGCGCTCCATAATAAACGTAGTTATTTGATAGAATAATTACATTTTTATAATACAATCGTGCTGAAAGAAGAAATAAGGGGTTCGCCAAACATCGATGATACGTATTTTAGCGAAAATGACCCGTTCAGACTTCGTACACATCAAATGCTGCTACGTCACGGAGTTTTGAGGTTAGTTTGATATAGAATCGTTGGCGTGACCGACGTCTGGCTTTGACAGGGCAACAATATGCCTGTTCACAAAAGCAACTGCAAGGTGCCTAGGGGCTTGAAGGGAAAATCTTGAAAGTCGTCCAAAGGATAGGACGCTGTTTGCTCTTCTAACGCCCACGCCATCGGTGTTCCGAGCGCAGCAGCGGGCGAGGGAGATAGGACCCGCTGCAGTCTTTCCTGGCTCGCGCTTGAATGTCCGACTGTAAAGCGGCGTTATATATAGATATACTTTTACATGGCAGAAGACACGACTAAATACATCCTGATGCAATCTTGATCCTTCATTATGAATGGACTCTTGCTGAATGTCAACTTTCTTACTAACAGACAATGAAAAAATCACAGCTGAGCTTGTACTAGACGCAAAACAAAAGCTGATATTCTAACAATCGAGCTTGCACTTGAGGCAAGACAAGATTGATCTCTTGACAGTCGAGCTTGCACTTGTGGCAAGACGAGAACTGATCTGTCGATAGCCAAGCAAATACTAGAGACAAGACTGGGGCTAATTACGAAATGCTCGATATTGTTTAAGAAACGATACACGTAGTCTGCATTGCTCTAATACCAAGACACCCGGGCGTGCCGTAAAGACACGCAGTCAGCTGATCAGACAGCGGAACTGTATGTATAGCTATATTTGAAATCAATAATAAACATGTATATCATATATAAACAGTTAAGATTGACGTGTGTACAATGCACGTTCAACTCTGAGTAATTGCACAGCTCAAACTTCTGTTAAAAACAAGGTTGACCAAATGGAACGATCGTTTAAGCAAAAAACAAAGCTTCATTTGTAAAAATTACACATGTATACTGAATATTAAAAACAAATCTAGAATTGTATTACTTTTCTAAGAATAAACACATTTTTATAACTGAAACTGAGGCCGTTATTTATTGTCAATTGCTATAATATCCAAGTGAATTAATATACAGTTATTATGTAGTTAGACTATTGAACACTACATGCGATACAAAATAAAGTGGTCTTTCCAGTGCCAAATACAATAGCTCTGGTATTAGATATTCATTAATTTATAATAAATATATGCACACATGTATGATGTGTTACCGAGTCTTTATGAGCATTTATTTTTGTCTGACAGGACGATTAATTAGTGATACGAACGTACTGATGGCTCAAAACAAAACTTGACCATAAGTGGTAGTAACGTCAGTTTGCGTTAAAGTAACTTGTAAGCAAAGTTATTTATAAATAATTTATAACTAAAAGAACTATTATACTTCGATACCCTGGTGGAAAATCGAGGACCTCGATAAAACTAGATAATTTTCTACCAAGGTACATATAAACAGTTTTTAAAGGTTACTGATTACAAATTTTGTAGCTGCGCACTATTGGCACATTTTATCAAATTTCTCTGTAAGATAATTAAATATTTAATGTTTGCTACAATTTCCATATAGCTTTTTTCTTTGGTCAAAGTTTTGTGCTATGAATTATTATAAAACGTTCTCAGTGTTACAACATTAATGGTGAAACTAAACTTATTATACAATTTGAAGTTTATTATTCTTATTGTGCAAATAGAATTGTACAAATATCCAGCTAGAAACAAGTATAAATAATATAAAAATAAATGTCAATTATCTTATTTTAATAATATAAATTTTGAATAATTGCAAAATAGAATTTTACAAGAATACTGTTATTACACTAAATAGTAATAATCGGAAACGATTCTTATTATGTTAAATGAATATCAATACCGTAGTAAATTGCTAACACTGTACGGTTTCTGTATTTTTATTTGTAACAACAAAATTATTAAAAATTATTGCATTGCAGTTATGAAGAGAACACAGTCGTATTTACGACTCAAACAATTGTTTAATATATAAATATGACAACATTTCCATGTGTATCTACTTTTAATAACACAAATGATACAACTCTTGTTTTATTAGTAGTTGCAATATTGACTTACAAATTGAATTGCTGGAAATCAGTTGTATGCAGTATTAAAATCATTAAAATAATCATAAATATTATCACAATATGCAATCATTATACATTCAATTGTAATTTCTAGAATAAGTCCAACCAATCGAGTTTGCACAAGAGGCAAGGCAAAATTGATCTCTTGACAGTTGAGATTGTACCTGAGGCATTACAAGAACATATCTCTTGACAGTCGAGCTTGCACAAGAGGCAAGACACTTGTACAAGAGAAAGATACAATTAATTGTAATTGATCACTATCAAATAATTTTCAAACTAATCTTAACTAATTTATACATAAATGGTTTTCCAAATTATAAAAAAGCTTGTATGAAAAACAAGTCTATATACTGAATGTGTATTCAAATTCCTAATTTGATAATAAATATATCGATGTATTCTTTTTCCTAAAATATATCCAAGCATGCATAAGAGGCAAGAACATGCGTTGAATGTATGTTCAAATATCTGATTTAACAATCAGAAAAAGATAAATATAACTATTTTCATAAGTTATAATTAAGATTGAATAAAAGTCAAGACCGTGTGCTGAAAAGCATAAGAGGCAAACACATATTTAAAATTCGTATTCACGTATTTAATTGTTGATAAAAAATAATGATTTATGCTATGTTATTAGACTATAATTATTCATTTTTCATGAATTCAATAATTCATACATTTACATGTGCAATAGTGCCACAGATGTTATAAATATATAATCTAGTCTATCTAGTCTAGTAACATCATTGCAAAAAATTAAATTTCAAATCAACATTTAATTTGTTGTATGACACTATACACGCGTGTCTTATTACTTTGATCAGATTTTTTATTTAATTTTTCATAAAACATCATCGAAAAAGAACTGTTCTGATTTTGTATAATTACACAGCCCCACAAAAAAAATGTAAGTCCCAAAAACTTGACCACGGTACTTATATGTTTTTGGGATCGCTGAATCCGAATCCAGGGTTAGTTTAACCCCATCAGATCTTTCTCAAGGTCAGTTGAAGGTCAAATTATCGAAATACATGAAAAATACACTAAAACCATGGTATCTTGGGGTTTTTGGGGTCGCTGAATCCGAATCCGGGGTCAGTTTAACCCCATCAGAACTTTCTCAAGGTCAGTTGAAGGTCAAATTATCGAAATACATGAAAAATACACTAAAACCATGGTATCTTGGGGTTTTTGGGGTCGCTGAATCCGAATCCGGGGTCAGATTAAACAAGCAGATTTTTCTCAAGGTCAGTTGAAGGTCAAATTATCGAAATACATGAAAAATACACTAAAACCATGGTATCTTGGGTTTTTTTCGGGCGCTGTATCTGAATCCGGGCTTATTACAACCCTATCAGGTCATGGTCAAGGTCAGTTGAAGGTCAAATCAGAAAGATTCATAAAAAGTAGAGTCAAACCATGACATTTAGGGGTTTTTGGGGTCGCTGAATCCGAATCCAGGGTCAGTATAGTCCCATAAGGTTATATTTATGGTCAGTTCAAGGTTAGTTCAAGGTCATGGACGTAAAGAGAGTGAAAAAATTAGTTATAAACTGAAACAATGCAAAAGGTAATGTAAACCATAAAGCAAAGAACAATGTATATGCAAGTACAATCGTATCCTTTAAAACTATATCATAGTTTGCTGCTCCTTCATTTACTTTAAATTTGTTAGAAGTATATGCAATTCAATAAAATACCCGTAAAAATATTAAGCCCATTACTCTTTTTTATGGTAACGAACTATTTTATTGTCAAATGATCTACGAAGTGGATTACGCTTCCGCTTCTCCGATGTTGATGGTAGATCTCTTTTTAACGACCAACAGTAATCTGCTAACATATTTACGTCCCATCTTCCTTGGTACCTGCGCTCCATTTCCTTGATATCTTGGTGAAATTTCTCTCCCTGCTCTTCGCTGTAATCACCTAGGTTTTCTGGAAATTCATCAACATGCGAATATAAAAAGTGTAATTTTAGATTCATTAGGCAGCCTTGATTTTTGTAACTATTTACTAAATTTAAAACTATTTGTTGGTAATTTGGGCTCTTATGATTTCCAAGAAAGTTTTTAATTACGTCCTTGAAACATAACCATGCTTCTCTCTCTGTATGATTCATTTTCGTAACAAATATTTCATCATTTATCATCTTACGAATCTGAGGACCATCGAAAATTCCTTCATTTACTTTAGCATCACTTAATTCGGGAAACTGATTTCGCAGATACTTAAAGCAGCTACCATCTTTGTCTAAAGATTTTACCCATTGTTTCATAAGTCCCAATTTAATGTGCAGAGGTGGTATAAGAATTTTTGATGGATCAACAAATGGCTTATCTTTTATATTCTTAGATCCCGGTTCGAACTTTTGTCTAAAGGGCCAGACACTCTTTATGTAATGATTCTTTCTATCCCTACTATCCCATTCACATAAATAGCAAGGATATTTTGTGAATCCCGATTGTTGCCCCAGAAGTATTGTTATGATTTTAAGATCCCCACATATTTGCCATTTATTATCATTGTATTTTATTCGGTCTAATATTACTTTCATGTTACAGTACTCTTCATTCAGTATTACCGAATATCCTATGGGAATGGCTGCATAAACATTTGTATTGTGTAACAGAACGGCTTTTAAACTTCTCGTTGACGAATCGATGAACAATCTTCACTCGTTAGGGTTGTAACATCCATGTTTAAAGCAATTCATCAACCCAACTATATCTTTGCAGTAAACTAAGGAAAATTCTTCATCTTTAGCGAAATAATCACGATATTTCTTATCTCTGTCTCGGTAGTAAGAAACTTTAATTTTTCCAGCTTCATTAGTATTTTCTATGAGATCATTCACTTTTTCCTGTGTAAGTGGACCTTTCTCCTTCTTAGTATTGTAGGGGATGTATTCTTCGTCACTTGTATCACTTGTACTAGCAACGTCATTGTCTTCATCAGGCGCTATTTCTTCTTCCGCAATAATATCTCCTTCCTCCATTTCTTCTTCTAAGATTTCATCTTCATCATGTCTTTCTAAATTTTCCTCAAGATCCATACTTCCACTTGCGTACATACCCAGTGGATCTTTTCTTTTATCAATTGACGATTCATATATAGGTTTCGTGACACTTTCAACGTTAGCGTAATTAATTTGCGACTTGTTTTTACTATTAACTCCATGCAAATTCGTATTACAAAAATAACAGTCTTCTTTTCTTAAAGGTTCCTTCCATATCGTAGGCACTTTCATTTTTACTTCAGTTTTACCATTTTTGTCTCTCTGTAGCATTTTCCTACATATTGCGCATATGATTTTAGGAACCCAATCAAATTCATCAATTTTCATGTCTAAATCAAACATGTTCTTGTACTGCTCTTTAATATTTTGATTGATTGAACAATCTCCACTCGTTAGGGTTGTAACATCCATGTTTAAAACCACAGCTCAAAAGAACCGTGAGCAGAGCTGTCTTCATTATCGGGTTTCTCTCTCGGTGTAAGTCCCAAGACGATTAATGTTGACTATCTTGGGTTTGTGTTAAGGTCTTCTTTCCCAAAAGGTTTCCAAAGTCATGTTACAGTAATCTTCATCTCCCTTGTATCACTCGTATTTTCTACTTGATACGAACGGATATGAATATGCTGTTTGTTTGCCCCAGGGTACCTCCACGTGGTGACGGTGGGCAACGGCCGATTCTTTTTTTTCGGTCGGCTAAATCCCTGGGTGAAGTCTTTAGAGCCGTCATGGAAGACAAATAACAAAAAATTATGATGCAGGGATTCGGAACCCCAGTATCGGCGGCTGGTCAGGGTGAGCAAGCGGGCCCGCAGTCGTCATCATCAAGCGACCGCAGCTCTTTGTTAGTGGGAAACTTGGCTTTCGAAGAGTATAATACTACAAGAATTTATCACTTGAGGTCTGGTGACCAAGAATGCGTTATAGCAAAACGGGATAGTTTTTGTTACATTTGTAGCAAGTATGAGACCCCAAAAAATAGAAGAAAAATCAATCAAAATATTAAAGAGCAGTACAAGAACATGTTTGATTTAGACATGAAAATTGATGAATTTGATTGGGTTCCTAAAATCATATGCGCAATATGTAGGAAAATGCTACAGAAAGACAAAAATGGTAAAACTGAAGTAAAAATGAAAGTGCCTACGATATGGAAGGAACCTTTAAGAAAAGAAGACTGTTATTTTTGTAATACGAATTTGCCTGGAGTTAATAGTAAAAACAAGTCGCAAATTAATTACGCTAACGTTGAAAGTGTCACGAAACCTATATATGAATCGTCAATTGATAAAAGAGAAGATCCACTGGGTATGTACGCAAGTGGAAGTATGGATCTTGAGGAAAATTTAGAAAGACATGATGAAGATGAAATCTTAGAAGAAGAAATGGAGGAAGGAGATATTATTGCGGAAGAAGAAATAGCGCCTGATGAAGACAATGACGTTGCTAGTACAAGTTATACAAGTGACGAAGAATACATCCCCTACAATACTAAGAAGGAGAAAGGTCCACTTACACAGGAAAAAGTGAATGATCTCATACGCGATTTGGGCCTACCAAAGGATGGGGCGGAGTACTTGGCTTCATGTCTAAAAGAAAATACTAATGAAGCTGGAAAAATTAAAGTTTCTTACTACCGAGACAGAGATAAGAAATATCGTGATTATTTCGCTAAAGATGAAGAATTTTCCTTAGTTTACTGCAAAGATATAGTTGGGTTGATGAATTGCTTTAAACATGGATGTTACAACCCTAACGAGTGAAGATTGTTCATCGATTCGTCAACGAGAAGTTTAAAAGCCGTTCTGTTACACAATACAAATGTTTATGCAGCCATTCCCATAGGATATTCGGTAATACTGAATGAAGAGTACTGTAACATGAAAGTAATATTAGACCGAATAAAATACAATGATAATAAATGGCAAATATGTGGGGATCTTAAAATCATAACAATACTTCTGGGGCAACAATCGGGATTCACAAAATATCCTTGCTATTTATGTGAATGGGATAGTAGGGATAGAAAGAATCATTACATAAAGAGTGTCTGACCCCTTAGACAAAAGTTCGAACCGGGTTCTAAGAATATAAAAGATAAGCCACTTGTTGATCCATCAAAAATTCTTATACCACCTCTGCACATTAAATTGGGACTTATGAAACAATGGGTAAAATCTTTAGACAAAGATGGTAGCTGCTTTAAGTATCTGCGAAATCAGTTTCCCAAATTAAGTGATGCTAAAGTAAATGAAGGAATTTTCGATGGCCCTCAGATTCGTAAGATGATAAATGATGAAATTTTTGTTACGAAAATGAATCATACAGAGAGAGAAGCATGGTTATGTTTCAAGGACGTAATTAAAAACTTTCTTTGAAATCATAAGAGCCCAAATTACCAACAAATAGTTTTAAATTTAGTAAATAGTTACAAAAATCAAGGCTGCCTAATGAATCTAAAATTACACTTTTTATATTCGCATGTTGATGAATTTCCTGAAAACCTAGGTGATTACAGCGAAGAGCAGGGAGAGAGATTTCACCAAGATATCAAGGAAATGGAGCGCAGGTACCAAGGAAGATGGGACGTAAATATGTTAGCAGATTACTGTTGGTCGTTAAAAAGAGATCTACCATCAACATCGGAGAAGCGGAAGCGTAATCCACTTCGTAGATCATTTGACAATAAAATAGTTCGTTACCATAAAAAAGAGTAATGGGCTTAATATATTTACGGGTATTTTATTGAATTGCATATACTTCTAACAAATTTAAAGTAAATGAAGGAGCAGCAAACTATGATATAGTTTTAAAGGATACGATTGTACATGCATATACATTGTTCTTTGCTTTATGGTTTACATTACATTACACATACGCAACATCTGGACATTACCTTTTGCATTGTTTCAGTTTATAACTAATTTTTTCACTCTCTTTACGTCCATGACCTTGAACTAACCTTGAACTGACCATAAATATAATCTTATGGGACTATACTGACCCTGGATTCGGATTCAGCGACCCCAAAAACCCCTAAATGTCATGGTTTGACTCTACTTTTTATGAATCTTTCTGATTTGACCTTCAACTGACCTTGACCATGACCTGATAGGGTTGTAATAAGCCCGGATTCAGATACAGCGCCCCAAAAAAACCCAAGATACCATGGTTTTAGTGTATTTTTCATGTATTTCGATAATTTGACCTTCAACTGACCTTGAGAAAAATCTGCTTGTTTAATCTGACCCCGGATTCGGATTCAGCGACCCCAAAAACCCCAAGATACCATGGTTTTAGTGTATTTTTCATGTATTTCGATAATTTGACCTTCAACTGACCTTGAGAAAGTTCTGATGGGGTTAAACTGACCCCGGATTCGGATTCAGCGACCCCAAAAACCCCAAGATACCATGGTTTTAGTGTATTTTTCATGTATTTCGATAATTTGACCTTCAACTGACCTTGAGAAAGATCTGATGGGGTTAAACTAACCCTGGATTCGGATTCAGCGATCCCAAAAACATATAAGTACCGTGGTCAAGTTTTTGGGACTTACATTTTTTTTGTGGGGCTGTGTTATCTAAGATCTCAGCGTTTTTGGCCTTACAGTCTATGCGAATAGAAAAGGAACATACAATTAGTAACAGTTGATTTAAATGATGCCATGTACCTATATTTAGTCGTATAAATATATACTTTGAGAAAGTAAATACATGAATAATATGAATAACATAAGCTATAAATAAATATACTAATACGTAATGATTGACCTTGTCTATTATGAGAACAGAAAGCTCAAAATTTACTTAGAAGCAAGTAAATTAAAAGAAAAAGAAACATTCAGGGGTTGCCTACGGGGTTTTCTCATGGTCCGGTCGCGCATTCGCGACTGCATACCGTTTCAAGTTGTCGTTCTTTAACACAGCCACGGTGGCAACATTGCCGTCATCGGCTGTTTCGTTGCTATTGGCACTGCTAGCTGGCAGCGATGTCCCCGTCTCCCGTTAGCCGATGAAAATTCCCGATCGGGTACGTCGTCGATGCTCCGGTTATCGTTCTCGGACATTTACATTGGCGCGAAACTGCTGGGGCTCTTGGGCTCCTGGACGGACAGGGTCTCTGGTCCTGTCTCGGCGCCGTCGTTCGGCGTGTTATTGCGTTTCCCGGACTGGTCGTTCCCGTCGTACTCGAGTAGCTGGTGTACATGCTTGCTGTTGGGTGCATAGAAAACGGTGAGTTGTGCAGAATCAGGATGCATTTCGATCGGATGGTATTCTTGCTTGGTGTCGATGAGCGTGATGTAGTTTGCCGAAGCCAGATGCTGTAAAATGTCGCATGTAAAGGACAGTGGGTGACAACTAACCTCTGTTTCATCATTCAGTGCCCTAAAGTCCGTAACTAGCCTAAATTCTTTGTTTCCTTGGGCGTCAGGATTCTTTGATACAATCCGAAGTGAAGATGAGTAGTTTGAGTTGGATGGAACCACGATTCGTTTCGCCCGTAGCTTGTCGAGTTCCCTTATCATGTGCTCCTTAACCCCCCTGCGCAGAGAGCCGAGTATACTCGTCCAAACGGAGTTGTTCCCGTATGTAGGAGGACGAGTATACTCGTCCAAATATTTTTTATCATAACTTTTGAACAAAATAACTATAAGACATCAACGACCCCACAAATTAAAGCCTAGAATATATGTAATAAGATAGCTGGAGTTTGAAATACGATTTTGAATGTTATTATAAAATTATTATAATCTGAAAAATATTTTAGACTCATTGTATGCAATTGTAAAATCTTTTGTAAATTGCTTAAAATAGCTCAAAATAGCTTGAAAACCCTTACTCGGGGGTTTTCAAGGTCGCTTATTACGAGTCTGCAGTTATAATTTCAAAATTCAAAATGGCGGATCCAATATGGCGGCTGTTAAAATTATTCCCGAGAATTATAAGAATATTTTCTAAAAATATGAACGTAAATAAGCTGTTAACATTATCAATATTATATCTATTATTAAAATTTCAAAATTCAAAATGGCAGATCCAATATGGCCGCTATATACAAAATTCCTGTATATTATTAATATGATTGTTTTCAAAGAAAATAACCATACATGGGTTTGCGGGGTCGCCGATTACAAATCTGCTGTCAGAATTTCGATATTCGAAATGGCGGATCCAATATGGCCGCCACATACACAATATCCGGACATTACAAGTGTATTTGAAGAAAATGACCATACATGGATTTTCGGGGTCGCTGATTACAAATCTGCTGTCAGAATTTCGATATTCGAAATGGCGGATCCAATATGACCGCCACATACACAATATCCGGACATTACAAGTTTATTTGAAGAAAATAACCATACATGGATTTTCGGGGTCGCTGATTACAAATCTGCTGTCAGAATTTCGATATTCGAAATGGCGGATCCAATATGACCGCCACATACACAATATCCGGACATTACAAGTTTATTTGAAGAAAATAACCATACATGGGTTTTCGGGATCGCTGATTACAAATCTGCTGTCAGAATTTCGATATTCGAAATGGCGGATCCAATATGGCCGTCACATACACAATATCCGGACATTACAAGTGTATTTGAAGAAATGACCATACATGGGTTTTCGAGGTTGCTGATTACGAATGTGCTGTCAGAATTTCGATATTCAAAATGGCGGATCCAATCTGGCCGCCACATACGCAATATCTGGACATTACAAGTGTCTTTGAAGAAAATAACATTACATGGGTTTTCGTGGTCGCTGACTACTTATTTGCAGTCAGAATTTCAGAATTCAAAATGGCGCAATTATTATCTCTGTTATAGAGTGAAATATTAAAATTACCATCTATACTACAAAATTTCTGGATATTACGTGTTATTTAAATGAAAATCCCCATAATTAAGTTTTTGGGGACGCTTATTACAGATAGCCAGTATTTTAACATTCATTTTAACATTTGTTTTTTGCTGAGAAAAGTAGCACAAGTCCCAAAAACCCATGTATGGTTATTTTTCTTTTAAACGCTCGTATTATACAAAAATTGCTTATGTGGCGGCCATATTGTATTCACCATTCTGAATTTCTAAATTCTGACTGCAGATTTGTAATTAGCGACCCCAAAAACCCATGTATGGTTATTTTCTTTAAAAAAATCGTAATATACAAGAATTTAGTATGTAGCAGCCATATTGGATCCGCCATTTTGAATTTCGTAATTCTGACTGCAGATTCGTAATCAGCGACCCCAAAAACCTTAAAATGATTCCCCTCTCCGTTTTAGACTTGCTTTGAAAAATTACTGCATTTGGAAGGTATTTCTGGTATGTTAACTCCTGCGCAGGGGGGTTAATGGCTGGTGGAAATCTGAACCTGTGGTTACGTATCGGCTTCTTTGACTTCCGGACAATTTTATGTTGAATTAAGTGGCTCGCGAGCAGTGGCTCGCTCTCGAGTTCAAAAACTCCCGCTTACTCTTGCACTATTTTCCTTATGCAACCAATCTCCTCTTTGTTGCAGCTCTCTAAGTTCGACAACTCCATAATTTTGTTGACCCTTTCTTCTCTGGCTGGGACGTTGTTGTGCAACATTTCGCTTAAGTTGAGGTCTTCTTTATATTTTACCGCCTGCTTATTTGTGTCTTACAAGCGTCTTGAGCGACCCCATCGACCTGTCATAGCGGGTTATCTGTAATCGTTTCACATAGCTGTAAGTCAACTACTGGACTGGCAATTGTTACTTCGATTTTGCTTAAGTTTATGCGTTCTTCATCAACTCGGACGTTAATATTTTCGGTAACGAAATTTCCAAAAAGCAGATCAAGACGTAGATCCATTAATCGGACCCTCCCTACTTTAACGTCGTTGTTTCTAACACGTGCACTAATCACCATTTTCACTCTCGGCGGCACTGTCACTTTCTCGTCTGATAGGAACGCTTCGAAAAAGCATTGAGCTTTAAGCTCTGGATTGCTGCATCGATACAGCTTTGATGAGGTCGACAATGTCCCAGCCGATTATTCCCGCATTTTCTATGGGGTACTCGTTCAATACTACTTGGCCTTTGCATTGCAACTCCTGCAGTTTGGTTGCTGCTTGGTCTAAAGTGAACGAAATGCCGGGAGTTGCCCCTTGGATTACAATTATCTTTTGCGTGTCGATCGGGTAACCGGGCGCGAGGTGCCCGATTTTTACGACGGATGCGTCTGCTACGGAATCATCTTAAAATTTTCCTTGACTCTCTTCTAACTGAGCGTAGTCCAATAAAACGATTGGTGGTTGCCGTCCGGCGGTAAAAAATCTGATATTCGCTGAGTTATGGGGCTTCTCGAATCTTGGATTTACTTCTTGACGCTCGGCTCTTGGGGTTTACGAGGTGCGTCTTTCTAGTCTCTTTGCTGTTTATCGTTATCACGCTCGGCGGAGAGGATATCGTCATCTCGGTTATTGTCGCGACCATCCCGGTGATTCGTTTTGTTGCTCCAGGCATTTTTTCGTTTTTTATCGTAATTGTTGTTGCGATCGCCCTGCCTATCGCTACTAAATATCCTATTATCGCGGTTCGCGTTACTATTCTTGTTGATCGTGTTGCCACTATTATTTTTGTATGAATTCTTAATTATAGGAGTGTTCCAATGTGACGCGTCGGAAAAATTGATCTTTTTTTTGTATTTTTCGATAGTTTTTTGTCATAGAATTAATATCCCACAGTTGGTTTAACCGATTCCTACCTTATTAACTAGATATGATGCGTCAAAATAGAAGCTCTAGCTGCGCGCGTTCCAGTTTTGGAGCAGATATACGGAGTAGGCATTCGGAGCAGGTGCTTCGTGTGTATACCTGCGTCTATATATACAAGTATACAATGAAGTCGTCCCTTTTCACTACGCAAGTTAACGGTCTCTCCAAGCGACCAGTACTATTTGAGATTTTGTTGTGAAAAGAGCGTCAGTTTTCAGAGCATGAATAAGTGAAAATGTATAAAAAACAAAGTAAAACATCATCAAGACTCCCTAGTTATCCTAGTAAAAAGAGAAAATTTCGTGGCAATCAATTGTCAGATGAAGTTATGAGTGATTTCGCCAGTACATCTGTGAATAAATTAAAAGAAGTAAGGGTGAGAGTTTCGATGTAAGTCAAAACGACTTTGCCACGTACTGCTTCATCCAGTTGTCTCAAGTATTTTCAGTCGAGTTTATTGTAAAAAAAAAAGAATGCGTGTTGCACGTAAAAAAAAGGATGTATAGGAGAGCAAAAGAAGCTAAAAATAGCTTACACAACTGAAAAATGCACAGCAATAGGCTGAAAGTAAGGATAAGAAGGCAAAGCAAAATAAAAGGCCAAATAAAAATCTCAACCCAAAACTGCGACTTAAACCAACAAAGTTATCCAAGATTTATCCTTCTATTCTGGATTAGCGATTCGACGACATCCTGGTTCAGTGGAGGACATGCGCAGAGAAATATGGGCTACTTATTACCATATAATTGCCACAGATGAAAAAGAGCAGCATCACCTTTGCCCTGAAGGTGAAGAATCATGGTGTAAGTGGCATCAGCATAAAGTCAAGGGAACTAAATATTCTTATCCACCTGCTCTCATTGAAGTAACTCAACAAGTGTTGAAGCCAATTTATGAAGATTTGAGCCAATGCGATCTTTTCGAGATTTCTTTAGGTTCCAACACGCAAAATAATAACGAGAGTTTCAACTCTTGCATTTGGCGTTTGGCACCTAAACACATATTTTGCAGTTAGAAAATATTAAAAATTGCCATTCGCACTGCTGCGTGTGTATTTAACGAAGACCATAGACCCATTTTAAAGATTTTCGAGACAGTGGGATGCTTACTTGGCCCAGAAAGTTTGCGTTTCGCCGAGAAGTGCGACAGCGCACGCGTTCGCCGAGCAGACAAGCGCAGCTCCGTTGCCTCGAATCAAGCTCGTATCAAAAAGTTATTTATGAGTTTCCATTTGAAAAAACTTTGAAGGCGTTTTTCTCAAAAGGACATTTTTGCACCTGTCACAGGTGATTACTCAAAAACGGCCCAATATATCGTTTTCTAAATTTAACACAATATTCAGCACACTTATGGATATGTCCCATACCTCAATCATTTTAAAATTTTGATTCTAACTTATAATTTTGCCTCATTAATAGCGCAAAAAATGTGTCTTTTTATTTTCACTTTTGCGAAAAACACCACCATTTTGTTAATTTACAGTGAAATATAAAAATTGAAGTATGGACGACAACGAAGATGAAACAGATTACGAATTTTCTTTGATTTTCTGTTCCAGATATACAGGAGGGCCGGATTCACCTGCGCCAGCGGATAAAATATTTTTTTCATTGATGTCAAAGAAGCTTTATGAATAAATAAATAAGTATTTTTCTATGATAAAATTTTTTTTCTACTCCCTGAATCATACCTTTCGAGAAAAAAAATGTTTGCCTTATTATATGCAATAGTTTTTGAAAAAAAAATAGTTGAAAATGTGCTTTTCTTTAGGCGTTTACATTGGAATACTCCCTTAAATTTCTCCTTATGTGGTCTATCGCTCTTCTACATTCCTCGGTCGCGTACTTATCGCGTTCGCAGTACATGCAGTATGAATCACGTCGAGATTGTTTGAATTGGGAGTTCTTATTATTACTATTATAGTTATTGTTGTTTTTATTATTGTTGTTATTGTAACTATTGTTCGGATCAAAATGTGGACGCTGCGGTTCTGGGTCCGGCGCTTCTTCCACAACTAGGGTAGTAGCCAGTCACTAGCTAATTCCGGTCACTCCTATTTTCAATAATCTAAACATTTTTAAGTAATAATTCGAATAGTATATTAAACGCAACATAAAATGCAATTAATCTAATGTCCAAACAACCTTCTATTCAGTTTTATTAAGGAATTATATACAATCGAAGTGTAGGCCTACATTTCTTATAAGAAATCTGGTCTATAAAATAAGTTTTTATGAATATTATTTGTTACTTTATACAGTTATTGTTTGCAACTTTATTAATTTGAACAATCTAAGAATAGGAAGTAGTGAAAAGAAGAGAGTATAAACCTATTACTTTTTTGTCATTTCAATTTAAATTTCTAAGCAGAATTGGGGTAATCCCGGTCACAATGATATTTATATGACGCTCCCGAAAATGAGGCTAAGAAAACGTTCCACTTTGCTCTCAGGTTGGGCAACTTTGCTTAAGTGTTTTTGATTGAACAGTGGTTATGTTATTACATCTTTCACTGTGTAAGTGCGAATAATAATGCGACGGATCATATGAAAGTTAATATAATCGATTTAAAGAAATTTTTCACGTATAAAAGTAACTTTCTAATAGTTACCGGAATTGTACCAAGGCTGACCGGTATTACCCTTTGATGTGGGGTTTAATCCGGTCTAAATGCTTTTGTTATTTCGACTTATTGCTTCGATATCTTACATTTTTATATGAAACCAATAAGAAATATTTAAAGTCAAGGGTTTGAAGTAATATAATAATTATTTAAAGTTAAAAAAACAATTTGAAAGTGGAAATAACAAGTACGTTTGCTTAGGTGAGCGGCAAAATACCCCATCCTCCCCTACGCGTCGTTCCTGCGCTGGGTCTGGCTCTGCTGCTATCGGGGTCTTGGTAGGGGCTCGATGCGTGCACTGCCTACCTTTGAACTCGAGCACAATACTTATCACTTTGCCGAGGGAGCTCAATGTCCCGCCGCGTACCTGGTGGTCAAGCGGGGCCTCCAACCCAAACAAAAATTGCTGCAGCACATTATCGTCTGTAACGGACCTTCTGGCTTTTCTATTAAAGCTTGAGAGACTGAGTGTCGAATCAATCACTGTTAGGTATTGATTGTGCAATTTTTGCATTCGCACACCGTAGTCGCCCGCAGTTTCACCCGGATTTTTCTTGAATACCTGGACCTGTGTCATAATGTCATCCGCGATGCATATATTTCCGTATTGCATCGTCAAATCTTCTAACAGCTGCTCGGCGCAAGCGCAGCTGGCTAATCTCGGTGTATACCTGTTCGCGGCTTTACCGGTTAATTTAGTCGACAAGCCTAATACGAATAGGTACTCTTTACTCTTACCAATATCGTCTAGTACCACGCGCACTGACTGACAGAATAAATTTAATCTGTCGGGACTACAATCGAAATTTGGTATTATATTTGACGTCTGATTTCCCGTCATTTTTTTAATGCTCCGCCTACCGTGCTTAAAGCTCGTGCTGCAATTCCGATACTCGGGCTCGTTTCACACGTCTTAGTCCGAGTCCCCTTCATTATCCTTCGCAACGTTCGACCTCGAAAGATTCAGAGAGTCCAGACGCTTCGTTCAGGTCGTTGACTATACTATTAGACTAATAGTAGAGTCAACGACAAGATCGTAGCGTTTGGACTTTCTGAATCTTTCGAAGTCCAACGCTGATCCAACGGCTCGTGGTCGCTGAGGCTCGGGTGTATACGACTGCGCAAATCGCGATCGCTTCGTCCAGGAGGTTTGCATTTGGTACATCTTGGAGGCTCGCGGTCATTGTGTATGCTACGTAGGGGGGAGCACCTTGAGTTTCTCTCGCGACGTTGGAATCTGATGTACGGTCACATCGGCTCGAGGGCCGGGTGCCTGTATCAAAACGTGCCCGCTGGTGCGGGACGGTACTGGATGTTTCTGATAATCCCGTTATCATATCGCGCATATCTTCTATGGCTTATTTTATTTGCTCCGCGCTTACCTGAGAGCTTGTAGAACTGCGCTCGCTGCGGTTACACGCTTATATTCGCTCGGCAGGACTGCGTGCGCTTTGCGGTCATCGTACGTCACCGCGCGATTGCGCTTGAGCTCCGTGTAATTATCGAGTAACGGCGTGATCTCGCCCGCCCTCGATACTATATTTTTAATATCTAGGCAGTTCGAGACGCCGGCGTTGCATTTTTCGTTGATTGACCAACGGTCCGGTGTGATTAAATGCGCTCGCGAGGTCGTTGCCGTCTCGGAGTTGAGTTTTAGGTGTTCCAGCATATTATTTAACTTTATCACGTCCACCATTTCTGGTTGCTCGTTTGTTTTTAAAGCAAAGCCAGCCACTTCTGATAGCGCGGGAAGCGCGTGACTGCGGCTCTGCCTGTCGTTTCGCTTGCTTTCGCGATTTCGTCTTCGCTCGCAATTCTGCTGCGGCTCAGTCGAAGGTCATTCCGCGTGTTCTCCCGATTTTCTGGCTATCACTATCATAATTTTCGCTATCGGATCTACTTTGATTTAATTCGGGTGTGCTATGATAAACTGCTCTGCGCGTTCTTAAACCTTACTTCATAAATCCCGACATTATCTTTTTTAAATTTTTATATTCCCGCGGGTCGAACACTGAATGGCTGTCGTGCCCCGATACCTTGCGCGTTTCTCTGTGCATTCCTAATCTCAACGAATCACTTGCTACGTCAAACAATCCCGGTGGTGCCAAAATTTTCCAATTTTTCAAATTTTCAAATATCTCAAAACTTTCTAAATTTTTCAAAGTTTTCTAACATTTGGCGAGTTTATAACGTAATACTGTAGGATATTGTAGATATATACGTAAAGATTACAAATAAACCATTAACTCAAAGTTTAACAAAACTCGGACTTAAGTCATTTTAAAAATATACGATTCATATGACATAAGTGTTTCTTTCGAAATGTTATAGAGGGGGTAGGGGATAACAAATGTTTATTACGTAAGATGTGTGGCTAAATAAATTAAGACTTTGAATCCAAGCAAAATACAATGCAAAGTATTTACTTAATGGATAAGTAAAACCGAAAACATGTTAAGAAGTCAAAATGTTTGTCTCAAATAATGGTAATGTGCATATACTGACGCAAAGGATTTCTACAATATTTATACGGAATAGATAATATAAACATAGAAACTTTCAGCAAGTTTGATTTCATTAATGGACAGTTTGATTGCAATAAGTACCAATTTTTTTTTACTACAGAAATGTCACACCTTTTTTTAAATCATTTTTCGTGACTTCATGTAATTCTAAAGTAACATAATTATCTATAAAATCGGGTTTTATAGATATTTAAAAAAAAGATTTTCTATTTTTTGTAAATGTTTTGACAACTTTACAATGATCTAGGTTTAATCTAAATCGATTAAAATTTACTTAAATGAAACCCTAAACTGGGCATTGTATCTTTTGTGCAATTGAGCTTTAAAAATGGAGCAAAAACCTATAACACGCGATAAAATTCGAGTAAAATTGGCTAAGACTATTTCACGATTCATTTTAATACACAAATTTCAGAACGATGCGATCACGACAGAAGTTACTATGTGAATAAGCTGCATTTCTCTTAGAATGAGCTTTCTTGCACAGTCTTTTCGGGGACTCTTCCTTCCTATAATTTACAGTATGGGGCTGAAAAAGCTGGCGGACTGAGGGTCTCTGACCGGCGTCAAGCGTCTTAAAGCCCCAATCTTAGTGGGGCAGACTTGACTCTCGGCATATATATATATATATATACACACACAGCAGAAGGCGCGTCTAGATGTACGCCCGCTCCCTCACTGAAAATGAGCCCTAACCATACCCCTGGCAGAAAATATTTCATAGTTTTTCACGGGTCTGAGATGCTTGAGTTTTTCCTGCCACTGAGCTGGCGCCGGTCGACAATCACGTGATCGCACGCACTCTCCCCCCGCTCTGTTGCAGCGTCGTACAGTATAACCATTGTCGGGTCTTTATGACGGACCCATCACAATTAGTTGTAATTCTTCTGCACACAGTCGTTCAGTGGTCCTCAGTATGGGACTGTGTGTATGTGTTACAGTAAAACGAGCATAAGTTGAAGCAGTTTGGGTAAAAAGTGAATAGCAGGAGGACTGTTCAAAAGTTGAAGTGTACTTAATTGTGTAGTTTATTTATTGCTTAGACCTAGAAGGAGTGAACAATTTACAAGTCAATGTACAGCGTGTGTGTAACGCTTGAAAACATTTTCTTTTTGGCTCCGAGGTCATTTTACGAGCGAGTGAAATGTCTCAAACTGTGTTAACAGATGATAATTTTTCTCAAAACAAGATCAAAAAAGAAAAGAAAAAAGTGTATGGACACAGACTAAGTAGAAAAAATGCCTATCGTGTCATCCACTACTATTAAGGTCTTATTTTTTAAACAAATCGAGAACAAAAAATCTTTTGATTATCTACAATTAGTATAATTTGTTTATACACACGGGGTGAGTCCTTTTACATGGTATTTAAACTACTATATTTTTAGGGCTGACGCGCTTAAAACTTTAGGATCAGGCTCAATTAATCCAACAAAAAAAGCATGTTTTCGTTAAATATTTATAAGTTGAAAAAGTTTTATGTGAAAAGAAAAATTTATTAAAAGTGTTCATGAAGAAATATTTCAGTTTCGTTAAATTTTATAAAAAATAAAATCAATTGTGATCTTTTAGAACTTGTATAATACAAAGTAAATCGCGAGGTAAAATATTTTAAATAAAAAAAAAAATTTGGTTTTATTTACAAAAGTTAAAATACAGAAAAACAATTTGATATTTTAAAATATTATCTATCTTTTACGATTTGTATAATATAAAATATTTTTGACTGATCGAATTACATTTTTAAAATCAAATGAATGTCAAATTTCTGTTTCGTATTGTTGGAATATAGAAAAAACATTTTTAACACTTATGAATAAAAATTATAAAATATTTTCTTAAATATAAAATGCAGAAAAACAATTTTACATGAAAACGTACTTTGAAAATTTTCGTCAATTATTTATACGATTAAAAAAGTTTATTGAAATATATTTTAAAAGTTTCTTTGAGTACTTATAAGAGAAAATAAGCTGTCGATCTTTTACTGTAGATCCTTTTCTTATCGCGAGGTAAAATATTTTGTATACAAAAACATAAGTTTGAAAGCAAACGTTTAAGCATATAATTTAAATTTTGAACCATTATCAATACAGATAATAAAGTTAAAAGAGGTTGCACCGAAAGAAAATTTCAAAATATTTGCAAGAAAAAAAAATGTCGACAAAAAAGTTGAAAAAGATTATAACTGAAGGAAATAGTTTTAATGAAATTGTATTGTGAACATTGCAATAAAGAGTTCTTAATGATTCATGAAAAAAACTTTAATGCTTCGTAAAGTACTTTAAGAACTCGTCAATGTTCTGCAACTTGTTTAATAAAACTGGAAAACCGAATACATGTTAAAAAATTTGAATAGAAAAATACATTCTAGAAATCTAATAAATGTAAAAATGTTTGTTCGTGTGCTATGAAACCGCGCGGCTCAGCCTCATCCCTCCACTGGGGCTCAGCCTTATCCCTCTCCACCACCACCTACGTTCCAATATCGTGCAGGTGTCGCGCATATTATGAAAGAAGAGGTTAGTTGACCAGTGAAATGTCTCTCTCTCTCTCTCGCGCGCTCTAAATAAATAACTAAATTTCAAGATAGACAAATAAATTATTAATAATTAATATTTGCTTTCCGTTATAGTAAAACTACCCAAAACTAGCGTTGTATCAAGATTGCATGCTGACATACAACCGGCTCACAAGCAAATGAAAGTAACGTTGCATGTGCACAGTCGAGTTGAAGAACCATCTGTGTTAAAGTTTACAACTCGACGGGGGCTTCGGGAAGAATTGTCAAAACTAAAAACTATCGAGATAGACGATGATGCTATGTCATTATTTTGGATGGACAAACGATTACATGATCACCTTGATGAAGAGGAAATGGAAAAGTTGCTCCATTTGGATTACACCGATTATTGCGATTACGGTGAAGGCGTGTTAAATCTTAGAGGAAAACTGTACGTACTTGGGCGCGACGAGTCTAGCTCCAAGATTTCATTCATCTAAAATGATGTACCTTTTGATATGCATAATGATTGTGCAATAGGTGAAATATCCACTGATGGTAAGCATTAAAGATTTTGTATTTTTTATTTCTTGTCAAAATAAAACTTTAATCTATCTCTAACCTCGTTTTAATTTCGGATATCCGACGGTTTAAAGATACTGGTATATATTTGGCAACTGATTGACGTGTTGCGCAGTGGATCTGCGAGGAATACAAAGAGTCGCCAGGATCATATCCACCTAGGGCCGAGGCTATTCTTTGTGCTTTCGGCTCTTTGTGACTGTTCCCCGAGCCTTAGTATTTAACTTGTGTATATAAGATTAAAATATAGTAACTAAAAAATATAAATTTCGAGAGTAAATTAATAAATTTCTATTGAATAGTGTATTTAGAACACTTGTTTATTCGGTCAGCTATTTATTTATTTACTATTTGTACATAATGCTTTTAAAATTACTCTTTATATCAACCCTTCTGCTTCTTCATAAAACTGGTTTTGATGCATGTATTCCAATCGTCTGGCTGTATGAGCTTCCTTACTCGATAAGGATTCGCGCCTATTCTGCCTCTTGATGCGTTGCTCGTTGATGTTATCCGCAAACATCTTGCATTGCTGGCCAATTTAGAGATTGAGTAGCTGCATGGTCTTCAAAACTACAGAATAGCACTCGTTAAATATTCCTGCAGTCATAAATGAGGCTATTTCCACTATTTTTTGGCCAGAATGCAGATGTTTGCGGTTCGTGCGGCAGACTGTAGCATTACACGATTCTTTGCGATTCTGCGTGTGACCGTATTAGCACCACTTTAGAAGTTCGTCATTGGACAGCTCTTCGTAAATAGGACGAATATGCGACTCGATATCCTCTTGAATCAATCTGGCACAATGTTTATATGAAGCCAGTGAGTTCCAGCTGTCAGCGCCTCGATGACAGTTTTCGTGTGGATGAAAATCATCTGTAGAACACTAATGATCTAAAGTAGCGATTATCGCTTTTTTCATATTTTCTACAGAATCTATATTCCTTCGTATAGCTAAACCATAATAAATGGATATCTTCTTGATTATGTCGTCCGTCGGGCGCTTTTTACCTCCGAGCTTCTCTTCCTTTTTTTATTACGGAGTCGCGTACCTATGCATTTTTATACGTGTCCCATGCACTCATTTTTGGTGACAGGACACTCGTCACCATATGGATTGATGTTCGAAATCCCAGTAAATGTTTTAGAGTCGCCGTTGCCGGTATAATTGGTATAATTGACACAAATTTTTTGTCAGATCTTGAAAACATTTTTACGATTGAATTCACCTCCGTCTTCCCCACCGAACCTTCGTGATTTGAGGTGCATGACTGTTTATGATTTTCGTACCAATCTTCAAATTCGTCGCCGTTCAATGATGCTCTTTTTAAGGCACAGTATGCACTTTTAACAATAAGGTTGATGACTTTGCCAGAGTAATAACCAATGAGAGTTGTTATACCGAACAATGACGTATAGACACGCTTTTTTTCATGATCCGTCGCCGAAAAATTTTAAATGCATTTCGGATCTTCTATTTTCAACAATTTTCTTCTGCTCCTCTTTGACAGCTTTCTCACAGACACTATAAAACATTGCGTTTGTCGCTGCGTGAAAATGCTGCACTATCTTATCGTAGGTCGATTTTGATAAACCTTGGCACATATCCATAATACCACAAAATAAATTAATGCCTTCTCGTCCAATACCAAATAACCTCATAGCGAACACAATACGTCTGTTTATTTCGAAGTCAGTATGTACTAACGGTCCTGAATTTATTTCTCTTCGACCGCATGCACACAATAATAAATTTTAAAGCCTCGATGTCCACTCTCTACAAATTGTATGCTTTGCATGCACGATCTATATATTAGTATATCAGTAAGTGCATTGAAAACTGAAAAAATTCTATTATTCTATAATAATGAAAGGGGTGCACAATTATATCATCGGTGCTCGCAGTTGATAATTTTCTCGCACTACTGCTTGTATCTAACTCCGTCTCGTCCGATATACTTGTAAATTGATTTCATTGAAATCTACATTTCCGACGTTTTGCAGCACGCTCATTGCTCGGACGATCATCTTTTGGATAGCTTGACATGATTTTCTTTCGATGTTTACTCGTCATGAATCACAGTAAAACTAACCATTGAATCAGCAAGGTAGAAGAAGAGAATATAGAGAGTAATAGAGAAAGAGAGAGAGAGAGAGAGAGGGAGAGAGAGAGAGAGAGAGAGAGAGAGAGAGAGAGAGAGAGAGAAACCGCTATACTCCAGAACAGTTAGTATATATATATATATATATATATATATATATATATATATATATATATATATATATATATATATATATATATATATATATACTAACTGTTCTGGAGTATAGCGGTTTCGCGCGCTCAAGAGTGGCCGAACGTCTACTCGACGCCGCACCGCTTAGGCTTCTTAATCTTCGGGAAAATATTCTTGGATACATTTGGGATAGATTTAGCGAATAGAAAAGAATTTATTTTTCTGACCTTCTAAAGTGGGACTCCCCACCCCCTTCATTATTTTCAATAATTGTTTTCCTATCCTCTTCTCCTTTCACATTTTTATTGTTATTGAGTTTTATACATGTTTTATATTGAACATTTTTATCAAAATATTTTGCTCGTCATATTTAGTCTTTTAAACACAATATTCTTTTATTCTTGAAAGAAAATCTTCTATTTTACGTACGTTTCACGTGAGTCAATACAACTCTGATCGGTAATATCAAGAAAATGAAGAAGGTGTAGAATCTTTTGTTCGATTTATTTGGTAGACGAACTCTTTTCTTAAAATCGCACAGGATGGTTGTACTTGACACCGCATACATAAAAAAGAGTCAGCACTGTGAATCCTACAAAAGTCCCCATAGGAATTCCAACTCGCATATCTTAACTGTAAACAGTCAATCTACAGCTAAACATTCAGCAAGCTTATCCCCGTTTACATGCTCCTCCAATGTACGATAATATATTAAACTTCTTCTTCCAGAAAGTTAAATTTCCTGTAATTTAAAAACATAAGCTTTAAATATTATTCGGTTTTAAATACTTTTAATATCTAAAACCCTCTCGGTACTTCTCTTACGCAGCCACTTTTGTTATACTATCATTTACATCTTAGTTTTAAAATGAAGAAGGTGTACGAGCTTTTTGACATATATACAATTTTTATAATCATAAAGCACAACAAAATTAATTAAAAAGAACATTTTATTATATTTTATTTTCTTCTCCTAGTACCTTTCATAAATTTCATTCTAGACTTATTAAGAATATACATTTTTTATTTTAAAAGTTTTTATCAAATCATTTTACTTCTTGTAAAATGCCACTTCTTTTATAGTTTAAAAACCTTAAATATCATTTGTTTTCAAATACTCGTAATATCTAAAACCAGCTCGCTACTTATAATACAATGCTTGTACATGCCACTCTATATATAAAAAAATAAAGAAGCCAGCAGTGCGGTTCCTTCAAATTCCGACAGAAATTCCAACTCTTTATCATAACTCTACATAACCAATTTACAACCAAAAAAATTTACCAAGCTTGTGTCCGTATGCACGGCCCTTTCAATATACATTTCACCGAAGCCACCTTTACCTAGCCGCGCATGCTGCACGCACTTGCCGCTAAAGGAAAAGAGAGATAGTCGGTATCACAGCTACACTGACACCTTCATATACCGGTGACACTATGACAGCGCAAGCTGTGCGCAACGAAAAGAATCCATGCACTTGCCACACTGTGCATAAAAATATATCTCTACGCACGCAATCTACAGCCAAAAAAGTATTGAACAAGCTTTTGTCCATTTGTACAGTTTTCGCAATACACATTTTTCGAAGTCATTTTTACTGAGCCGTGCACACTACACACTCCCCTAAATCTCCTTTACGTATCCGCGCACGCTACATACCCTTATTGCTAAAAAAGAAAGATTCAGGACCGAAACCATCTCATAATCTCGCAGCCGCTTGCATAATACCTGCAATACTACATGTTCAGCTATACTCATACATATACACTAGCGGGACACCACCAGCGCACTCTCACCCCTCCCCTCGCTACCTCACGCATGTAGACACATCGCTATCTCTTACGCGCGATCTAAGAAAGCCGCACACACACTTTTCCTTGCACTATCCCCCTCCCCTCTTCGTGCTGGACCCGTCGACACTCGCTGGCACTGGCGCCGGTCCCCCCTCCCCCTCCTTCTAGCTAACGAGTTCCCCTACTACTAACCCATAAAAACATTGTGTGAATTTAAATTTGTATACATGTATTTGAGATTATAAACGTATCTTTACCTATGTTATATAATCAACTTATGGTGTAATTGTTTGCTACAAATCGACCACGGAAGTTGGTCAATAGATAGCGAACAGGCCATACATGATGGTCAATTTTCTACCAAAGTCTGTGTATCATAAGAAATAAGATAAAAATCACCAGAACTTGCTATATTAAAGCAGTCTAAACTGCTACGGAACGTAAACACCTAGAAAATTTGAAAACTACTGTAAGCATACTTACCTATCCTCCGTGGTTTGATAACGTTTTAATTGATCTAACGGTAAAGAAAAAGATCTCTCATAAAAATTACAAATCACACGGCAAACATAAGAACAAACGGGACTAAGGAGAAAGAAGTATAGCAATTTTCCTCAATGGTTTGATAAAGATTTAATTAATTTGACTATAAAGAAAAAGATCGCTCATATAAATTGCAAAACACACTGCAAACAGAAGGATAAGCATAACTTCTTTCTCCTTAGAGCCAAATGTTTATTGCTTTATACAATAACATCCCCGCAAAATACGCTCGTCTTTCCTTTATAGTAAACCAGCCAAAATATTTCCTGTGAGGACTGATGTGCTCATCCCGCCTAATACCACATATGTATCTCAAACATGAATTTTGCAACCTTTGTAACTTTGTCTCGAGCTCCTCTGACACATCAAGATATGCCACGGAACAGTAATCTAAATGCGGGACTACCAGCGCACAAGCAAGCTGCTTTCTCAGAGCCTCGGTGGTGCATGGACAGAAAAATCTTAAGCTATAGAGGGCACGATTAAGTTTCTTTTCTATTGCTTCTATCTGCATTTTCCAAGTAAGTTTGGAGTCCATGACAACACCGAGGTTTGTGACAGTGTCAGAAAAGGGAACATGCACGCCATCCTGAAACCCAATGCCGGGCAAATCAAGATCGTGCAGCTGATTTATATTGTACTCGGAACCAAAAACTATCGCTTTAGTTTTGCCCACATTCAGTCTCAGTCCGGACACACTGGCCCACCCTGACACTGCCCGCGCCACATCGGACATGTGGCCGATACCCCGATGCAGATCCTGCCAGGCAACTTGAGTGTAGATTTACAAGTCGTGTGCGTATAGCAAGTGTTCAACATCACCACCAGTTAGTACGTCTTGTAGGTCATTAATGTACAAGCTGAAAAGCAGAGGCCCCAGGACTGAGCCCTGTGGCACGCTTAGATTAGTGGTCAGCCAATCTGAATCCCCATTGCTATTTATGACCTTTTGTTTACGACCAATAATATAAGATTTAATCCACAGAAGCACACCCCTAGAGAACCCCATGCCAATCAGCTTACGGAGAAGTTTAGATGGTGATATAGTGTCGAACGCCTTGCTAAAGTCAAAAAGTAACAGAATCGTTAGTAGTTTTCTCTTATCGTTAATACACGTTCGAATGTCCTCTGTTAGCTTTATTAATGCAGTTTCTGTACTGTGTTACTGTCGGAAACCTGTCTGTAGTGGGTCAAGGATCTTCTTTCTATAAATGAACTCTTTGATCTGGTCATGGGCTATCTTCTCCAGCACCTTGGAGAGGAAGCTCAACAATGCTATTGGACGGAAGTCGGAGGCCGACGACGGCACAGAGATCTTCTTAAGCGGCACTAGATGAGCCCCCCTCCAAGTTGATGGGAAAACCCCCGTAGACAAGGAGGAGTTAAAATTGCGTAATATGTGATTGCCAATGAAAGGTTGAGCCTTGACTATCACACTTTGGGGAATACCGTCCTCACCTCTTGCTTGTGACGTGAAATGGGCAATTGCCAGGACTATATATCACATTGTCACAGGTTCAAATTTAAAGCCGTCATCACTGGCGGAGTCCAAGATGTCGCCCAAATCTACGCTACTTTCAGTTTGGGAGATCGATACACCCGCAAAGTGCGTATTTAGCTCGTCCGGCGTGAAACCATGAAGCTTGTCCAGGCCCTTCAGTTCTTTCCATATATCCCTTTTGTTATCAAGGGCGTCAGATATTCTATTTTGTATCTAAGCTTCTCGCTGAGACTTGAAACACTGCTCCACCCTTGTGGCAAGGGCGTGGTACTCCTGTCTAAAGGTTTCGTCCTTGGTCCGTACGTAACGTCTCCGTACAGCGTCTCGTTTCTTAAGCAAGAGGGCCAGATCAGCATCAACCGATGCAGGATTTGCCTTGTTTTTCGGCATGAATTGCTTTTCAGGAGCTAACGTGTCAATAGCCTCCAACACGTTGATGCTGACGCACTCCAGCAGTCCGTCAACGTCTTTATCGTCAGTGCAATCAAACGGCAACCAATCACAATTTACTAGGTAAGACAGAAGGTCATCCTGTTTTATAGCTTTGAAGTCCCTATACTTAAAAGTTTCCGGTTTCGGTACTAAGTTAGGACCAAATACAATTTCAACGTCAATTAAATTGTGATTACTCGTGAATGGTGCCGCTTGATTCCTTGAGTTAAGTACTACGTCATTGTCATCTGTCATCATTACGTCAATCCACGTGTGAGAATTTTCGAGGTGATGAATCGCACCATGGTCTACTATTTTTAAATTGATGTCAGCTGCTAGTCGCCTAACATATTTAGCATCTTCTGATGTTTTAAGGAGATTCGCGTTCAGATCACCCATGATAAATTTATGATTAAAATCCTGTGTATGTAGAGCTAGCTTATCTATGAGATCGGAGTTTTGTAGAGAAGGAATGTGCGGCGGCCTATATATAAGTGCTACAAAAAGGGGGGGATGGTCACGTAATTGAATACTACACATAATGTATTCAGGAATACCTGGCAGCCTGATTGTGTTGTTTTTGATTTGCATAATATACTGGCTTTAAACGTGTTTTGCACATATAAAGCCCACCCCCAAATGCATTCCTATCTAATCTAATTATTGAGTAGCCTTCGATCCGAACGCGATCGTCCCCGACCTCAGGTGAGAGGTGCGTCTCAGCCACCCCAAAGAAATGGTAGGAGGAACCAGTCAAAAGGTGTTGACGGATTATATCAATGTGACCTCTAAGTGAGGTAACATTGATAAATCCTACTCTCAGTCCCCCACGATAACCCCCTCTCTCGCCGTGTTTACCTAGTCATGCCTTGTCAGTATTAGAATTTATTTGTCGATTTTCCGATGTTGATGTTGATGGAGAAATATTTTTCTCCAACATGGTTTTATTACAATCACGTTGCTTATCTGGTAGTTCTGGTTTGTTGGAATATAATATGCAAATTGCTTGAAGTTCAGAAGCATTTGTGAAAACATGAAAGATACCACCGTCCCCCATCTTGACAAAGAAACGACCCCCCCCCCCTGTGCCAGACATATTAAAACCAAGAGTTTTGGCTTGCATTCTTAGAGTTCTATAGGTTAAAAAGGTGGTACTGTCTAACACTTCATTTATAAATATTTTACCTGTTAAAAGTTGGTCTTTTGTCTCCTGGTCGAGATGCGTGACGTCAATATCCCTCATGTGTAAACTAGTAATAGTACGCTTAGCACGCATGATTTTATCCACTAAGTTGGCTCGAGAGAGGGTAACAACCCACGCTGACCTTCGTCGATCACTTTTGTCTGCTGTCGGTGCAGCACACCGCAAGTTGTTCGATAGGAGCAGGCGGGTGCCTAAGATATCCTCTATTTTTAAGGTTGGGAGTACCTTTGCTAAAATAGCATACGCAATTTCTTTATGTTTACTCTCATCTCCCTCAAAAATACTCGATATTATTAATTTATCATTTTTACTTGTAGTGGATATCTTACCATTTGTTCAGGGGACCCGTCTACTACGCACCGAACAAGTTACTTTTTTCGGCTTAGCTCCGGTAACAATAGTTGCCTCTGTTGGAGAGGCCATGCTACGATTTATAGTAACAATATTATCAATATTACCGTCATTTGATACCTCGTCAATATTCGCAGAATTCTCGCATTCGTCATTATGCCCGTCAATATTATCATAACTTAAGCTAGAACGATTTATTTCTTTATTTATGAGTGTGCCAATATTTATGGTGTTAATCTCATTTAGCATAGTTTCACTGGTGTCTGTTATTTTATTATTAATACTAAAAAGTTCGTTCGTAACCGTATTGCAGTGTTCTTCGAGTCTACCTGTTAACTTTTCTTCTAATGCAATTAATTTTCTTTTTAAAAATAAATTTTCATTATTTATGTCTACTAAATGCTTACAGTGTTCTTAATTTTTCTGCAAAAACTTCATCAGCTGGGAGTTTTGCTCAGATAGTCGCGATTCGATTTTATCTACCCTGGATTCTATAATACCGACCAAATCCTGCATTGCTGATAAGGGCTTTAGTCGATCAGTAATAGCATCCAACCTAGACTCGAGCTAAGCATTATGTCTGTTCAGAGCACTGTAAACATTTTTCGACGTGCTATTAGCAAACTCAGTCATGAAAGAAATCGTTGTACCTTTCCTCAATACAGATTCGTCAAGTTGTTTTAAAATAGAAATATTTGCAGCGTTAGTGATGTTAGATGCCGTGCTTGATGTATGCAATACCTCTTGGGACAGACGCGTTCACTGCCCGCATGCTGATGGTAGACGTATCGCTCCTGGTATTCTGCACAGCATCCCACTGAGTAGATGGGGACTCCTCCCCACTTATTGTTGCCTTGCTGTCATTGCCGATATTAGAGCTCACCGTGATGCTTGGGCTGCCGGAGAAGCAGTGCCCCTGCTAGGCAGAAACCCGCCATGCACTTGTGCTGGACGGGGTAGAGACCATCAATGGCACACGCGTGCTGCTGCTGTTCTCCGTGTGGATCATATTGTCCCCCTCCCCCTCCTGCTGGCTGACTGGTGAAGCGCTGAGCCTCTCCTCCGTGCTGGTGTTAGTGCTGGAGAGAGACTGAGGTAGGGGAGCGAGGGGCCGCAGTTGAAGCGAAAAGTTATTCGCAGCGTACGGCTGTTTCGGCGGCTTCGCCGGTACGCGTGCCTGCAACTGCTCGGCAGACTTGACGACGGGCTTGTTGTTGTCGCCCGTCTTGCTTATATTCTTCTCTCTCTCGTCTATGCTAGTGCGTGTTTTTGTCGGCTGCTTGATGCTGGTATTGGCCCTGTTGCTGATGTTTATACAATAGGTACACTTGAGAGCAGTGCTACTACGCATTTTCTGCACTGACTTCATGCAGAGTGGCATTTGCGTGTGCACGTAGAGCACTTAATTAGCGCGTTGGTATTGCGCACAGCCTTTTGACAGCTGGCGCAGCTCAATATGTCCATTGTAAACAGGCCTAGCAGCCGACAGTGAAAATAGTTTACAGATCGCACACGTACCTCCTGCTCGCGACTAAATCCAGTAACTTAATAACTGGTTTCCATTTGCCTCGTGGACAAATATTTCGATCAATCGATCAAGCGTCTGGCGTGACGGTGAATACGGCACTTGATGAGAGTCTAACCTCAATGAGACGATGATATGACGTTCAGAAAACACTCCACAGTTTAATAAGAGCACCAAAGAAAACCAAATTTAATGTCTGCAACCGTACTTAAACTCGAGGGACACACGTTAAAACACCGCCAAGGACTTTCACCAGTCATAGCGCCCGCCAACTAGCCGCGAAGCAGGAGCGAGCATCTGCAAGTATCGCGCGAGAGAGAGACGTTAGGTGTAAAGGGAGTATCTCGCGGTGATTTGGGCGATTCGGAAGTTGAGGCCCTACGTAGAAAGTTATGACTTTCGGGTCGTGACAGATTGCCAGAGCTTAAAGTGGCTGAGTGGTTTGCACAATCCCACGGGCAGGCTCGCGCGATGGGCGCTGGAGCTACAAGGGCACCGTTTCTCTATAGAGTATAGAGCCGGAAAGCTAAATGACGTGCCCGATACGCTCTCCCGCATGTTCGAGGATGACGAACTACCTGTCGCTACTATCGCCTGGGCCAACATGGCCAACGACAGCTGGTATGCGGGGTGCATTGAGAAAGTGCTCAACTCTCCCAGCGATGACCCGCTGTACAAAGTCATATGAGGGCAACTGTACGTTTATCGCCCAGATGAGTCGTTACCCATGTCATTGCAAGAGGACGACGCATGGAAGCTGGCCGAACCGCTAGAAGAGCGAGACAAGATTCTCGCAGAGTGTCACGATGAGCCTACCTCTGGACACCTTGGGCGAGATAAAACTCTCGTACGGGTCAGGGTCTATTATTATTATTGGCCTAGGATGTACCTGGACGTCGAAAAGTATGTACGCAGGTACCTGACGTGTCAGCAAGTAAAGGTGGAACAACGCGCACCAGCAGGATTGCTAGGCCGGCGTGTTGTCGCGCGGGTATGAGTACATACTCGTTTTTCAGGATTTGTTCACTTGCTGGATAGAAGTTATCCCCATCAAGAAAGCTAATGCGAAGACAGTTCAGAAAGAACTCCACGAGAAAGTATTTTTGCTATACGGTGCTCCAGAAGTGTTTCTTTCGGACAATGGCACGGAGTTCAAGAACCGCGCAATGAACGAGTTCCTGGAAAAAAATAGCGTACAGCACGAAACTACGCCGCCCTACCACCCGTAAGCCGATCCGGTTGAGCGATTCAATCGTTCAGTGAACACAATGATAGCGTCATACATTGATGAGAACCATCGTGCGTGGGATCAACATCTCAACGAGCTGGTGTTAGCTTATAACACAGCGGTACACGACTCGACCGGCGTGAGCCCAGCAATGCTTAATTACGGCCGTCAGCTTGCACGACCGTCGTCCGCGCGGAGAGTACAAGACGCGGCTACAGCTGAAGGGCTGCAGAATAAAGCCCTCGAGGCATGGGGCGAACAAATGCGCGACCTAGAGGAGCTGAGAGCACAAGCAAACGAGCATTCTGAGGCGCACGACCGACAGACGCGGTATTATAATGCCAAACACCGAGACCAAGGTTTTGAGGTCGGGGACGTAGTTTGGCCAGAAAACCACGTCTTATCGTCAGCGATCGAGGGTCGCACGGTCACATATGCACCGAAATTAATCGCCCCATATAAAATAAAAGCCAAACTCGGGTCGAATACAGTTCAATTGGTCGACGAGCTGGGCGGGATCGCAGATAAGACCCCCGCCCGCCAGCTGAAGAGGGGTTATTTGGGCGACCAAGGGCCCAAGATACCTGACGCAGATGAAGAAGATAGCATCGAGGTTACGACCACCACGAGGTTCGACCACCGAGGGATGCGAGCGTAACAACGGCGACGCGCGACCCGCCGACGGCACAGCGAAACTCCGCGCTTGTGCAGAGCTCTGCGAGCGAGTCAGAAGTCGAACTCCGACATATGTAACGCGAGCAGCCGCGACCGCGCACTCGACCGATGATTCATCCGTCCCCCCCTTTCCGAGAAAACAAGGAAGACCTCGAAAAACCGCGTACGCAGTAAAAAGCTCGGGTACGCGATGGGCTACTAGTGCGACACCCAAAATAGTCTCAAAGCGAGGGAGAGGGCGCCCGCGTAAGAACGTCTCTTAACGCTGAGGCGCCCGCGTGGCCAACCCTCCTGACACCCCCCCCCCCCGTTTCTCTTCGTTTCAGGTTGGATCAGAACGAGACTTCATTGACCAAGACGGGGCCATCAGCCAGCCAAGGACAGCTGGCCGTCATCGTGGGTCAGTTCGTGCGCCTGGTCACGTCATTACGCGCCCCGATGGACGAGCAGAGGCCCCCATCCGAGGCTCGCATCGTCGAGCTCAGCTCCGACGACGATTGGTCGTCGCTCGAAGCAATCTTCGACGAAGGAGGAGAGGCAGGAGTGGAAAGCCGCACATCTATCATGCGCCGACCACGGCTATCACCGCTGGAGGAGGCACCGGTGACGGCGACCGAAGAGTCGCAACAAGACTCCGGAGAGGAGTGGGCCCAAGCCCGGGCGCTCAGTCCACCACCGCAGGGCACGCTTAGCGACGTGCAGTCCCCAAGCCCAACTCCAAAGCGGCAGCTGTGTACAGAAGTTTGGGCCGAGCTCGAGCGCGATCTGGAGAAGACGCGCGAACTCTCATTCCAATCTACCCGAACAGAGGCAGGTGTCTTCGCCCGTTACCACCAAGGGGAGGAGAGGTTTGGGCCCAAGTTTGTACAAGCGGCCAAACACTGGCGCCAGCGCGTCTTCGATCGAGAGGAGGAGCTCGAGGCCTTACACCAGTTGCGCGAAGAGCGGCTAGAGCGCCGCCAAAGGGAAGTTCGGGAGCGCGAAGAGGCGCGCCGACAATCTGCCAAGGCACAAGAACAGTTCCGCACTGCCCAGGCGAAACTCAGGCGAGCACGGCAAGAGGCCGAGCGCCGCGAGGGGTAACAGCGCACCACCCGGAGAGACTGCGCAGTGTGCCAATATCCAGGGGTCGCGCTCTCCGAAAGATGTCCGAACATGCGAGACCACGACGGTAAAAGCCGAATCTGGGGGCAACACACGACGAAGCGTGACTAGCGCTCGACACCTTAAAGCCGAGCGCCCTATACGCTATGGCGCATCAAATGTCGATAATAATTTTATGTAAGGAAGGGGAGCTCCCATACTTCACTGTGTCCAAGTTATTTTAATAAAAGGCCCATCCCCATAACCCTCGACACGAATTACAGCGCGTCGGTAGATCAGAGTCGAAATCGGGCCGATACTTCGACTTTGGGGGAGGGGGGGGGGAGGGGCTCGTAACGAATGCTCCTTACGTGAATATCGTAAGTTCAAACGCGCGGATAATTCGCGCCACGGGGACAGCGCGCGCCACACCGAACATATGGGGCGGCGGGAGAATCGAGACTATCGTTTCGGCTGCCGGACCGTTAAGAGAGTTCCCCTGCGTGTTAAGGACGATTAGGAGATTCGGCGCGAGCGTGAGAGAGAGAGAGAGAGAGATCGATCGACAAGCGGTGCACATCTTCGCTGGAGCTCAACGACACGGTCACCTTCCTCCAACTCCGCTGCCCCATCGAGAACAAGGCCGCCTCATCACCGTCAACCAGGCGTCGCAGCAGAGTGAGGGAGAGAACGAGAGAGAGAGAGAGAGAGAAAGAGCGTGAGAGAGAGAGAGAGCATCGTCAAGGCGGCGCTCACTAGCGCACCAAGTAAGTCCGGAACATTATATCGCGACGAATCGCGTCCGAGGAAACCGCGGCCCGAGGCTCTTCCGTCGGCTCCTTGTACGCGCGGCCGCGTTCACGAGATTGTCTCAACTTATTAGCGCGATGTCCGAGAGGCTCGGGGTTCGCGCGCGCCCATTTGTATTGTTGCAATATAAGAATATACGTACTTTATCAAATGGTATATCCTCTCTGATTATTTATACAACCTAACTGCCTGTCGCGCTGTCCCTACCCTTACCCCCCGGTTTCGCAGGAACGAGCCCGAGGTCGAGCTGGAGCTAGCCGGCTACTCGTAGCCGTCGTACAAAAGGTACGCGCGGCTGAAGTGAGTTATACTCGCATTCTAGCAGGTAAGCTAAAGGTCGAGCGGCGCGCTGCAGAGAAGTGCACTACCTACATCGTTAATGTAATAATATTAACATTCGACCAGTTAGGAAATCCACCTGTTAAAACTTATTTGCTCGCGTTTATTTATTCACTGTACCTGCGCTCATATTCATATCTCCCGCCGTCATCTCGAGCACGAGACCGCCCGCAGCGTAGCGCAGCCCAGCCGAGACGACGGCAAGGAACGAAGGCCTACACAGTCATACAATGTAAATCACTAAATACCACACCAATCTCTCCGATCCTATCGTAAACTCCCAGGTAAATTACGCAAGTATTGACTAAAATTAGAGGCAAACGCGATTTAATTTCATATTAACTTCGCGCCATTTATTGCTTATGCATGATGTAACAATTGGGGGCCCACTCTCCGGGATATTTTAATAGCAATTAGCGTGGATAGTAAATTTTTTTTCGAAACTCAAAAATGGCCAACGTAGAGTCAGAAAAGAAATCAAGAAATAAAGAGGCCACCGGCATCATAAAAAAATATGTAACGGCAATTGACCCAAATTTTGCAACAGGTAATCGCGAAACAAATTTGGGAGAATTATTAGCATTTTTACAACAACGATATCAAATCGCGAGCGAACAGATTCCGGAACGCGCAGATGACGTAAATAAAATTTGCGAATTTTTACAAGATACCATTCATATATCAAAAGTGCACGACGCGTGTCAGGATGAATTAAGGATAGACATACTTCTAGAGTTAATTCACAACAATATTAGTTGCAAAGAAATTATAGAAACTATTATAGATAGTAAATCAATTAAGAAATTTGAGCTCGAAATACACACACTTTAAAAAAAATCGCCGAAATGGCGGAAACAACTGCCTATCAATCTATTATTAACTCAACAAATACGACAAACCAACCCAAAGCGGATCTTAAATTTTCACTACAAAATAATAACAACACTCAAAAAATTGACATTACAAAAACCTCTGCACTTTTTGCTACTCCAAATATACACAGCACATCTTATAATGCAAACTCAGCAAGTAATTATAGTAGACAACCTTACAACACTTTACAATCTTTTCAAAACAACACTCTCACTCCGGTTCGCAATTTATCAATTAAAGATGCAGTCGAAAAGATTCCAAAATTTAACGGTTACAACATTCCACTTAGAATTTTTTTGGACGGATGTAGAGAAGCGCAAAGCATGTTAACGCCGTGTAATGAGCCAGATTTAGTGAGATTAATAAAAATGCTCTTGTCCGGACAGGCATTAATTTTTCTTAATATGGAGGAAATTATAATGTATTTTGATCGCACATACGGGTCCGCAGAACGTTTTCACGAATTACTGGGCGAGTTAACGGTAATGAAACAAAAATACGACGACACAAGAAGCATACTATGTCGCGTTGTGTGAAAAAAGGCACAGACCAGATCTTAAATCCGAATTAGAAAAAGATAGTGTAGCATATTTCATTCGCGGTTTGCAATGGGTTATAAAAGGACGAATGGGCAAACCCGAGTCTCTAGATACCGTGATTGACAAAGCAATCGACATACAGCGCGATTATGCATGCCAAAATCCAGATGAATAAATGAGAATACCACAGCCTCCTACACAAACAAAAATTAACGAAAAAGAATCTGCACAAATTAACTTAGTCGATAGCAAAAAGGCAGAAGCGTGTCAAATATGCCACAGATCGGGTCACACAGCGCCTAATTCCTGGTACCGTACCAATGGCGCCGACGCTCCGAAGGTGCCGGGCACTCCCCAAAAAAGCACCTGGGCCACACCCGACCGTCAAAAATCAATACAGACTAACTCACAGAGTCGGCCGCAACGTGTCACGCAACCTTGGAAAACACCCGAAAATAAAATCAATACTCCAGCTATGTTCACGCTACCAATGTACATCAGCCAAACCAAGCCCAAAATGATGCCACTAAAGCATGTAATTATTGCAAAAAGGCCGGTTATTGGAAGAGCGAATGTAGAAAGCTTGCATATAATAACGAAATGCGAGAAATGCATCAGGGAGACGAAAACTGGTTCCCGGAGAACTACGCAACCAGGGAAATCCCACAAGCACAGCATCAAAATTATATGAGAAGCAATCAGCAATAATAAAAAAGATTGTTTTATTAAGCATTAATAACTGTTCACCAACTATTATGCTAAAAACAAATTACTGCCCGCAACCGTTGTCGCTAATGCTAGACACCGGCGCTGGGCCAGCACTGTTGAAAATTTAAAAAAAAAACGCGTAATGTTCGAATCGATGCTAACGAAATTTTAGATCTAACCGGTATAACAAAAAGCAGCATAAATACTTCAAAATTGAAATGAAATTTCATGATTTAACAATTTATTTTCACTTAGTATCAGATGATTTTCCTATTGAGGAAGACGGTCTGCTCGGCAGTGAAATCTTTATTAATTATGATGCAGACATTAATTATAGAGAACAGTATTTTATAATTGAGAATTATACATTTCCTCTAAAATTGCCATCAATTAAAAATAAAAAAGTACATAAGTTTTTAACAGATACTTTTACTGAAGACGCAGAACAGCGCGTGCAATCAAAATCCGAACATTTGCTAAATTCAAGCTTAGAACATCGAAATTTGCAAAGTCAAAAATCATATACGAAAATCACTTCGAATTCGAAATCCGAAATCCGATATCCGAACAATAAAAATTTTACTTATAAAACCGACATACGAAACCCCGAAAATTGAGATCCAAAATTTGAAAATTGTAAATTAAGATCGCAAAATCGAAATCATAATAATTCTAAATTAGAAAATGAATCGAACTTCGAAATTCGAAAACCAAAATCGTGGCAGAAGCAGGAACTGGCCATTCATAGCAAACTACCCCAAAAAAACTACCAAAATTCGAATTCAGAAATTAGAAAATAAAAAAGCAAAAAATAATATTTTTAGCTCTTGTTTTAGAAAAACAAAAACAACGCTGTTAGAAGCAAATCAACAATCACTTCAAATAGCTGATACAAAATCGCTGTTAGAAGCAAATAAAAAATCGAATTCAGAAATTAATGACAACGTATTTTTGGAAGGAAGTAAACTTGCATATGATGAAATTAAAAATTGCAATAAAAGTGAGCTTGAAAATGAAATTTTAGAAAAATTGAATTATTTATTGGAAGTTATTAAAGAAAGTCAACAAATAAATAAATTCTTACCTGAATAGTATGAGAACATTCAAATCATTTGTAAGCGTATATTAATAATACTAAATATGCTAAAATATGAGAAAGTTAATGAAATCCACAAATTAATTATGCAGCTGAAAAAACTAGTTAAGTACACAGTACACGCAAAGTCTAAAAATAACAGCATCGTTCTCTCATTTCTCCTTTTAAGCAATACAATTAACGCAGCTAAAAGTCACATAGAAGGAAAGAAAATTATAAAAAAGCAAATGTAATTAAGAAAAGTAAGATAATGACCATTTCTGATTAGAATGCGAAAGGTAACGACAGCAGAGCACACAAGATGAAAGCGCTCTTGCGCCTCGGCCATCTGACCGGCGAACAGAGAGTTTCGGTAGAGCGGCTCATGGACCAATATGCGGATAGATTTTATCTAACGGGAGATAAGTTGCCGGCAATAACTGTGCTCGAGCACAAAATCCCCCTCACTAGTAATGTACCCATTCGTATTAAACAATTCCGTCACCCTCATGTTCTAAATGAGGAAATCAATAAAAAATAGGCAAGTACAGGAATTGCTAGATAACGATATAATCGAGCCCTTGATCAGCTCATACTCAGCACCGGTATTTTGTGCCGATAAAAGGCCCGATTGAAAAGGAAATAAACGTTATAGAATGGTGGTAGATTTTAGAAAGCTTAACGCAATCTTACCTGATTATAATAACCCTGTACCCAATATAACTGATATTTTAGACAAATTGAGGCGCGCAAAATTTTTTTCAGTATTCGATTTAGCTTCAGGTTACCATCAAATTTGTATAAAAAAAGGAGATAGGCGCAAAACAGCCTTTCATTGTAATTTGGGCGCAATTCATTTTCGGAGGAGCCCGTTTGGACTTAAAACCAGTGCATCAGTTTTTCTCGCTCTTATCACGGCACTAATTGCAGGTATAAAAGTATTTTATAATAATAGTAGCATTTGTTGATGATATCTGTATTTTTTCTGAAACTATCGAAGAACATTGGGAAATAATAGCTAAGCTACTAAAAAGATTAATAAAAGCTAACCTGACATTGCAACCTGATAAATGCGAATTTTTAAAGGAAGAAATTAATTACCCAAGGCATATTATAAGCAGTAATGGCTTGAAGCCCGATCAAAAAAAAAAATAGAAGCAGTATAAAAATTGCCAGTGCCCAAAACAGCAAAAAATATTAAACAATTCTTGAAACTCGCTAATTATTATAGACATTTTATATCTGGTTCTGCAAAAATAGCCAGACCTTTAAACTTTTTATTAAAAAATGATCAACCATTTATCTGGGAAAAAAGTTCTCCGGAAGCTTTTGCAAATTTGTGAGATCGATTATCTGAGCCGCCAATCTAAATACATCCTAATTTTGATAAATAATTTACTGTTTCGACCGATGCTAGCAAGTACGATTGGTGGAGTGATTTCGCTACAAGAACTCCCCATAGCTTTTGTATCACGAGACCTCACCCCAGCTGAAGTAGATTATTGCACTTTTTCGAAAGAAGCTTTAACTATAGTAATTTGTATAACTCAAATCAGACCATACTTATATGGCAGAAAATCCACTCTTTTTACAGACCATAGATCATTAGTTTGGCTAAATTCACACAAAGATCCAAGCTCTGAAGTAACGAGATGGAGATTAAAATTGGTAGATTACAATTTGGAAATTAAATATAAGCCGGGCGCAATAAATACTAATACCCATGCACTTTCGCGAAATACAGTAGAATCACAAATACTAATCATTAATGATACCACAAATAGAAATTTGTTAGCAAGTAAGCATGAGCAAGGTACCAACCAGAGTGAGCTAGACAGAGATATGGATAATGAAGCGTTAGAATTGCAGATAGAGCCGGCCGCCGCTGCGCCACCCGGCATAATGACGCGCCTACGCGCAGGCAGACAGCCAAGCACACGGTACGCGGCAGCCACCCAAGCCCTCGTACCACGTAAGAGAACAGCCAGAGGACGTAAAATGTTTGACGAAGAGAGGCCGGTGACACATGATACGGCAACTGCAGCTACAAAGATATTAGAAATGCCCTCACTCGCAGCCGTGCCGCGCGGAAATTTCTAAGGAGGGGGGGGGGGGGGGTCGGTGAAAGTACGTACCCTGAGGAAAGGCAGGAAAGTCGAGCAGGCAGCCCCGTCACTACAGCTGCCGATAACACTGCGGAATTTGATATATATCTTAATGCAACTACTGATCTAATAAATGAAAATTAAAGCGAGTCTAATGCGCTACTTAATTCTGAGCTTACAGATCGTGACTCATACGCAAACGAACTCCCTAGTAAAAATACTATTCATTGTAGAGAAAAATTATTTATGCGAAAAAATAATTATTTATATTTCGTCAATTTCATAGGCCAACCACTAGATTAAGGAGCAATACAATTATATGAAATGAATATACTACCACGTCTTGATAATTTAACTGTTCGTTGAACCTAAATTAATTAGAGTTAATACTAGATTCCATATAGTAATGCCTCTTAGAAGCGAGCAACGCGAAAGTTTAATAAATATCATGAATATTTTGCAAATTTTACTTAATAAATTGAGTTTCATTTTAATTGAAAAAGAGATTAATACATTTAGCATAGTAAAAAGTAAAAATATTGAAAACGTTGAATTCAATTTAATATTAAACAGTATTAAAAAAGAATTATATTCAACAAACATCAAAATCATTATATGTCGCGGTCATATAGAACATCCTCCTTTTTCTGAACGGGCAAAGATTATCGAAGAAACGCATTGCTCTACGATTGGTGGAAACGAAGGCGTCAATATAACTTATAACAGAATCAGACATAAATATAATTGGGAAAATCTTAAACAGGAAGTACAGAAGTTCATTCGGAAATGCAAGCAATGTCAATTAAAAAAAATAGTTAAAATCAAGCAAAATTTAATTATTACCGATTATCCAGCAATACTATTTACTAAAGTAGCTCTTGATTTAGTCGGACCATTGCCTAAAACTAAAATGGGTAATGAATACATACTTAGCATGCGTGATAAATTTTCGAAATTCATAATTTTTGTTCCCCTTCCCGATCAGACAGCGATCTCAGTAGCTGATGGATTTATAAAAAGATTAGTTTGTATTTCCGGAGCTCCTCAAGCTATATTAACAGATCAAGGGACAAATTTTCTAAGTAAATTAGTGACGCGAGTAGCCAAGAGATTCAAAATCAAACAAATTAAAACCACCGCATTTCACCCGCAGTCAAACGGCTCTCTCGAGCGAGCGCACGCGCCGTTAAGTGAATTTCTCAATATGTTTATTTCTAAAGAAGCCGAATGGAATGAATCGGTCGAATTAGCAATGCTTAACCATAATTCCAGGCGGAACGAATCAACCATTTTCACACCTTACGAGCTCGTGTTCGGGTGCCTAGCGCGGTTACCGTCAAGCAATCCCCCCCCCCCCCCCCCCCCCGCAGCCGATGACCTTCTACTTGCGTACGCCGACATGCGAGATCTTATCTCACGCTTGAGCGCTCTAAGTGATATAGCTATCGAAAGGATCTCCCTAGCTAAGGAGAGAGTGAAGCTATATTACGATTTAAAGGTTAATCACGCAGAAATCAAATTAGGTGATTACGTTTGGTTGCAAAAAAGTCCCAAGCCTCATAAACTCGGTGATCCTTATTCCGGTCCCTATCTAGTGTTATATATTTTGGAAAATGAAAAGGTAAAAATACAATTGAAAGAGAATAAAACAAAGGTAGTGCATATGAACCGTCTACACTTTTCGCACATTCAACCAAAATAATATGATCAAATAATAATATATGATTCTCTGATTTCAGATAAAATCTACGCAAGACCTTCAGACACAAGCAGTTGATCTCAAAATTGATTTAACTAATTATAATATGTAAACATTTGTTTCAGATACTAGACTATCAGTAATAGCAATATACGAGGTTCTTTTTACCATAAAATTTTAAAATAAAGGAAAATTGTTAATAATTAAAGCATCGCACACTCAAAGTAAAAGAGAATGACTGAAAATTTTATTCCACATTTTTACAAATGGATAAAAGAATCTCGAAAACAAATAAAGAACATTTAATCTGACCTAACTCTATTCAGTAGACAATTTTATGCGTGATCATATAAAAATACAAAAGGAGAAAATAGAAACGAAATAACTCAGTTAAGTAAAAAAGGTAGTATTATGAATAAATATTTAAAAAAAACAAATAACTATAAGATCATCAAAATCAATTTATTTTTGCGTATGTATAAATAAATAGAAAATTAATTATTTTCTAAATGTTAATTTTACTTTATAACTTCAGATCAACATCTTTTATAACCTGTTTATGACTTAAGTCATTTTGTTAATTATATGACCAATTTTTAAGAAAAGAAAAAAATAAATTCATATTTTATGTATTATTATGTTTAGAATAACCGTCATATAGCAGCATAACAAACGAGTCAGTTTTGCAGATATGTATCAGCCAATATAACGTAGCATAACAGGCGAAAGTGTCAGTTGTATTAAAATACCGCTAGCATTTTGCAATGCAAAATATCTAGTCAGTAATTGAAACCCATAACAAATGTAAAGATATACTCAAAGTAAACGTAATCGATTATTGTGTGACAATCACAACTACGAGGGTAGTTCAATAAGTCTTTAGAATAAAGTATAAAAACAATTTTTTTTGGGTAAATTTTTTTTTATTTTTCAACGTAATCTCCTTGGAGCTCTATACACTTGGTCAATCGCTTTTTAAGTTTTTTTAATCCTTCAGAAAAGTGCGTTTTCGGAAGTTCCTCAAAATAAGCACTTACACTTACGTAAATCTCTGTCCACCGAGCCATTTTTTCAAGTTTGGAAATAAGAAAAAGTTACTGGGGGCTAAATCTGGTGAATACGGTGGGTGTTCGACCAATTCGAATTTTAGTTCTTCAATTTTAGCCATTGAAACGAAGCATGTGTGAACTCGGGCGTTGTCGTGATGAAAGAGAATTTTTTTCTCGCCAAATGTGGAAATCCACTGTTTGGATTGTTCCTTTGTCTCAGGAGTGTAGTGGTGTATCCATGTTTCATCCACAGTCACAAATCGACGAAAAAATTCCTCAGGATTCCGACTTATGCGCGCCAAAAGAGCCTCAGAGGCGACCACTCTATTGCGTTTATTCTCAGCTGAGAGCAAACGCGGCACCCATCTTGCCGATAGCTTTTTCATGCCTAATTTTTCATGTAGAATTGAAACAACTGCACCTATAGATATCCTTGTGGCCTCAGCTAACTCACGCACTTTTAATCTTCTATCCTTCAACACCATATCGTGGATTTTATTGATAATTTCGGGAGTAGTTGCTTCTACGGGCCTTCCTGAACGTGGTTCGTCACTTATTGATGTACGACCACGCTTAAATTCATTTACCCAGTTATAAACCGTTGCTAAGGCAGGGGCAGATGTGCCATGAACTGAGTCCAATTCATTTTTTATCTCATATGGAGTTAAACCCTTTAAATGAAAATGTTTAATTACCGCTCTGAACTCGTTTTTTTCCATTTTTCTTAACAAGCAATTTTTTTTTTCAATTGGTTATAAAAACACGTAAACTCAGAAGATGTGGACTGTGACTGCACCATATATCTAGTGGGGAGTGGTGCTGACTGAAAACAGATGATTTGGAGCGATTCGCGCGACATCTGTTGGTCATTCTAAAGACTTATTGAACTACCCTCGTACCATACAAACGATTAAACGAAATACTGCGGATTAAGTATATTAGCATATCGATTTATATTCGCAAAAATGTTGTATGTAAGGTACGAACAACTAGGGGCCTGCGGCGGCTCAGTCGGTAGAGTGTCGGATTCCCACTCCGGTGACCCGGGTTCGAATCCTAGTCTCTGCCGATTGATACAAGCACCACTGTAAAAATTACATGTGCTTTGTTTACAAACACACCGCAGACCCCCATCGTCAATTAGCACCACATGGGAGCACAAACATGGCGTCGTTAAAAAAAAAAAAAAAAAAAAAAGTACGAACAAAGCTTTAGAATACTTACAGTACTTATAGCATTCTAATATATCATAGTATATTATAGTAGTATTATAGCTATCAATCAGTAAATAGACTAATACCGTAAATGTAATCGGTGCAATGAAAGCATTTTTCGTACTGATAATAAATGTAAATATTAAACATTGAGGATTTTTAAGTAAATTTGTTAACACATCGAGTAATGCCAATTTTGACCATTTCCACACACACGCAAAAGGGTCCATTTTATGACAACTCACGGTCTCAATAGAAGCAAAAAACTATAATATCTCGTTAAGTATTAAATAAGTTATAATAATCTTTGTTATAAAATTTTGTATCTCAAGGAACTTTTACGAACTATTATAACACCTCGAATGTATAATATAACATGTAATGTACGAAAGAAGTTGTAATAAGGTATTCCAGCAATATCAATATTGTTAATTTTTTAACAACTTCATTGGTTATTCATAAATACAAATATGTATTAATATTTAAATAAGTGTGATGAAGGATAGTAGACAAACTGAAATCATGTAATTAATTATATAGAAACAAATCTTCGTTAATTTAGCCATGGATAACCAAGTGATATTCCATTATTAATCGTACCAAACTATAAACAACCTTGTAAAAATACGAACAAGTAAATTAAATGAAATATATGACATATACGTGTGAACAATTTAAACAACTTGCACTATACATAGAAAGGTTAACAAAATTAAGTGATAAGTATGTAAACAAGGCTACTTTTTCGTATTTTATTGATTTAAAGAAACGCAAATCCCATGTAACGGACTGTGTCATTCGAAACAGATTAATTGTAGAACTAGATATAATGCGAGGTATAGCAACATAGCAGAGGTACTACCAAGACGCCACGAGAGAGCGACTAGGGAAGAAGATTCACTCCAACTACAAGCACCGTTCACAGAGGCTATCTATCGAACCGATCTTCAAGGTGCACACCAGATGGGTTCCACTAACTCGAAATACAGAAGTAAACCACGAACATCAAAACTCCCAATTTCGAAGACAGAAGAAGAGGTGCCTCAGAGACGCAAGGTCAACTTCTAAAAACTTTCTATCAAGAACAGACGAGGCGAATATCACGAGAACAACGCAACAAGAAGGCAACGAAATTCACAAAAACTTTATGTACTTCGATCAAAGAATTTTAATAAATTATAATCAATCAATGTGCAATCTACTAAAGGAGTCAAATAAAACGCAAACGTGAACTTTGACTAATCAGTCCCTTAGTACAGCTGGTTTATTAATGTATCTATATTTAAATTAAGAATAATGTTACGTATCAAACTGGGTCCACTCAAAAAAAATTGTAATGACTATTATCCTAAATTTAATAACCGCATGTTTAACCTATAATCCAACATATCCTTCAAACTACTCCTAAACATTTCCTTCAAATAAAAATTCCTCCCAAAAGAACACTAACTACATATCCACTACATACGACCAGTCTGCATGTTACTGAAGTTCATAAGAAAATGTATGAAAAATCTTCGTAACTGCGAACATCCAATTGTAAAGGCAAAAAAAAGAGAATGCCATATCTATATACATATGTAGAAATTTTATGATATAATGTCGAATATCGTAACGAAACAAAAATTGCATAAAGAAAGGTGGGTTTGCAGCAGATATTCGCAACGCAAAGAATCAAGCAGGCTAAAAAGGTATCTTCAACAGCCGGCAGGCACTGACCAATTACCGGCAGTACAGCTCGAGTTAAGAAAAACCTTGAAACCTGCACTCCCAGGAGCGTGTAGTCTGTGATTCAAATTGCATCGCACCGGCGACGCGTGTCTGCAGGGATGGGCCTGTTATGTCTAGATCATTTCCTAGCATACACCTTCTCATCGTCAAGTTATATGTATCTTACGATACTGAATCCTACTTATCGACTTACGCTATATAACGAGTATCCTACCTTGTCATACTCATCCACCTCAATATTTCTTGCATTCCATTCCGAGACTCTATATCTTTGTCGCCCCCTCTTCGAGTACACATAATTAATTCCTAGTTTAGGCTAAGCATGTGACCCCCGCGAGGT
>OX424576.1:65049498-65214498 GCA_949152435.1 Gastracanthus pulcherrimus
AACCGGGTCCACTACCTTATGCCAAACATATTTAAAATTAAGTCTCATCGCAAGGGCCTTGAGACTTCTATATTTAATAAAACATTCTTTTGTTAATAATTCATTTATAAAAATTTTCCCATTTATAATCCCATCCCTTGTGTCCTGGTCAAGAGCTGCAATGTCGACATCTCTAGCATGAAAGCCAGTGATTAGCTTTTTGGCTCGCATTATTTTCTCGCCTAACGCACTGCTGGAAAGGGTAACAACCCATGGTGACCGTCTACGTTCGCTATTTGTATCTGCTGATGCCGCAGCTGTCGGTTCCTCTGACCGAAGCAGGCGTGTGCCTATTATATCTATTTTTCGCGTTGATGGAAGGACACGGCACAGTATCGCGTGTGCAACGTCAACACGCTTAGAGACATCACCGTCAAAAATGTTTGAAATAATGAGCTCCATATTACCGCTTTTAATGTTTTTACTGTGCATTGTCCCCCCATCAATCGTTTGCACCCGCGTGCTTCGTGCAGGTGATGCTGCAGCATCATCATTGTCAATATTGTACTTATTCAAACGACTAGATGTTTTTTTTCTACTATTTACAACTTGGATAAACCCGTCATTATTGATATTACAATTGTCATTTGTGTCGCTTATATTACTATAATTGTCGAGTAGAGTACTATTTGTAGGAGACGCATTATTATTATTATTACATTTATTTGTACTTGTCAGAGAAACGGTATTGTTTTTTTAGTACTGGGGAGCACTGCGATTTGTTGGAATTCAATTTTGTTTAATATAAGTTGGTTATCTTTTTGGATGTTTTCTACATTTCTTTCAATTTTGTCGATAGAAGTAGTATATGCAGAGGTAAAGTCTTATTTTGTTATTATTTTTTCTATTTTCGTTATTATTTCTTTGTTGTCACTTTCAACTCTATTGATTTTATTAGTTAAGTTTTGGAAATCGTTTTCAAAAGTATTTAATATAAAATTATCAATTTTTGTCTGTGACTCAAAATTAGTCTGCTCTAGATTATCAATTTTTTCAATCAACATATTATAATTTACCTCTGTATTGATCAACAAATTGTTCGTGTCGACGTTACTATCGTGTAATTTTTTTTTTTTGATTTTTAGGTTATCTATTTCTTGACAAAGCACTTGCTTCTCCTTTTTCATCTCCTCCAGCTGGGAGTGTTGTTTCGACAGTTTTTCCTCAATTTTCTGCAGCTTGGATTCAATTGAAAGTGCCAAAGTACGAGGGTAGTTCAATAAGTCTTTAGAATGACCAACAGATGGCGCGCGAATCGCTCCAAATCATCTGTTTTCAGCCAGCACCACTCCCGACTAGATATATGGTGCAGTCACAGTCCACATCTTCTGAGTTTACGTGTTTTTATAACCAATTGAAAAAAAAAAAATTGCTTGTTAAGAAAAATGGAAAAAAACGAGTTCAGAGCGGTAATTAAACATTTTCATTTAAAGGGTTTAACTCCATATGAGATAAAAAATGAATTGGACTCAGTTCATGGCACATCTGCCCCTGCCTTAGCAACGGTTTATAACTGGGTAAATGAATTTAAGCGTGGTCGTACATCAATAAGTGACGAACCACGTTCAGGAAGGCCCGTAGAAGCAACTACTCCCGAAATCATCAATAAAATCCACGATATGGTGTTGAAGGATAGAAGATTAAAAGTGCGTGAGTTAGCTGAGGCCACAAGGATATCTATAGGTGCAGTTGTTTCAATTCTACATGAAAAATTAGGCATGAAAAAGCTATCGGCAAGATGGGTGCCGCGTTTGCTCTCAGCTGAGAATAAACGCAATAGAGTGGTCGCCTCTGAGGCTCTTTTGGCGCGCATAAGTCGGAATCCTGAGGAATTTTTTCGTCGATTTGTGACTGTGGATGAAACATGGATACACCACTACACTCCTGAGACAAAGGAACAATCCAAACAGTGGATTTCCACAGGCGAACCAGCTCCAAAGAAGGCAAAGACCGTAAAGTCAGCTGGTAAGGTTATGGCTACAGTTTTTTGGGATGCACGTGGAATTATACTTATTGACTACTTGGAAAAGGGTAAAACAATTACTGGTGAGTATTATGCATCATTATTAGAGCAGCTGAAAGAAGAAATTAAAAAAAAACGACCACATTTGGCGAGAAAAAAAATTCTCTTTCATCACGACAACGCCCGAGTTCACACATGCTTCGTTTCAATGGCTAAAATTGAAGAACTAAAATTCGAATTGGTCGAACACCCACCGTATTCACCAGATTTAGCCCCCAGTGACTTTTTCTTATTTCCAAACTTGAAAAAATGGCTCGGTGGACAGAGATTTACGGACAACGAAGACGTCATTGCCTCTGTAAGTGCTTATTTTGAGGAACTTCCGAAAACGCACTTTTCTGAAGGATTAAAAAAACTTAAAAAGCGATTGACCAAGTGTATAGAGCTCCAAGGAGATTATGTTGAAAAATAAAAAAAAATTTACCCAAAAAAAATTGTTTTTATACTTTATTCTAAAGACTTATTGAACTACCCTCGTATGTACTGCTGGTAACGTATTTAGCCTATTTACAATTGCCTCCAATCTGCCTTCAATAGAGGTGCAATGTCTAGCAAGTGCATTGTCAATGTTTCTTGAAGTTGAATTCGCGTACTCCACCAGGCAGGAGACCGTTGTTCACTTTTTTATGTATGTGTGTGAGCGTGCGTAAGTGCGTGCGTGTTGCGTGCGTGCGTGCATGTGTGTGTATGTTTGCATGTGTGTGTCTGTGTGCGTATGTCTGTGTGTTTATCTTTGTGTGTGTATATGTGTGTGTTTGTGTTAGTGTGCGTATGTGTGTGTGTGTGTGTGTGTGTATGTGCGTGCGTGCGTGCGTGTGTGTGTATATGTGTTTGTGTATGTGTGGGTTTGTGTTAGTATGTATGTATGTTTGTGTTTGTATTTGTGTGTATGTGTGTGCGTGCATGCGTGCGTGCGTGCGTGAGAGCGTGTGTGCGTGTATAGGTATGTGACAATGCGCGCATTCGCCGAGCAGACAAGCGCAGCTCCGATGCCTCGAATCAAGCTCGTATCGCCCGAAAGAGAATAAAATGACCTATCTTCTCTGACACGACAGTTTTTATAATCTATCTCTCTTCTTTTCTTATACACGAAAATGTCATGCTTTATTTAAACAGCGATATCTCAGAGACATATGATCGAAAATATTTAAACAAAATTGAACTAATTACTTAGAAAGGTAATTTTCTACTATCTCTTGACTGAACTCTTTCTCCAGACTACGAGGTCTTTTATCTTTCAAGATATTTGAAATTATATTTTTTTTAATTTTCATTGCTTATATCTTGAGAATGTCGTGGTTATTTTTTATTAAACAAACGAATTTTTATTTATTTTCTGATAATATATATTATATAAAAAAAACTCAAACTAAATTAATTGTTCCAATATGAAATTGTCTGTTGTAATAAATTAATTTTAAATTTCTATATCTCTTTCTAATTAATAGCTCAAAAAAGGTCTGCTTTTTTATCATTCCTAGTTTGTCCAAAGATATTTTTCTACTAAAACTACACGACTAAATCGAACAACCGATAAAAAAAGAATAATGCATCGAAAATCAAAGAAAATAATTTTGAGTTGCCTTCCTTTAAAAAAAAAAAACACAAAACTGAGCCCTGAAACATTTCATTTAATCGTCGATTATTTGAGATATGGTGCTACACACACAGACACACACATACGTATGCGTGCGCGCGCGCTCTCACACACCCTTACATATACACACACACAACACATACACTCTTACGTACATACAAGTATACACACTCGCACATAGACAACACACACACTCTCTTACGTACATACAGGCACACATACACACACACACTCGCAGTCACGCACTATATATAGATATACTTTTACACGAGTCGGGCGTCGGTTTTGGCTGCGCTGACACGCACACACACACACATATATTCACAATAGCCCTAACATGCTGTTTGTGTAAAATCTTTGAGAAAATCGTGAATAAATAGATGTTAGAAGTAAACAATATAATTAACACATCGCAGAGTAGATGTAGAGAGAATTGTTCAACAACGGATTGTTTAGCAACAATAGAATGTAACATCTGTGACGGATTTATCAACATTCACCATTTAATTCCTATCTCCCTCTATATAGACAAAGCATACGATCTTATCTGACGAAGCCGAATTTTAGAGCTTTTATTAAAACACAAAATCGATGGTAACATGTATTGCTTTATACAAAATTTTCCTTCTGACAGATGTGACATGTACAATGCCACAAGGAAAGAGATAGAGAGAGAAATAAGGTTAGCTTAGAGTAGGTAGGTAGGGTTAGGTAGTAGGGAGATTATATTATTATTAATTGGGGGGATAAACAAATAGACGGACGGAATTACGCACGCACCAAACCACCGAACGCACGCTATGGGAAATGTTATTATTTTAAAGCGTATTAATCGCGCACGTTATTATGTATGTTTCACGGGGGGAACGACGGCGCGACACCATACACATACCACCAGCACAAACATACTATAGAAGCAGCAACCGACTCAGCAGGCAATGCCCAGGAAACCTGAGCAGCACGAGGAAGCGGCAACGACGGAGAAGAGGTCGAGTCTTGTATATTTCAGGTAAGAGGGAGAGCCAATTGGCAAGAGAGACGGAAGACTGTTGGCCAACGAAAGATGACCAGATAGACATCTAAAAAGATGGGAAGAGAGGCGCGCGGCAGGAGAAGGGAGCAAGGCGCGTTTACAACGAGCGCGTCGTGCTCTGGCAATTCGTACGCATTATGTATCGAGTAATGGGGTATAAGTTTATCGGAGAAGCGTGCAGTATAGAGGGTTAATGTTAATATTTTAAATTAAGCGCGTCACATGGGCGAAATGCATGATGGGTAAAACTAGAGCAGTAACTAACCTCCGGTTACTACTCTAGTGAAAATCGAGTTGAGAGCCTATGCCAACAGGTGTTAGAAAAGGAGAGAAGATCGAGAAAGGTAAAATAGAGGAAGCTAGGGTGCGAGTACGCCACGAGGAGAGGACTGGAGTCCTTCCGCCCTGCCCATTCCGTCCGGAGCCTTCGCCGAGCACAGTCACTTGTTCAGAGTAGCCGCATTTCTGTTAGAGGTTAGCAGCACCGCGTGGATACATTTGAACAGGAGTAGCCGTTGATTTTAGTGAAGAGAGTTACTAAATTGTATTTATCTCAACGTGAGTAGATATCATTTTGGTCGGCGAGTAGTTGCCCACAAAGCGCCCGGCCTAAGAGTATTCAAGAGAGTTTTTGTAATTTTTACTTTAAAAATTACTTGGTGAGAGCATTCCATTCTTTTAGTTTGTTTCAGTGCAGTCGAGGTTCGAGGCTTGGTGAAGAGTCGGAGCTGCTGTGTGTGTTCGCCGTCAAAAATTATTTGTTTTAAGTCGAGGGTTCCAGAGTTTGTGAATTTGTATTACAGGTTACTGGTAATACCGGCAACGCGGTCGGCACATGGTGCGTGCGAGTAGAGGCAGGGATCGGCCATTGGACCGCCAACGTGCAATCGTAAATACGGAGTTAAATCGGTAGAATCGATAAATAAGTAGTGTTGTGGTGGTTAATTAAATTAACTTAGTTAAATTTCGGGGTTTTTAAATATATTTATCGAGATTAATACGACCAATTAATGAATTGAATAAATTTACTGCGGTATATTAACTATTAAAGAATCAGCATAGAATCAATTACAATTACTATTTATATGTGGAATTTTATGTATATATTTATATATTGAATCGAGAAATAGACATACGGAAAGATTTATATACACATGCATGGTGATCATTAATATTTAATATAATTAGTCATACTAAATAACTCGAGATTGGATCTCCGTGGGTTGCGCCGTTTGTCCAGGCGTTCGTTCAGCGAACCTCCTCTCGAGATACGAGGAGTCTACCAAATGAAAAGTTCCGAGTAATAAAGTTACAGTATTGGCCGAACAATAAAATAATAATTAGTTGTATGGACAGAATCCATATCGGTAAAAATACAACATCATACAGAATAATTCAAGTTAGAGTGAGTAACATATTGTCTAATCATGTTAATATTGATAACGGTGTACCTCAAGGCTCAGTTATAAGCGCCACACTATTTTTACTCGCCATCAACGATGTACTAAAATATATTATTCCAACTGCTATGTGTACCATCTTTGCCGACAATATAACCATGCTTCGCAAAGCAATAAGCCTAAGTACAAACCAAGTAATTCTCCAAAATATACTTAATAAACTAACAGAATTCTCAAACACTGCTGGATTGAAAGTTTCGGAAAATAAAATACAGATATGCATTTTTAGTAAAAAGAAAAATATGATGAAAAATCTTGAACTGTACATCGGTAACTGTAAAATTTCAATACTGAATGAAATACAAATTTTAGGCTTGACGTTCGATAATAAATGAACATGAAGTCGTTACATAAATAATCTTAAATATCAATGGTACAATAGAATGAATATATTGACAACTCTCGCGGCAAAAAACTGGGGAGCAAATCTACAAATTCTAACCGACACATATAAAGCCCTAATACAAAAAAAAATTTATTATGGATCTCCAATATACGGATCAGCAATGAACTACATCTGAAAGAGACTGGATTCAATTCTTAATAAAAGTATTAATATGGCAACCGGAGCATTTACAACAAGTCTCATCAATACCATTTTGAGCACAGGAAGAATGCTCCCGCTCAACCTAAGAAGAAATGAACTCACGCTTAATTATGTATCAAAAATATTATCAACGTTAAGAAATGAAGCATATCACATAATAACAAACATCACAAGTATTTATCCAAATAAACTGAAAGCTATTCAACCACTATACTACATGGCAAATAAATTATTAAAAGAAAGTCATATAAAATAACCAAAAATTTATATTCAAATCCCTAACTCCATATGTTTCTGGATTTCTGAAAATAAAAATAAACACATTTTTACACATAATAAAAGTCTTTAGAAACAGAATTCACGAAACTACAACTTGAACGCCAAAATATTCACACAATTGTACCGAAAAAAAAATTCAGTGCAATACAACGATAGCTTTACTGTCAAACGAAGAAAAAATTCTTTTGAAACTGCCAAATTGGTATTGTATTCAAATCACATTAAAATTACTATTACTAAATACAGTCCAAAGTACTAAAAACCTAAATACAAAACCCATTATTTATATTGATTAATTAGCTGCTGCTAAAAGGATTCACAGCAACTCCCATAATCAACCAAATCATCAATAAACTAGATGAATTATAAGGAAAAACTGTAATATGTTACTAAAAGAATCAATAGAACTGACAAGCAACCTCGATTTTCCACAAACCACGACAACAAGAAACAAAAAAAGTCGACTTTTGTAACCTTATTAACATTTGAGTTAAAAATGAATGAAATGAATCATGGTATAACAGCCAAAATAAAAGTTTTTTATAAATAATAAAAACAAATGTTTTCGACCCCAACCCTGCAGTCTTAAAACAGACGAGACTAAGTGCTACTTACTCGATTAAAGATATGCCACGCTCGATTAAAGAGAGCCATTTCAAATGCGATCATTGTGAAGTTCCAGTTAATATAAAACATATACTAATAGAATGTCGAAAGTTTGATAACCAACTGTAAGGGACCGTTAGATAGTAAGTACGGTACTGTGATGCCTACGATCCTGGAGTCACGTGACCTAGCCGAAAATGCGAGGTACTTGTATGGTCGAGGCGCACTCACTGTCGCTGCGGCCGAACGACTTTGAGCCTTTTCTGTGCCGATAAACTTGACTGCGAGACGCCCACAATTCTTTTAAGGTATTTATGTAAAAGCCGTTATCGGGTCGCGATAGTTGTCTACGCGTGTATAAACAATTAGTTATTTGAATTATTGTATAAATTTTAGTGTCTAACTTGGACGAGTGTTACGGTTCATGCGTTCACGTGCATCAAGCAAGCTTTCCCAGCCCAGTCGGGGTAAATATCTTTTGTGTAATAGGAGTATTTGATATCAAGCGCAAATCTTAATTAATATATTGTTCTGTAGCAATTTGTGGACGTCGAGAAAAGCTAGTAAAAAAAGAAAACACGGATGAACCTGAGCAAATTCGAGAAGTCAAACGGCGGGCGTCTTAAACTTTCTACTATAACGAATTGCAGATCAAATATTAGAACGATTGAGTGAATATTACTCATAATAATTTCGACATGCTCGCAAATAGAGTTGTGTATATGTAGGTAATTATTATTTATATTAATGAGGAAAGTCAGTGCGTATGTATGAATGAATATTGTATGTAAAAATGAAAAATATTGAGTTGGTTTTTGTAGACGATTGGCGCGTTGTCAATAAATTTTAGATAGGAAGAAAATTTATTTTCTTCTTATCTTAATTTTGTGTTACCCGATCTTATTTCGACCCTGAATAAAATAAAAAATAAAAAAACGAAAGAACTATAATAATAATCGGTTCATCACACAACTAACAAAGTACAAGATAAAAATAACACCAGTGAAGTGCTAACCAATTCAAACCAATGCAAAAATGTAATTGACTTTATTGACTCTATTAATTTTAGACATTTCATATAAGATAAAATAACACAGCGTAAACAGTATGTAATGGTAAAACCTTATATGTATATGATTAAAATATAAACCACTCTCGATTCTGTTAAAGTACCACTATGTAAATTATTAATACTTTGTACATATTATATGCAGTCGTTACTACCCAGTATGGGGGATACGACTCTTAACTAAATAAATGAAAGAAAATAATAATGTTAACTAATATAATCATAAACCATAAATGCAACTACCAATAGGTATACATTTCCTTTATAATCAATGTTTGTAAGTCAAGTTTATTTGACTTGTTAAGCCAGCAGATACACTCGCCGTGCAAAATTATTTATTTCTGACAATTTTCGATTTGTATCACTAGATACACAGGTGTAAAAGAGCACTGTGTTACTGATGTCTAGGCACTGTAACCTGATACTACTGTACATACAGATTTTCCTACAGAGTCCTTTAATCACAATAACTATACAGTATCACAAACTTTTTTGCATTGTCTATTGTTCTACAAGCAGAACGTCTTAATTTACGTATACTTTTTAAATTTAATAGCAGTCACATAAGTAGTATTCGTAATCAGGTGAACGTTAATTCACCAGATTTGCTAGAATCATATGCTACTTTTGTCCCGTTTTTCAGGTCAATAAAGTGGCAGTACAGTTTCCTACCGCCTGCATTTCAATAGGAACTTCATCGAGAACTATCGAGTACGTGAGGTTTGGTCGAGACGGAGGAGTAAGAAAACTGAGGGAGCAGACAGAGGAGTTAGCGGAACGAATAATCAAGAGCGAAGAAAACGCACTCCCAGTCGTAGTTGACCGTAGAAGCGGACAGGAGCAGAGGAAAGAAGTAGCGGAATAAGTCATCGAGTGCGAAGAAAACGCACTACGAATCGTAGTTGACCGCAGGAACGGAAGGAAGGTAGCACCGTATTTTGAACAACCAGTGAGGAGTGAGAAGCGATCACTCCAGGCTATGGTGTTCATAGAAGAAGTAGTGGATCAGAATATAAAAATTGAACAGTCCGGGGGGAGTGAAAAGCAATCCCAATTGCAATCACTTCAGGGCATGATGTTCGGAGGCATGGCAGATAGTAAAAATATAGAACAGACCTAAGAAGAGAGTGAGTATGTTGGACAACCTGCTGGAAGTGAGAAGCGATTACTTCAGACCATTGTGTCCAGAGTGGTAGGAGCAGAAGTGAGATTAAATAATGGACAACCTGTGGGGAGTGAGATAAATCATTTCAAGTCATGGTGTCCACGGACGGCGAAGAGAAGAGTATTAAGACTGAACAGCCGATGGGGAGTGTAACTCGATCCCAATTGCAATTACTACAAGCAAGTTGCTCGTGAGCGGCGTGGAGAAGAAGAGAGTAAATAATGGACAACCTGTGGGAAGGGAGAGGAAATTATTTCAGGCTATGGTGTCCACGGTTGACGATGAAGAAAAGGTTAACACTGAACAGACAATGGGGAGTGCAATGCCATCCCAATTGCAATCACTACAAGCCAAGGTATTCGAGGGAGGCGTGGAAGAGAAGAGAGTGCAGTTCGGACAACTTGTAGAGAGTGAGAGGAGATCACTTCAGACAATATGATCCAGAAACAACATTAAAATATCTGTAAATAAGGGTCAAACGGCATCCCACTAGCAATCAATCCAAGTCACAGTACCTGGGGTGAGGTTTATAAAACGAGAACGTGGAAGGAAGAACTTAATAAATCGATAACGATCTACACAGATATTCCAACATTAAGTTCTGAACATAGGTCGAGATATGGAGTTGAAGCATAAGAGAAGAAGACAAATCAGCGGAAAGCAATGATGACATCTCCGATCGAAAAGTCAGTAAACTTTGCATGGACGTTCACTTATTTTTCGAGGACTGTCGGAACTGCTGAGGTTGGGTTGTAGGTGTGTTACTGCAATTTACTGATTGTCGGATATTCGAGAGCGAATATAGGAAGGTAGTACCGGAGACGTCTGAAGCGATCATCCTAAGCGACATCGACTGAAAGAGAACGGCATTAGTCGTAGTCATTTTCAGCACAACATTCTCGAAGAGGTGGTATGTAATCGAAGGAGTAGTAAACGAGATGTACAGTAGAGTGGTCAAAAATTCCCAAACTTTTTAATTTTTTAAGTTTTTTTAATGATTAAAAATAGTCGGAAATATAGAAAAGATCATATTCCTGTTCTCATTTTTTTATTATAAAATTTTAGCTGTAATGAATTTAGACCCAAAGTTGCTAAAATTCGCCTTTTCAGATCAATATACCCATCTTTAAATAATCTGAAAAAACATTTTTCGAAAACGAAATATGTTTATTTTATTATTTTCTCATTTTTAGGGGGTTACTTCAAGAAAAATTAAAGGAATGCGTTTGCTTTTATTTGACTTTAGTATATTTTAGCATATTTAGTACGTTTTAGCACCTGCTAAAATGTGCTAAAATATGCTAAAGTCAAATGAAAACACGTATTCCTCAAATTCTTGATCCTACAAGTCACAAAAAATCGTTATTTTCAATACCATATTTATTAATATTACTTTAATCCTCACACGATTGTAGGTGAAATGATGAACGAAAACTTTTTTTTGACGGTTATTCGACTCCATTGTTATTATTTTTTTTAGACCTAACCGACTTTTAGAAAAATTTTTATAAATTTTTTAAAAATTTATTTTTTGAAAAAGTTTTATAATTTTTTTAAAAATTGATTGGAACCTGAAAAGAAAAAAAAGGAAAATAAGATAATACCGAAATGTGCCTCGATTAAGGTAGATCTTACATAAAAATCGTCATAAAAAAAAAATTTGTACAATAATTTGTTTACATGTTACAATATCAGAAACGTTATAATATGAAAGAAGGGTACTTTATAAGACAAAAAAAATTTTTTGTATGAAATTAGATATCACGTAAATTAGAGAATGATTTGACCAATGATCTGTTTTATTTTTTATCCGATTTTAGTTTGGTAGGACCCATTTTGATCTTTGAAAGATTTCAGGGGGACTTGCCCATATAAAAATTAAAAAACGGCGAATAATCTGCAAAGTTAAAGCCTATTGTTTATAAGTCGACACACATCTTCTTGTAAGTTCGTGCATATACAAGTATAAACTATTGGCTGTAGTAACGTTGTAGTAAGTAGTAGGAACGTTGCAGGTTATTCATTGTTTTTGAATTTTTATATGGGTAAGTTCCCCTGAAATCTTTCAAGGAACAAAATGGAATCTACAAAGTTAAAATCGGATAAAAAATAAAAAATATTTGGATCATTAGTGAAATAATTTTCTAATTTACGTGATATCTAATTTTGCAATATCGAAATTTTCATACAAAAATTATTTTTTATCATTTAAAGTTCCCTTTATTCGTATTATAACGTTTCTACCTTAATTTGTAATACATATCAAAATGAGTCGAATAACCGCCGAAAAGAAAAATTTAATTCATCATGTCACCTAAAATCGTGTGAGGATCAAAGTAATATTAATAAATATGGTATTGAAAATAGTGATTTATTGTGATGTATAGGATCAAGATATTGAGGTTTTACACTGGTCAACTTGTAACTTGACCAGTGTTAACTTTTTTCTATATTAAAGGGTCTTTTATTTAAACTGATTTAAAATCTTTTTTTGATTCAAATCTCGCCACCACAGCTGTAGACGCTAATGTTGATCTAACAAATCCATCTCGATTTTCTGCTCCAATTACTTTTTACGAAGCCTCAGTAACCAGATTTACAGTCCGCTCAGCAGCCTGAGTATGGCACGGAAATTCAGAGAATTCCAACATTTTCTCCACTTCAATCTTTTGCAAGTTTCGGAGGACTGGAGGAACCATAATATCGTATTTTGACCAATCAATCATCTCATAATAAAAGTCTGCTTCAAAATTGATGATCGGAACTTCAAATAGACAAAAACTGACTTCGTTCTCTTCAGTTTGGGCATTCAGAATCCTTCGTAGAGAGAACAATTTTTTTTCTCAGTGTATCAAATCCTGCAAACTTCTTTGTTAGGTAAATATAAGTTTACCTTATGTATACAACATTTGGCCAACGTTTAAAACATATGGTACTTAAAACAAAAATATTTTTCGAAAATTTTCCATTAAGCTAATACATTTTAGCAAACGAATAGTTCGAAGATTTGCTACCGAAATAGGTAAACTACATGTGGCGATAGAATCACGCACGTAACGAATTACCCAAGAAATAAGCAGTATTTTTTTTTAAATAAATATAAAAACGAAAAAACGTTACAATTTATAAATGAATTGATAAATCTTAACAATTCTTTTTGACTTCAATGTTCATAAAATAATAGAAAACGCTGAACTTTTATTGGCCAAAAATGACCGCGTAATAACTAAGAGAAAAATGATCAAATATAAAAAAAAATAAATATCATAAAAATGAAAACACGCCATAAAAGAAAAACTAATCGATAAATCTAAAAATTTTTTCTTTTATTTGGAATCTTCATCAGAAAACAGAAGAAAATAACTTTGATGGGTAAAAAATTACTACAAATTACCCAAAAAAACAAGCAATCAAAAATTTTTTGAAAAAGAAATCATAAAAAATGAAAAATTGATATAAAATAAAATAGGAACCGATGAATCTAAAAAAAAAATTTTTTTGCTGTATTTACTCCTTTTATCAAACAACATAGAAAATCGATTTGAAAAAAATGAACCCTTAAAATTTAAAATTAGTTGTACTGCTCCCGAGATATAGAGGAATACACACACACAGGCACACACACACACACACACACACACACACACACACACACACACACACAGACACGCACACACACACACACACACACACACACACACACACACACACACACACACACACACACACACACATACATACAGACGCACACACGCACGCACGCACCAACACAGGCACGCACGCACACATGCACACACAAACATACGGGCAAATCTCTGGAACCTTACTGTTATTGATCTTTCACAAACACTTTTTATATAAGTAAACTATTTTCAATAGTTTTAAGTGGGCTTATTATGATATTCCTTGAAGTTCAAAGACATTATCTCATGTATTTGTGTACCAAGTTTTGTTATAAATTAATTATAATTTCATACCAAGTGCAAAGTGTCGCTTTTTTCACATGTTATTTTCTCATCTTCGGATACGTGAGGGATAATTATGCATTCAAATTGCTTGATAGAAATATTTAAAAATATATTTTGAATCAAAGAAATATAGGCGAATTGAATGATACGAATGATATTTTCGTACTATTTAAAAATAAAAAGATATAAGCATCAAAATCTTGTTTAAATTTTTCATGTCGTGTCCGAAACACGTATAGTTATTTGAAAATTATTACGTAAAATATTTTTTCACCACACTGCGCGTAAAGTGCTGACTGTACGCCCTCTCAGCAGGCCGTACAGTACCGCATGGACTGCCTAGGGAATAAAGTGACTTGCGCATGCGCGATGCGCCTTTTTCCGCTCTCGACTGCGTCTCGAGCGGTAAAACAGCGCGTCGCGCGTACACAAGTCACTTTACTTCTAGGCAGAGCATGGGGTACTGTACGGCCTGCTGAGATGCGTACAGTCATTTCTTTACGGGGGTGTGGTGAAAAGTAGTATACGCACCTCTGGAGTACAGTAGGCAAGCATGCACTGTGTGAAATGCCGACCTCGCTTCGCTCGGTCGGCAACGTCACACAGTGCGTACATTGCCCACTTTACTCCCTTGATGCATAATGTACTATTAATGCTGTTTCGAGCGTATTGATCATAAAGCTACGAGCACATTAAAGATGTACTTGTTTTATTTTTATATAAAGTACAATGTTTTCGGGTTTCTACAAGGATTCTAGAAGGATACAATGAACGAACAAAAAATTTGTCACATCTGAAACGTAAACGTTCATGCACACTGCCAGAGTTTATTAAAATGTCATTAATACATAATATTTAACTAAATTTATAGGTCGAATGCAGCCCTACGCGTAAATAATGCATATTTATAAAGAAATATAATAAGAAAGGCTTTGTTGCATCCGTAGCGCGTGGATTAGTATTCGTCCGCAACATATTGCAGTCGTTGACTCGCTTTTGTTTATATATTTATAACATACATCGTTGCGTTTAAAACACAGCAATTTACAGCTATGTAAATAATTGGGTCTATGCATGAAAAAATCCATTAGGTCCGTCAGATAGAGAACAAAAACATAATGAAGACGTATTTTTTCTTTTTCCTTAAAAATCAAAATTATAAAAGTTACAGTCGTTTGAAGTTTACCGATTTTCGATGTATACCCATAGGTATACGTATTTACGCCCGTAACGCCACGCGCGCTTCAACCTCCTGTATCTGCTTCAATTTTTAAATAATTAAAAAAGGAAAAAAATCCGTATGCATTATTTTGTTGTTCTCTAAGTGACGGACCTAATGGTTTTTCATTTATTGTATGCAAAGTTTCAATTATAACAATATTTACAGTTATTAAATAATTTAAATTTAGAATGTTTACTTTTATTGTTATAAATAAATAATTTCATATTTATTATTTTTTAAATTCATCACTTCTTTAAATAATAGAGAAGGTTATATATATATATATATATATATATATATATATATATATATATATATATATTAAATAATTTGAGTATAAAAGTCTTCGTAGTACGTACGAGAAAAATTAAATTTTTGTAATATCAAAGATAGAAAAAATAGAAATATTACTAAAACATCATTACTTTTGAAATTTGATTCACTACTTCTTATTTAATAAACAATAATATATTGAATATGGAGTTTATCAACAAAAAAAATTATTCATAAAATAAAAGTAAAAGAATTGTAACTTCTTATACGTATATTTTATTTTTGCTGTAACTTTCATAGGCATTTACTTATACTTTGATCATGAGTTAATAGTTACAATTTAGAGTACTGCTAAGTCATATACCAAAAATTAGAGCTGTGCTCCTAAATTAATTTTTATTAATTTTCGACACTTAAAATTTAAAAGTTTCAGAGATTTGCCCATTATACACACACACGCACACATGCACACACAGATGCACACTCAAGCGCGCAAACTGACACATCTATACGGACATTTTCTAAATATAGCGTTTTTTTATTCCAAATGACCCAAAACATGTTTGTTTTATATATCTACTATATTATAAATATTAATTTGAGCATAAAAAAGTTTGTATGCCTTCGTAAATTAATCAAATATGACTAAAGTGCCAACTCCGTGGCATGTCCTTTCTGTAAAATTCAATCAAGTTCCAGTTTTATGTATGTATATGTAAATAATTATTATTTTAATCAGTATATTTTCAAACTAAGGTTATATGACTACAATAGAAAAGTTGAACGGCATTCTGATATATAAAAATATAAAGTTTATTCACTTTAGTATTTTATCCTTCGATTTTGAAAAAATTTTAATTATTTCGAAATCTAACGAATAAATTTTAAACGTTGATATGCAGCGCCACGTAGCGTCGTTATTTTAAATTAGCGATATATGAATAGAAAATCAGAAAAGTTCTAGACGCGGACAGTTGAACCTTTTATAGAATTAAGACCATTATTTATGAAAATAAGGTATACCCTGGTAGAAACGTTCACGAATGATTCACCAATCGTTGGCCAATTTTACTAAGGTTGGCCAGTAGTTTCACCAACCATTCGCCAACAAATTCACTTATTTTGCAACGCTTTTCCGCCCATCGTTGGCCAACGAATGCTGAAAATTTGAAAACGGCGAAAAGCACTAAATACTGCTTAAGAAAGCTAGGTAAAGTGTTATGGTATATTATACAATCAATAAAAAGTCATTATATGAGCATAATTATATAATATACTTAAAAAATTCATATTCAAATATCTGTACACTTAATTAAAATTTGAGGTTAGGTGTAGTAAATTGATGATTTAGTTTACTACCCTAGTCAAGGAAATCTTGCATGCCAAAATTTATCATATGTGTGCCAAAACAGCCAATTGGAAGACATTTGGCCAACTCTGGAAAACTTTGTCTAAATCTAGTAAACTTTGGCAAATTTTGGCAAACTTTTGACATCAAAACCATTTCCACTACTCTCTTATTATGAAATAGTGAAAAATCACTGTAAAACAGTGAATATTCACTATTTTGAATAGTGATAACTCAGCAACTAAAAAACAGTGAATATTCACTATTTGAAATAGTGAAATAAATTTTCACTACTTGAATCAGTGAAATTTAATCATATTCAGTAAATTAAAAATATAAGGCTGTTATTTAAACGCGTATATAATTATATATGAGATGTATTAGATATTGATTATGTATTATCATTTGAACATTTATATATATTAAAATAAGAAATAAATTAAAAATGCGAAAGAAACTTCTGCGATGGGGATCGAACTCTGGTCCACAAGGTTTACAGTCCAACGTCTTCACCACTTGCCTACGTAGATTGCCTACATAGAGAAAATTTTATAACTCATATAAGGTGCTGCGAATATAACTGATATAAATATATTGATTAAAAGGTACTTCCGATAATATGAATAAATTCATTAGTATGCACGTTACAAAAAAGATTAAAGTTGAATTTAATTATAATTTTTATTTTGAAAAATTAATAATTTTAGTCATTTGTCCAATTTTTTACACAGGGAATATGGATCAGAATTCTAATTAAGACATTAGTTGCACCATTTTTATTCATTAATTAATTAATTATTTTGTTATTACATAATAAAAATAATATTTAATGTTCATGAAATAAAAATAATGTCAACTGAAATTAGGTTATGAAATACCAACTCGATCCCTACCGTGCCGGCTTTTAACTTATGTATTAACTACCAAATTAGTGATAAGTCACTATTTTTCTACAGTTTTCACTGGCAAAATAGTAAAATTTTCACTGTTTCGCAAGTGGAATTATTTTCACTAGCTAAAATGGTCAAAGTTTCACTATAAAATAGTGAAATTTTCACTGCTTCGTAAGTGGAATTATTTTCACTAGCTAAATAGTGACAAGTTCACTATTTCAAATTAAGAGAGTAGGGTAATACATTATAATTTACTATTATAATTATGAATTAAGTATAAAATAAAAAATTCTTTTTATCAATTCTTTAGTATAATATGAAAACATGGGAAGTTGGATAGATAGTAGTCGTGTTCAATACTGCGGTTAGTTCAAAACTTTAACTTTTAAAAAGTATTTTTTGTATTAGTTCTTACTATATTTATAAAGACAATAGTTAAGTTTATAGTTTAAGGATTTTTTGAGGTAGCTGATTTGAAAAAATACAGACTATATTTCGAAATTCATAATGGCGGATCCAAGATACCGGATAAAAGTTAGAAAAACTGTTTTAATTTGCATAAATACTTTCATATAAAAAAATTGTAGAGAGCTGATTTAAAATTTGACAATAAAAAATTCAAAATGGTAGATCCTAACTGGCGTGACAGATTAAAAAAAAGCTGATTTTGAATGGTTTGTATATTTGTAATGGTAGATAATTGCATTTAGGTATAAGATTAAATTTCGCGGAGTCTTTAAGTACCACGAGTAATAACTAATAACAAAATTAAAAAGCGCTGTCAATTCATTGATACTTAGCCTCCTCAAACTAAATTAATTGTTATAATATAGAATTCTTTGTTCTAATAAATTAATTTTAAATTGCTATATTTAATTCTAATTAATAGCTCAAAAAGGTGTGCTTTTTTTTATCATTGATGGTTTGACAAAAGATAATTTTTTACTAAAATTACACAACGATAGATAATGTTACGTATGAAAAAAGTGGCGAGACTCAGGCTCGAACAATGAGCCTCTGGATCTGGATGCACATAATACGCTCGGCACTAGACCGATGCTTCCGCCGCAGACTGCAGTTTCTTATCGTCATCATATGCGCTATTGTGTCACGCTCCGTGACAATAATAAGCGTTATCACAAAATTTTTTTCTCTGTACGTAATTTATTAAAATTATTTAAATATTCAAATTATATATAAACAAATGTTAGTACGTAGATTCAATGAATTCCTAATCATCTAAAATTATTTGAACGATTTTTCATCATAGATTTCCGAGGTACAACCATTTAAACTAAATATCATTCTTTTCGTGTACAAAAGAAGGGAAAGAGCCTGTATAAAATTTGCGGTTGTAATAGATAGTTAATTTTATGCTCTTTTTAAGGCATTTTCCCTAACAGGATGGGACTCGACTAAAATTACTGTATGGCAAAAATTAAAGAGAAGTTAGGGGGGAAATGGAAATAAACTTGATTTAAAATTTTATTATTAGGCTAAATGATATATTTGAAAAAAATACGCATATTCAATTGCGATTTTTTGGTTTAAGCTCTACATTTTGATACTATTAATCATTTTCTAAACTTTTTACATTTGTAAAGCTTGTAAAACATACAACAATTGGAAAAAATGGAGAAAAATAATATTCTATTTTATTAAAGCCTAATATATATATATATATATATATATATATATATATATATATATATATATATATATATATATATATATATATATATATATATATATATATATATATATATATATATTTCACGTCAAGTGAACAAATGAAGAATTTAAAAAATCTGAAACTAAGAAAATTATGTATTTTATACCCAGAATATGTAAAAAAATTTCAAACCCTTACCTGTATTGGTTCAGGATGTATGCCAAGCTGAATTACATGATTATTTGCATTATTTTTATCTCGAGAACTATAAAAGATAAAGTACTTTAGTCCTTGTGTTTTGGAAAGAGAATTTAATGCAGATTATGATAGTATTTTTTGTATCATCAAATTTGATGATTTTGATTGGTCCAAATTTCTGCCAAGACACCGGTGAAACTTTAATCTGAGCGCCAGAAGCAATTTTGTTGAAAAAAATTTCAATAATAGTTTTAGATGTATATTATAAGATTAATTAAGATTTAGAATAGTACTTAACTCAGTTACGAGAAAAAAACAAAAGAATTTGGCTCACTTTATCAGAAACAGATTTACATGTTAGATCCCATAGAGCCTGAATTTGGTAAAATAAGCCAAATTCTTTCATTTTTTTCTCGTTACTGAGTTATAGTACCATTCTAATACTTTTTTTTAGAATATACATCTAAAACTATCATTGAAATTTTTTTAACAAATTTGCTTGTGGCGCTCAGCTTAAAATTTCATCAGTGTCTGGGCAGAAATATGCACTAATCAATATCATCAAATTCAGTGATACAAAAAATACTATCAAATTTTGCATAAAATTCTCTTTCCAAAACACACGGACTAATGTACTTTATCTTTTATATTTCTCGAGATAAAAGAACATTCAGTTTGAAAAAAATGAAAAAATGCAAATAATTAAGTTTTTTAGTTTGACATAAATCCTGAACCAATAGAGGTAGGTGTTTGTGTGTGTAATACATCATTTTATTTAAGTTTCCGAGTTTTTAAATTTTTTACTTGCTCACTTTACATGGAAACGTTGATATATATATATATATTATAATTAGCTATATTATTAAATTTGAATTCTTCCGCGCGCCGCCTGCATTCGTATTCCTACCTCAAATTGCCGTATAAAATTATACCACAAATTATTTATATTTACGATTGCTTTAGGGTACAAATAAGGACGTAAGCCATTTAGGAAAATTAAGATCTTTAATTTAAGCCCCGGATCATCGAGAAAGATGAAGTATTCGTATTGAAACGGAATTCCTTTCTCGGGGCTGAGGTCAGTGATGGGCCTAGAAATATTCAGAGAGTCCAAACGCTACGTTCAAGTCATTAGACTACTTAGTTAGTTTTGTCGAGTTCTGCTGCAACCTCAAGTCGTTGATGATGGAGCATTGCTACTAAGTTTTGTTAGAAAAAATACGTGTTTTTTATAAGTGTGGAAAACTGTGAAAAACTATGAAAATACTGTGAAAAACTGTGAAAAAGTTTGCGTATTTGTTTTGTAACAAATGTTCTAGAAGAATGTGTATTTTTAGATTTATTCACTTTCTCATATTTTTCTCGTAGTTTTTCAGGTTTTCACAGTTGTCATTTCCACTAAGGAATAAATCATTTTTACTCGGGAGGCCATAATCAGCAAGTTAACCTTCTTCTTTTACACTTTTAGAATTGTAAATTGAAATATAATAATATAATAATAAATAATACAATAAATAAAATAAATAAAATAAATCTTATATAATATCTTATAAATTATCTTATATAATTGTAAATTGAATTGTAATATCCTCACTTTTCTAAAGTGGAAAATTATTAGTTAAAGATTTAGATTGTAGAAGTTTAAACCCTCGTCTTATCTGCAAATACGGAGAATCACTTTTTTCATTTAATTTTTAATTTTGAGAAAATATCTCCCTAGAAATTTTGACTATAGGATAACATCCTTCCAGAGAGATATTTATACAAAACTGAAAAGTAGATGATAATATAAGTATATTATATTTGATCTATTTTATTTTTACTATTCAATTTTTATAATTTGTTAATTTCCTTACTAAATTTCTAGTAAGACTTTTGCAACAAATTAGAAGATTGGCAAAAGTAATAGTGGTTTCTTTAGTAATTTTAACCATAGAATCGATTGTCACTATTAGTTTATATTGAATATAATTTTTATTAATTTGGTTACACAATAATTGTTTGATTTATTCATGCAAATGGATAATGTTATTAGTAAATTTGTATCTTCTATTTCAACAAAAACTTCCATTCGAAACTTACATGGGACATCGATAGCTTCACTTTTGTGTGTACCCTTACTAATTTATTTTTTCACATTCATCCATGAAACTCTTCAGAAACATATTATGTCAATTGAGTTTTCTAATTTAGATACAAATACTATCACAGTGATTTTAGAAATGAAATACAAATAGAGCATTTATAAACATAAATGTTTTAAAGTACTATATACATAATACTGAAATTTGAAGCATTCATGTTTTAAAAATGAATAATATAGCTTGAAGACTATTAAATATTATGTCTCAAACTTCTAAAATTATATGCAAACAGTATACGTAAAAGTCCAAAAAACTTTATGATAGCTTCTGAACTATCATAGTTATTCATTCGTATGATCAAATCAAATACACATGTTCAAATGGAAGCAGAATCTGTCGAGTGTTTAAAAACTATCCAGCTGGACCTCATTTCCGAGAGACAAGGCTGGTATACATACCTTACTCGAAGACAATTTGCACGATTACATTAAAAGCCCCGGAGCGCAGAATATAGACTTGATTTTAGTATAGTACGTAACACGTGGACCTCTTCTCCGAGACCTCCGAGTGCACAACCTAGGCTTGATTTCCCTTGGTACACAAAATATATTCTCGTGTGTGGCACTGGACCTCATCTCTGAGAGCGCTGGGTGACTTAGGCCAAGAGCCATGGGTGGTATACACGCCGTATTCGCATACAAGCTATAGACTTGACTTTCGTCGGGGTGTGACACCTAGACCTCATCTCCGAGATCCGGTTGACTTGCGCACTGTGCTCAAGTACAATATGCACGTAGACATTAAAATCCGCAGAGGATAGCCCATGCATTTCATTTTCCTTCATGAGCAAAACTATATCTATCAAATTGTAAGATTTGAAAATTAATTTTTAAATACATGCACGCTTTTAACAACCAATCAAACGTCGAATAAGTGTTTAACACAATGGCGCGAGTATTTTTTTAGATAGGATTAATCAATGTAAACGTATTAGTATCTAAATTAGCAAATTTAATTAGCGAAATCCGTTTCTCAAAATATAAGTTAATAAATTTTTGTTAATGTATCAGTACGTCTTAAAATTCTATTAATGTATTTAGAAAAATTTTAATTACAATTTTAACAAGAAAATTTTCTGTAGGTTTTAAGTAAGGTAAATATACTAACAATAAATTATTATAACATTTTTTTGCTTCTCCAGAGAGGAAGTAAGTTTTGACTATTCTAAGATCATTGTTTACGTTTGTTGATGAAGATTTAAAATAAAGAAAAATTTTTAAGATTTATCGACTCATTTTTTTATAACTTTTTTTCTTTTTGATGATATTTGTTTTTTTTTAATTTTTAATATCTTCTTTCTTGAGTGTTATGCGGTAATTTTTGGCGATTCAAAGCTCTATTTTTATTTTTTGATGAATATCTGAAATTAAAAAAATTAAGATTGATCGATATGTTTTTGTTTTAGTCCGTTTATTCATTATTATGATATTCTTGTAATAAATGAATCCGTTATTCATAAAATCGAACAAAATTACGAAAAAATTCTATTTTTAAAAGTAGAATGCATTTATTGTATTCATAAATACAATTTAATAAACAATTATAGTGTTGCAAAATTTATTATCGTCAATTGGAAAAATATGTAACTTGATATGCAAAACTTTTTAAGTTGCTTTTTTAATGCTGTACTTTGGCATAGGATTATTTATAGTTGAAAAATTATCTTGAGTTTATTCAAATAAATTTTGTCTAATAGGTGTGCGTAAAAATGTTTTTTTTAATATTCTTGTTTCTATCACAAAAATATGCTATTACTTCAATAAGTTGTAAAAAAAATGTTTTATACAATAGTTTATAAATAAAAGAAGTCGTTTGAGGATTCAATACAATTTGTTAGGAATAAAATTTCATAGATTTAGAATTTGAGTTAACAGTTAAAATGAACATTTTTAAGATTTTCTTAGCTATATATTATTATCTTATCTTAAATTTATTTGTGAAAATGGTATTAATTATATATATAGATATTTTAAACAACAATACTTTTTCATAATTTATTCTATATATGACCGATTTCATCTCAAATCATGCAGGCCAACAGCACCTATCTCTCCGAATCAGCTCAAATTATAGTATATTATTCTACTCGGAAAATAAGCGTCTACGTATTTTTTGATTTTTCGATAGCATCAAAATTGCCTGTGTTATCCCTTTTTCAAAAATGACACCTCAAATTTTGTTTCTCAAAAATCGAAAACTTTTTTCTTTTTAAATCGTTCTAATTCGTCTTTTTATGGATATTTGAAAATAATTCTGTACATATTCGATGCTATTGGTGATACTCTTTCGATCTGCCAAGTTCAAAATTTTTTTACAAAAAATCATGGATGATATGGCATTTTTTATAAACAATAAAAAATGCTTTTTTCTTAAAAAAGCCATCTTTTTTTTTAATCAATTTTTTTTTATAGATAGCTAGTCTCAATACCTATATGGTCATATACATGACATTTGGAATATTTTTGTTTTTTAAGAGATATAAACGAAATAAGAAAAAAGTTTATGTTCCCCCATAGCACTGTCGTGCAAGAAAAAATCCTATGTATTTTTCCCTTTTTTATGATTTTTAGACATTTTATTGCTTTTTCTAACTTTCCTGCTAACACGATTCTTTGATTTGATTTTATTCTTCTTCTGTTTCTCTTTATTTAACAATTTTGTTAAAGATTGAAGAGCAGTTCGAAAATATCAACCTAAGTTGGTTTGGATTAGAGACAACTAATGAACATGAAGAGATTGTTTTTGCTATGTGGGAAAATGGCCATCTTGTGATGAAAAGATTAACAATCTCCAATTTTTTTAGCGATCTTTCTTCTTGGACAGTCAAAACAAGCGTTCATTTAAATATTAAAAATATACAAAGAAAAGCTATAAACGATGAGAAAGAAATAGCTGCAGCTAACTCAGGTCATCTAGTACTGCATGGTGATTTTGCTGAAGATTGGGCAGTGATTCACAGTAACCCTATTCAAGGTACTCACTGGGTTAATCAACAGGTCTCTATTTTCACAGCAGTTTGTTATCAAGGAGAACTAACAAAAACTTTTGCTGTCATCAGTGATGATAGAAAACACGCTTCTGCCCATGCCTCCTTGTTAGCAATGGAAAAAATAATTGATTCGATGAAAAATGATTCAACCGACTTAATAGATCAAATATCGATTATAACAGATGGAGCAGCAAGCCACTTTAAAAATCGATTTCAAGTATATGAAATGAAAAATGCACAAAATGTAAAATATTTTCAAAATGTTCATAATTTTCTATATTTTCAAAATTTTCATAAATTTCTATATTTTCATAATTTTCAAACCTTAATCTATTTTCAAAATTTGTAAAATTTTCCACAATTGTCCAAAATTTAGTCAATTGTATACAATTTTTAAAGTTTTCCTAAAATTGGAAACTTTGGGAAATTTTAGAAATTTATGGAAAATGTAGGAAAAGTTTGAAAAATTTTGGAAAATTTTGGAAAATTTTGGAAAATTTTGGAAAATTTTGGAAAATTTTGGAAAGATTTGATAGTTTTGAAAATTTTAGAAAATGTCAAAAATTTTGGAAAATTTTGAAGATTTTCCAAAGTTTCCAATATTTTACTTAGGACCGGAAGTTAATGGTCATTATTACCCGCTGCAGCGGGAGGTAATGATTACCTACCGCTCGGGCGAATACGCTCGAAATGCTCAACTTGCCATTCGCTTAGGTGCATGGATAAGAGCCTATTACACGCACGTGTTAAGAAAATATTTTTAAATCTTTTTAATTTTTTCGGCTCATATGAAGTCATAAATTATTTTTCACACATTATAAGATCGAAAATGATACACTTCGATCTGATGGATAATTTTTATAATTTCTTTTATAATAAACTTTTCATAATTTCAAGTTTAATATATGCAAATTTATAAAACACGAAAGAATGTACGGGGCCTGCAGGACCCACCTGAACTTAGGGATTAAGAAAAATGAGATATTATTGAATTCTAAAAATTCAAAATATATATTTTATTTTTAACCTACTTAAAAAAGGAGAATGTTCTATATACGATGCGTATGTTTTTTATGTATGTACACCGACTACTCAGGATGACCTTGACCGATTTAAAAATTTCTTATTGAATTGGATAGTCTATCACTGGAAAATGGTCCCATAATAATTTTGACTAGACCAATTTCGGGCCAGTACATCGCTAATATTAGCAATAAACTATTTATTTTCACATTAATTATTCTTATGCCATTGAAATATGTACACCGAATACTCACGGACGGCTTGAATGATTTATAAAATTCTTCTTGTAATTGATAGAGGGTTACCCCAATATAGTTTCGTAAGAGCTTAAGTCGGTACTGGATCAAGCAATCGATTTTGACCGATTTAAAAATTTCTTGCTGTATTTCATACCTCGACTACGACCGTAAATAATACGCTTGGAAGACGAAAAATCAGCATTAATATTCTGATTATCGCCACGCTTTATAATTTCTGATAAGGTATTACTGTATAAAGTATCAACTTTCCACTCAGCTGGATCATCAAAAACTTCTATTGATAATCTATTAAACTGTTCAACAAAATCATTTTCTGTTGCATTTTCATTTACAGTTAATTCTTGAACTGATGAATTGAATAATTGATTTTCTTTAGTATTATCGAGTTTGGATGCAAAATCACGTTTTAATTAATCTAAAAGTTAAAGCAATACAGCGGTTGAAATCTAATGAAGTAATTTTTTATAAAATAAATTTCAAATAAATGTTACCAAGTATTATGTTTGCTGGAAGTATCTGGTCAGCATCGTACATTTTATCCTCTTTTTCGTGATCTATATATTATCAAAATTTTGTTAAATTTTTTTATAACGATTTTATTATTTCAAAAATAAATATTAGTAGACGCTACTCGCGTCGGCGTTCGCATGAAGGCTAACTAATATTTCACTTGAAGAACAGGCTAACTAGGAAATCACGTAAATCAAGGCTGCTTGAACTAATTACTTATCGTATTTAATTTTGTAATGAGCAACAATAAAAAATAGCAAAACAAATGGTTAGCGAAAAAGTTAATTTTCCTATTTTTTAATGTTACTTTTTACAAAATTAAATTCCAGAAGTCATTAGTTAAAGTAGCTCTACCTGACTCGTTTTCCGAGTTAGCCTCTTCTTCAAGCGAACGCCGAGGCAGCCTCTTCTTCAAGCGGCAACATAGTTCCCCTCTTCTTCCACTCAACCGTAGATATAGTAATTTATTGAAAATTTTGACGTTAACTCCAAAAAGCTGTATTTTTAATAAATGTTGACTTTGTATTATATAAAGATAATAAACATTTTATTGAGCCTGTTATTTTCTGAACCCCGGTACTACAGAAAGTATTTTTCTTTTACTGTTTAGAGGTTTATGTTTTTTAAAGTCGGTTAAAATTAAGAGAATTTTTTTTTACTCTTTCAAGTGTTCTTAAAAAAACATATTTACATACGTACACTCAAAGTGGAAAATATCTGATCGAATGCGTTTGAAAATTTTTTAAATCCCCCAATGAGATTAACGAAAACGTGCGTTCTATTTAATGAAATCCAGTAAAATTGCTGTATTTTAACAAAGTTCAAGCTCATTCGACCAGATATTTTCCACTTTGAGTGTACATATATACCTGGTCCAAAAAAAGTTATGACAATACATATTTATTTCGTCAGTATTGATAGCATTGACACAATACCGACTTAGGGGCTCCGAATGGAGCTCCGGCAGTTTTTACGATACTTCAGGTTTGGAAGTTTAATATACGTAACTGCCGTTAATCAACAGGTCTCTATTTTCACAGCAGTTTGTTATCAAGGAGAACTAACAAAAACTTTTGCTGTCATCAGTGATGATAGAAAACACGATTCTGCCCATGCCTCCTTGTTAGCAATGGAAAAAATAATTGATTCGATGAAAAATGATTCAACCGACTTAATAGATCAAATATCGATTATAACAGATGAAGCAGCAAGCCACTTTAAAAATCGATTTCAAGTATATGAAATGAAAAATGCACAAAATGTAAAATATTTTCAAAATGTTCATAATTTTCTATATTTTCAAAATTTTCATAAATTTCTATATTTTCATAATTTTCAAACCTTAATCTATTTTCAAAATTTGTAAAATTTTCCACAATTGTCCAAAATTTAGTCAATTGTATACAATTTTTAAAGTTTTCCTAAAATTGGAAACTTTGGGAAATTTTAGAAATTTATGGAAAATGTAGGAAAAGTTTGAAAAATTTTGGAAAATTTTGGAAAATTTTGGAAAATTTTGGAAAATTTTGGAAAATTTTGGAAAGATTTGATAGTTTTGAAAATTTTAGAAAATGTCAAAAATTTTGGAAAATTTTGAAGATTTTCCAAAGTTTCCAATATTTTACTTAGGACCGGAAGTTAATGGTCATTATTACCCGCTGCAGCGGGAGGTAATGATTACCTACCGCTCGGGCGAATACGCTCGAAATGCTCAACTTGCCATTCGCTTAGGTGCATGGATAAGAGCCTATTACACGCACGTGTTAAGAAAATATTTTTAAATCTTTTTAATTTTTTCGGCTCATATGAAGTCATAAATTATTTTTCACACATTATAAGATCGAAAATGATACACTTCGATCTGATGGATAATTTTTATAATTTCTTTTATAATAAACTTTTCATAATTTCAAGTTTAATATATGCAAATTTATAAAACACGAAAGAATGTACGGGGCCTGCAGGACCCACCTGAACTTAGGGATTAAGAAAAATGAGATATTATTGAATTCTAAAAATTCAAAATATATATTTTATTTTTAACCTACTTAAAAAAGGAGAATGTTCTATATACGATGCGTATGTTTTTTATGTATGTACACCGACTACTCAGGATGACCTTGACCGATTTAAAAATTTCTTATTGAATTGGATAGTCTATCACTGGAAAATGGTCCCATAATAATTTTGACTAGACCAATTTCGGGCCAGTACATCGCTAATATTAGCAATAAACTATTTATTTTCACATTAATTATTCTTATGCCATTGAAATATGTACACCGAATACTCACGGACGGCTTGAATGATTTATAAAATTCTTCTTGTAATTGATAGAGGGTTACCCCAATATAGTTTCGTAAGAGCTTAAGTCGGTACTGGATCAAGCAATCGATTTTGACCGATTTAAAAATTTCTTGCTGTATTTGATAGTGTCACTGCCAGATGGTCCCATAAGATCTCTGAACAATACTGGGCCAGTGCATAACCTATACGAGAAAAAACTATTTATTTTCAACCTACTTTAAAAATGAGGAGATGCTGAATTTGATGCGTATATTTTTGTATTTATATACACCGATTACTCAGGATCGGTTGTACCGATTTCAAAAAAATCCTTTTACATTTGACAGAGGGTCAGTATGCGATGATCCCATGCGATATTGGGTCAGTACTGGCCCAGTATAATTACCAGTGTAAACTAAATACCATATTTTTGTCAATAATTTCGCTACAAATTTTACACCAATTACGTACTTAGGAATGGCAGTACCGCTTTTGCAACTCACATACACATACACACATACGTACATACGCACTCATACACACACCCACGCACACTCACAGACACAAACACACACACATGCAAACACAATCATGGAAACACAAGCTGACACACATATACACATATAGCCAAGCACACGCACACACAGCCACTCACGGTCGTACGCACGCACACACACACACATGCACGATTTATATACTCAGGACTTAGAGAGTATTTTAAGGAAAGCAAGTATAAAGCGTTAACAGAATACCTGCGTAAAAGTCGTCCTATGACGGCGTCGCGCGGGCGTCGGACAGCTTGCGGTAGTTGGAGTATGGCCTATGTGTGGACTCGTGGCACAAGGCTCTGGCTTCAATTTTTTAAAAGCTCCTTCCGGACCTGTAACTACATTATATTTTTAAAAAACACATTTTTATAAAAGAATAGATTCAAATATTAAATTTGTTTGTTATTTTTGCAAATGAACAACAATCTTAAGCAATAAATTTATTTCTATTTATAGAATTAAAACTCTCCTAGTGTGCGCGTCTTAATTGATCAATGGCTCTCAAAGAACTGACCCATTCGCGTGTGAGGCCAAAAACTATGGTAGGTATAAGTTATAGGGCCAATAACGAAAAAACAAGATATGTATTAAAGAGTATAGAGTCATTGGTTGATTTATAAGCTCATAGGTAGACCAATATTATAACACACCATCCCAAATATGTGTTTGCAACTTTGTTACTCGTAAATTATATTAGCATATTTGCTGTGAGCATTACACAATGCGTCATCTGGATTGGCAGGGGGTTGACATTAATGTTGCACAATTCAGCATACATTATATGGGGAATTTGCAATAACCTTATACCCCATTCTCCTCATCCACCACACTCCCACCCACATCCTACCACGCCGGGACGCCTTCCCGCTAGGGAAAAACCTGGACGGCGCCCGCTTCACAAAAAACTCGCCCCGAGACCGCGGCTCCACCCTCAGAAGAACCTCGCCCCGCGACCGCGGTTGCGGCTTCCTAGTAAAACCTCGCCCCACAGCCTCGCCGACTCCTCTCCCCACATACTCCAAAAATAACTCGCCCGGCCAACGCTGCCGCTCCCTCCATCTCAGGAAAAGCCTCGCCCCGCGACTCCTACCCCCGCCACCGTGACGTCACGTCTATCTGGAAAAAACGGCACCTCTCTACTGACTTACTCTTCGGCCGACTATTAGCGAACAAGCGGAACTGTATTCGCGACACTAAAATCTAACAGCTGAGCGACTTTCGATGTTTGTTTATAGCCTTACCTATAACCTCGAAAAATTCTGCAATCTGATTGTGATTGAGGCATGCGACATAATGGATCAAGATCGATATAATTGGACGCGTAAACTGGACATTAGAATCAGCAAACGCAAAGGACATGGGTTAGGAGTAAATAAGGCTAATTTGTACACTTTTTGATATGCTTTTTATATTTCATAATTTTTAAAATTCTATATTATTGTTCATAGTAATAAGTATGTGGTTTCAACTAACAAGGAGAATGCACACCTTGTGGGAAACGATTCCCGTAATCTTTTCCAATGGGCTCCTGTTCTCGAGATATGAGGTATTTTGCTTCAAATATGCGTTATTTTAATGAAAAAATAATTAAAGTACTATTAAGTTTCAGAATATTTCTGGAACCGCATCCCTGATACTCTCCTTGTTAGTCATACTCTTTCCTATATGCCGGAACGTATCTGTTATTCGCTATCTGTCTCTATATATGTGATCACTGATTACTGATGAAAAATTAATATATTTACAATTTAAAAAGACTTTTTCCGCAATGCTAAACAATTTAGGATTGATCACAACTAATTACATACAGCAAACAACCGATACGTTCAGTCGTGTACCATCACAGGTACATCATATCAGTGCGTCAGTACGAAATGTCTCTAAAGAAAAACTGCATTCAATTCCTATCAAAACGAAACCTTGTGGACTTATTCTCTATAATAATGTAAATGATTGGATACAAATAAAATCTTTTGTATCGTGTTAGAATAGATTAACAATCTCAAAAATTATAAACGATCGAAGATAGCTAATAAGCACTCAAAAAAACACTAAATTTCATCATTTCTTATCTTTCACAATTTTTTTGTATTTATTCACTATTTTTGATCGTTTTTAACTGCTGATACTGTTCATATTTTTTAACGTGGCAGTCTCAAATTACAGCTTTTTTTCTCTACTATACATACTATTACGTGGAAAAATTTTTTGCACCCTTACAAGTCAAGTGATTGTTATATCAATCTTGACCGTCTTTAATCCATAATTCCCATCTTAAAATCCAATAACAAACATTGATATACAAGAAAAAGTGTGTCACAAGGTCTTTCTCGCTTGTTGAAATTTATCTTGTACATTTTAGGACCTATACAATAACAAAACTTAAATCTTATTTGGTGCTGACATAAATCAATAAATTTGAAAAAAAACCGTCTACTACAATCGCTAATGTTTGCAAAAATAACAAAGATGCATCTGCAATAGTACACTTACTTTGATATGTAAGCTATATAGTGATGTCTGATTTCCTTTTACGTTCCAAAATTTATCCGACAAAAGTTATTTAAAATGAATCCTAACACTCGTTATTTGTTCCAATGGACACCTTTGCTGTCAAGTTATAAGTTCACTACAAATATGTATTATTTTAATAAAAAAATTAACCCTTCTTCTGGCCATAACTGCAAGATTTTATAATTAAAAGTTGACCCAAACAATAATAAAATAAGATGAAAAGAGCTTTAATTTAATCTCTGTTTGAGATATAAATATTATTCTGATCCAGTTACGAACCATTAAAGATGATGGCTGAAATTGCATAAGACGACAACGAATTTAAAATGGTTAAATTTCCTCGGATATTCATGTAATTTTAGTCACTATCCTCAATTGTTAATAACTTTTGATCATATTAATATTATTATACTAATCAGAACTTACATTAAAGCTTCTATCGCCTAATTCTGTAGTCGTTTGGTTATGGTCAGTAGAAGAGCTATCTTTTTTCATTAAAAGAACGCTTATTTGGAATAAAATACCTCATATGTCAACAGCAAGGGCCATTGAAACGAATTACGGGGTCTCGTTACCACAAACCATTTTCCAAAGTTTAGTGCACACTTCTTGTGATTGACGTAATATTTAAGAAAACATCATTGCATCTTCCTATTCGCAAAAAATTACTTTTTTATCAAAAACTAACAAATTTAGAAAGTTACAAATTTGATTTACTTAAAAAAAATTTGCTACACGGTATTCTTTACACATATCAAGTATTATTAAAATTATATTCGAGCAGTGGCCAAGATTAGCGACTTGAATACTATTTGACCGCCGAAACCGCGCTATGCACAACCCTTTTTGTTTCCAATTAAGCTTCCATTCTTGATATAATTTCATTTCATGATTATTTGCACCCACACACTTGCTTCTAAGTGTATTTTTTAACTATGTATTGCTTGGTAAAAGCCATAAAAGTTCTAGAAAGCATCATATTTTAATATAAAAAGACACTACAAAATTGCAGCTTCCCATTTAAAATACACAATAGCATATTTTCCCCGGTATGTATAGAAATTGACATATCACTAAATTTACATAATTATTTACAAGGATAATGCACACCCTGTGGGAGACGATTTTTTATCAAACTTCAGGAGATGATTTATGGTACCTAAAAATAAAGTATAGCACCCGTAATCTTTTCCAATTGGCCCCTGTTCTCGAGATATGAGGTATTTTGCTTTGATTATGCGATATTTAAATAAAAAATGTACCTCTTCTTTTGACAATAACTCTGCAAGCTTTCATGCTAGAAATATTGACCTAAAAGATTATCAAAGTAGTCAGATAGAGCTGTAATTCAAGCTTCGTTTCGTATAAAAATATTATTCTGATGCTAGGTTATTAACATTTGAAAATAATGATTAAAAATGTATGAATATTCGATAAATTTTAACTTTTAAATTCAATGATTTTTCATACATTTTAAATAATCATATTCAATTATTAAAAACTTTGGATTAGAATAATGATTTAGTACGAAACAAAGCTGAAATTCTAGCTCTTTTCAAGTACTTTAATTATCTTTCGGGTAAATTTTTCTATCATAAATGCTTGTACCGTTATTGTCAAAAGAAGAGGAACATTTTTTCATTAAAATAATGCATATTTGAAGCAAAATACCTCATATCTCGAGAACAGGAGCCCATTGGAAAAGATTACGGGTACTATGCTTCATTACTAGATACCAGAAACCACCTCCTTAAGTTTGATAAAAAATCGTTTCCCACAAGGTGTGCATTCTCCTTGTTAGTTGAAACCACATACTTATTACTATGAACAATAATATAGAATTTTAAAAATCATGAAATATAAAAAGCATATCAAAAAGTGTACAAATTAGCCTTATTTACTCCTGACCCATGTCCTTCGCGTTTGCTGATTCTAATGTCCAGTTTACGCGTCCAATTATATCGATCTTGATCCATTATGTCGCATGCCACAATCACAATCAGATTGCAGAATTTTTCGAGGTTATAGGTAAGGCTATAAACAAACATCGAAAGTCGCTCAGCTGTTAGATTTTAGTGTCGCGAATACAGTTCCGCTTGTTCGCTAATAAGGTAGTGGACCCGGTTCTCGATAGGTACCCAGTTGTCGATAACTCGAAGGAATAGTACGATTTTAGATATATTTTGAGCAATTTTTCGGTACGAGAAAATTATTTCTATATTAAGAATATATCACTGAATAAATATTTTGAATTATAAAAACTAAGTTAGCGCTACTTGTTAAATAGAAATTCACACTTCTTGGCACTCTCAGATTTGATGAGTTTCTCGACGTTTCCTTAATCACGACCGTAACAAACAGTAAACTTTAAAGTGACATTTTTGTAATAAATAGAACGTTTTAAAAAACTATAAAGCCAAGATTAGCTTTAAATTCAACAAAATAAGCGTAATCAAAAAGTTAAATTTTGATTTATTTACTTATAATTATTTTAATTCATATATCGACAACTCCGTCTTAATTATGCGTACGTACCCAGTTGTCGATAGTCAGATAATATATACAAAATACAAATAAATTTTTCTTTAAATGTTATTTCAATGCTTAAAAATACTTAAGCACTACTTTTAATTAATAATTATGTATTTATAATAATCAAAATGTGTATGTTATTCAATCAAGTTTTGACATAACCTAGAACCTAACCTGAATAATGGGCTTGTTGGTATATCGAGAACTGGGTCTTTTGCATCTATCGAGAATTGCTCCGACTCGTAAAATGGTTATCGACAACTGCTCCCTCGGATTATTTTTTGGTTTATTGAATTTAGAAGTAAACATTACGTTAAAATTTCGTCTTTTTCGAGTTATTTGCTAAATAAGTATATTAATTAATAGTTGAAAACAAAAAATTTCAATTTTTTTAAAATTAAAGCATTTTTTATAGCGAAATAAGTTGAGTCTGTTACTAAGCTATCGAGAACAGGGTCAACTACCTTAGTCGGCCGAGGAGTAAGTCAGTAGAGAGGTGGCGTTTTTTCCAGATAAACGTGACGTCACGGTGGCGGGGGTAGGAGTCGTGGGGCGAGGCTTTTCCTGAGATGGAGGGAGCGGCGGCGCTGGTCGGGCGAGTTATTTCTGGAGTATGTGGCGAGAGGAGTCGGCGAGGCTGTGGGGCGAGGTTTTACTATAGGGAGCCGCGACCGCGGTCGCGGGGCGAGGTTCTTCTGAGAGTGGAGCCGCGGTCTCGGGGCGAGTTTTTTGTGAAGCGGGCGCCGTCCCGGTTTTTCCCTAGCGTTTAACATTTAGTTGCCCATCAAATTAACTATCTATGATTATATATACATCATAATTTTAAGTTGCAACATTTTTAAACGTTTTAGTTTAAGGGGCCTATATTTTTTTGAATTATAAAACCCGATACTGTAACACGAACTTTAACTAAATTATTACATTTTTAAATTTTAATTTAAAAGTGGTTGTTAAAAAAATTGAAACAAAAATAAATAATATAAATTAATAAATAAAATTTGTTTATCTTTCTTATGTAAATAAATGATTATTCAATATTTTTTATGTTTGCAAATTCAAAGTAAGAAATATCGGAAACTTATGATATACGTCGATTTGCACTTCATCGGCATTACTATTCTCATTCTGCTAAAAATCAATATCTTTATTATAAAGGAGTCGCATTGTTTATCATGAAAAATATTCGAAACGGTCTTTTGGTTACAAATAACAACCGAAGTTTATGAAATTTTAACCAGTCAATGCTTAAACAAATTTTAAGCACATACTATGTGGATCTTTTTCTAAAAAACTTATTTTTCTTCGAGTAATTATTTAAAATACTAGAGTCGATACACAGATAATATTAAAAAAATTCCAATTATTGAAAAAAAATTTATACCCTTTGATTTCAGATAAATATTATATGATTTTAAAAAGATTCTGTAATTATTTGGATTCAGAAATGCTCTTTATTAGTACCTTTCACTTCTCCATCAGTATATATGTCCTAGCAAATATATATCAATTTGATGTATAATCCTGCAAAAAGACCAATAATTAAATTATTTAATTATTTTATATTTCTTTTTATATATAATTTTTTATATAATTATTTTTTTATATAGAAATTTTTTAGCTATATATATATAAATAAATAACTCTAACTAATCAATAGTAAACGTAATATATATATATATATATATATATATATATATATATATATATATATATATATATATATATATATATCATTACCCACATAGTACTCAATATTGCAGCCAGGCCCGGATTAACCTGCACGCTAACCACGCCATGGTGTGGGGAGCAGCATGTATCTGGGGAGCGGCACATTTTGGTAAACAAAATAAAAATATATTAAATATAGAAAACATTTAATAACTATTTTAAATAAATTTAAAATATTTTACTTTTTCCCAACTTTGTCATATCCTATTTATTTATTGTAATGTGACGATACTTTATTGAATTATGTTTAATACTTTATAGGGGCGATACTACAATTGAATCTCACGTAATGATATGAAACTCAAAAATACTATGAGATAAGGGGTTTTTGTCGAAAGAAAAAATACCTTTTTCTCGAAATTACGTTATTATAAATTTAGATATCGTCAACTAGAGAAAAAGTTGTCAAAACACTAGAGACTTTTTTATTTGTTATTCGATTTTAATTTTAAATGTCTCATTTTGTTCCTTGGTGATATAAAAATTGGAAAATTATCAAAACCTGGAAAGCTACGTTCAACTGTTTATAAGTTCGTACATATTTTTGCAGGTTTTTTATAATTTTCCAATTTTTATAATGGTAAGTAACCCTTAAATTATTCAAGGAACAAAATGAGACGTTCAAAATTCAAATATGTTTTGTGTAATCTTCCTTTACACTGTAAAAATCCTCTTGTAGATTTACTACTTTGAGAGGTGGAAATACAAAGTCCTAGTGTGAGTGTAGTGCTTTTACTAGAAAAATATAAATTTACAAGCGACGTTGTAAATTTACATGCGACGGTGTAAGCCGTGATGTTTGAGGTTATGATGGCTAATTTTTTCACACTTTATACTCGAATGAAACGCTTTATTGGCTATACCTTTTTCTTTCAAGTGACTATAAATATTTTCGGAATTATCCCTTATTGTATTAGCCAAAAAGTATCCAAATTTTTAGTAAAACTGGATTTTTGCATTTGTCTTACATTTTTACCTAATACTACTATGAATGTAGTACTTTTATTAGATTTTAGAACTTGTACTAGATTTTTGTAAATTTACAAGTTTCTATAACTTTACAATGACTGTAAAATTACTGCACTCAGAGTACGATTATTTTTTTTCAACTCTCAGACTAGTAAATTTACAATTTTGTTTGTGAATTTACAACGACAGTGTAAACCTACTACATACAATGTATGGTTTTTACAGTGGCGTTGTTTTTTTACTACTCTCAGACTAGTAATAGATTTACAATTGCCGTTGTAAATCTATGAACGTCTTTTTACAGTGTAGTTGATAATAACTATTTTTGCAGTAACGGATTGTTGATAAAAAATATACATTTCGACACGGGTGCGGAAGTAGATTATTTGTCTCATGTGACATTTTTTGCTCGAGCGAAGCGAAATTGAAAAGTCACATAAGGTAAAGAATCTACTTACGCACTAATTTCGAACCGTATTTTATACCACGAGCGCCGAAAAATCATATCAAAGTGGTGATTTTGAGGTTAGAGTGGTATAAAATTCTGTTTAGTTAGACGAGGTTACCTTCTTTTATAATATATTGACTTTCATATTATTATTATTATTCAACCAGGTACAGAGTACCTTGATGCTTTACATTGCGGCAAGCATCAAGGATCGCAGAAGGTAGTTTAACTACTTGTACATAATTCTAGTTAATCTTAATATTATATTATATATTTGCTTATAGATTTTAAAATACGTGTTTAAAATCCAAAACAATAACAATAACTAAACCTTAATAATTAATTGCAATTAAGAATAATATTATAAGTTAATATCATTTTAAATTGCAAACTAAAACTAAAAATTAAAGACTAACATCTAAAAACTATCAACAATAAATGATTGTTTTAATATATTAAATAATATTATTATACATTAAATATCACCCATTTTTTTATTTTGATCTTTATATTTTCCATACTATAATTTAAGTTTTTTAACTCATTTGGTAATTGATTAAAATATTTTGTTGCGTTATATATATTACTTTTTTTACCCATTTCTAAAGAAACTTTAGGTAGCTCTAGGCTTTTCTTTCTAGTTTTGCTGTTTAAATTTTTATATATATTTTTTAAGGTGTTGTAGTTATAAACCAATGTTTGAAGTATATAAGTTCCTTTGATATTTAGAGTCATGGAATCTTTCTGCCAATTATTATTATTAGTACCTATTATCTTAAATATTCTATTTTGTAATTGGTAAAGTGGCTTAATGGCACTATCGTAGGCCGAACCCCACGCCACTATACGAGGGTAGTTCAATAAGTCTTTAGAATGACCAACAGATGGCGCGCGAATCGCTCCAAATCATCTGTTTTCAGTCAGCACCACTCCCGACTAGATATATGGTGCAGTCACAGTCCACATCTTCTGAGTTTACGTGTTTTTATAACCAATTGAAAAAAAAAATTGCTTGTTAAGAAAAATGGAAAAAAACGAGTTCAGAGCGGTAGTTAAACATTTTCATTTAAAGGGTTTAACTCCATATGAGATAAAAAATGAATTGGACTCAGTTCATGGCACATCTGCCCCTGCCTTAGCAACGGTTTATAACTGGGTAAATGAATTTAAGCGTGGTCGTACATCAATAAGTGATGAACCACGTTCAGGAAGGCCCGTAGAAGCAACTACTCCCGAAATCATCAATAAAATCCACGATATGGTGTTGAAGGATAGAAGATTAAAAGTGCGTGAGTTAGCTGAGACCACAAGGATATCTATAGGTGCAGTTGTTTCAATTCTACATGAAAAATTAGGCATGAAAAAGCTATCGGCAAGATGGGTGCCGCGTTTGCTCTCAGCTGAGAATAAACGCAATAGAGTGGTCGCCTCTGAGGCTCTTTTGGCGCGCATAAGTCGGAATCCTGAGGAATTTTTTCGTCGATTTGTGACTGTGGATGAAACATGGATATACCACTACACTCCTGAGACAAAGGAACAATCCAAACAGTGGATTTCCACAGGCGAACCAGCTCCAAAGAAGGCAAAGACCGTAAAGTCAGCTGGTAAGGTTATGGCTACAGTTTTTTGGGATGCACGTGGAATTATACTTATTGACTACTTGGAAAAGGGTAAAACAATTACTGGTGAGTATTATGCATCATTATTAGAGCAGCTGAAAGAAGAAATTTAAAAAAAACGACCACATTTGGCGAGAAAAAAATTCTCTTTCATCACGACAACGCCCGAGTTCACACATGCTTCGTTTCAATGGCTAAAATTGAAGAACTAAAATTCGAATTGGTCGAACACCCACCGTATTCACCAGATTTAGCCCCCAGTGACTTTTTCTTATTTCCAAACTTGAAAAAATGGCTCGGTGGACAGAGATTTACGGACAACGAAGACGTCATTGCCTCTGTAAGTGCTTATTTTGAGGAACTTCCGAAAACGCACTTTTCTGAAGGATTAAAAAAACTTAAAAAGCGATTGACCAAGTGTATGGAGCTCCAAGGAGATTATGTTGAAAAATAAAAAAAAATTTACCCAAAAAAAATTGTTTTTATACTTTATTCTAAAGACTTATTGAACTACCCTCGTACCATAACTAGCCAAACTATTAAATAATCCATAATATATAATAACTAGTGATTTTTTATCCATTGTTTTATTCAATTTAGCAAATATATAAACTAAGTACTAGTTCGTTGTACTATATTAAGTATATGAAGTGACCATCTCATGTTCATATCTATAGTAACCCCTAGGTATTTACAACATTGAACTCTTTTTAAACATTTTTCCATGTATTTTTATTTCAATATGATTTGGTATGTTACCATTATAGCTTGCAAAAGTTATGAATACCGTTTTATCAGCGTTTAATGCCAGTTGATTGAATATTAACCAATCATTCACTTTGTCTAGCATTTTGTTCATTACGGTAGTTGTTTTTTCCCAATTTTCTTCGGAACTTAATTTTACAGTATCATCAGCATATGAGATGATAGTCATTAGGCATTAGGTTAAATATATCATTAATATAAATAATAAATAACAAAGGACCAAGTATTATTCCTTGTGGAATATCCGATACTACTGATAAAATATCACTTTTTAATTATTCTATTCTAACAATTTTTTTTCTGTTACAAAGATAGCTTTTTATTAGTTTTAGTGCAATACCCCTTACGCCATACTTCTCTAGTTTTTCTAATAAAATTAAATGATCAACTGTATCAAATGCTTTTGCTAGGTCTAGGAAAGTAGCTATAGTAGGCTTACTTTTGTCTAGGTTTTTGTATATAAATTCAGTTACAATAGCTAGTGCATGTGTTGTCCCTATTCCTTTTCTGAATCCAAATTGATTGTTAGAAATTATCTTGTATTTTTCTACAAAGTTAAGGAGTCTAATATGTAAAAATTTTTTCAAAAATTTTTGTAAAGTTTAATATTAGGGAAATAAGCCTATAATTTGTAGCTTTACTTTTGTCACCAGCTTTGTAGATTTGTACAATTTCTGCACTTTGAAAGTGATTTGGACAAATTCCTGTTTGAATACTTAAGTTAATTATATTAGGTAATGGCTGTTCTACACTGAGAAAACCATGGGCGAAAATAATCCCCGCGGTTTAAGAATGCATATTATAGATCGTGCGTGGTCTAAAAATATCCCCACTATAAGACAGTGGTTGCCCTGGTGGAAATTTAATCTAGGACTATGTAGATCTATCTAGTTTGCCATGGGAATAATCGAGGGCCTCGATAAAACTAGATAATTTTCTACTAGGGTGAATGTAATGACTACCGCTGTGTCAAATTTCCCCCACGAAATAACAACGCATGTTTACGATCACGCGCGGCAGCAAAAGTCGCTCATTCGTGGTGTGAAATTCGCCCCACAAGCCAGAACTTATATTTACGTTCACGTGTGGCGTTCAAGGTTGCTCACCGTGGTGCGAAATTTGCCCCACAAGTCGTTAATGTGATTGTAAATTTTCTAATGCAAACATTTACTGCACATTGTATTTACTAAATTACTTGTAATATATTACAAAATATTTTGTTTCTAGAATATTAGTACTTCCATTCCCTGTTTTCATATTAAATAATGTGTTTTCACCAGATCTCAAACCGAAAAGTTGTATGCACAGAACATGTCGTGCACCACTCGCATATAAAATACAATTAACAATAGACATTAAATATAAATTATTTAAAAATTATTAAAATTTAAATTTTGAAAATATGTAATTTCGATAATTTTTTAATTGATATTTATTATAAGAAAAGTAATGAAGCCACACTTGAAATGAGCAATTTTCCATCCGCTTTACACCCAAGGAAAAGGGCCTATTCTTGCACGTGTTGAAAACAATAAATATATTTTAGTTTAAAAATAATTGAACTTCATAAAATATTTTAATGTACTATGTAATAGCTCATTTAATTTACTGCAGCTAAGTTTTTTTTTTTTTTTATATTAATGCTTTTGAAGGCACCTAGGTGGCCTTATTTCAGCATCTTGCTTTATTAATCAAAAAAAGAAAATTTAATACAATCTATTTCATTATACATATTTACATGGAGTATTTATATTTATATACATTCTTATTTAACTATAATGTTACAATGTTCATACTGGTCTGTGCACAGAATAGAGGAAATTTACAATATCGCAACAAGTTTGAGATTTAGGATATACTAATATGTTATCAATGTTCTGTGGTAGTGAATATTTATTTTTACAAATTTTTTTAATGAGGATTTTTCTTTGATTATCATGCACGGGGCATTGCCACAGTACATGATTGAGATCCTCTTCAACTTTCATATCACATTGTGCACAAATTGGTGACTCTGCTAACTTTACTCTGGCTAACGAGGCAGCTAGGTTGTAATGATTTATCCTGCATCTGTTTATTGAAACTATAAAATTACGAGTGCGATTACATCTATAGAACCAAGGTTTTGGGGTATTTTTATAGTATAATTCAAAGTATTTTCTTCCTTTAAAACTATTGTCTAAGCAGAATTGGTTTGTATTAGTATGTGAGTCTTTTTTAAAATTTTGGAACAAATCAGTGAAAGGCAGAGTAAAAGTAGTAGATGCTTTTTTTGTAGTGTATGATTTTACTAATAAGTCCACTGTTTCGTTACCTAGTACTCCAATATGTGCTGGTGTCCATAAAAATCTGACAACTTTAGTTGGGTTTTCGTTAACTATTGTATTAAATAGTTGTTTAATTTTAAGTATGTAATAATTTATTTTAATATTAATTTTGACTGATTGTAAACTTTGTAGTGCACTTAAAGAGTCGGTGACTATTGTAAAATCTGTATGGTTACTTTTTTGGATTAGTTGCAAAGCTTTGACTATTGCTAAACATTCTGCTGTAAAAATGGAGGAATTTTTTGGGATTGCTAGACCTGTATTTTTGTTAGTATTAGAATAGTGACAAGCTGAACCAACTGCGTTATTTAGATTTTTACTGCCATCAGTATAAAGAGCATGCGAGTTATTTTCGGTTAGAAATTTATTTAGTAAATAGTTAGGATCATTGCTTAATTTTAATTTTCGACCTAATTCTGTATTTATATTAATTCTTGTTGTAATAACTTTGTACTCGAACATATATATTAAGAATTTTTTATGAGCTTTAATATTGATTTTTAATATTTCATCAATACACTCTATAAATAAACGTGGAGTTTTTCCTTTGTCTTTTATTTTTTCAATTATTTTTGGAGTAACTGATTTTATAGTATTATGTACATTTAGATTTGAGTTTGAGAGAGCTTTAGTTAGATAACACTTAAATAAAAATTTTGTGCGTTCAAACATAGATTGCAGTTTTGATTCTGCTAACATGACATTTGTAGGAGAGGTTTTACGATATCCCATACCTGCTCTGAGACAGGCATACTGTACTTTTTCTAAGGCCTCAATGTGTTTTTTATCTTTGGGATAGTATATAAAAGAGCTGTAATCCATGATTGAACGTACATAACTTTTGTACAATGTTATTAAAGTGTTAGGGTTTGAGCCCCATTTTACTCCACATAGGAATTTTATGATATTTACTCTAATTGTACATTTTTGGATAATTGAGTTTATGTGAGGAGAAAATGAAAACTTATAGTCATAAATGATACCAAGAAATCGAACTTTATCACTTGATTTTATTTTGCAATTTAGAATTTCAATTTCAGTTTGACCTGGTTTTATATTCTTATTATTTATGTGGAGCAAGACAGATTTTTCTGGTTTAAAGAAAAGGCCAATTTCTTTTAAGTTTTTGCCTATTTTATTAATTGCTGTTGTAACTAACGTTTTTGATTTTTCAACATCGCCGTAACTACAGTATGCACCAATGTCGTCAGCAAATTGCGATACACTTACGCTTTTGGGAATGCCCAGAGTGATATCCTTGACATAGATAAGGTATAGCAATGGACTGAGTACTCCTCCTTGAGGAACACCTTTGTAGCTGATTCTGTACTCATTTTTCAACGAATCTGTGTAAATGTATCTTTTATGTGTGATAAATTTAATGAACTTAATTAAAGATTCAGAGCATCCAATGGATGCTAGTTTACTTAATAGGATATCACTGTGAACATTATCATAAGCGAAACCGACATCTAAAAATACAGCAATAAGGTCTTTTTTATTTGTCAATGCTTCTTCAGTTTTTATCGCAAAATCTAAATGATTATCAGTACAAGATCGACCTTTTCTGAACCCTGATTGGTTTGTAGGTAGTATATCATTGAATTCACAATGCCACTGTAATTGATTTTTAATGAGAGACTCAAAAAGTTTGCCGAGGCTTGATGTCAATGAAATTGGTCTAACTCCGGTATTGTTGGGTTTTTCAATAAAAAGAACAAAAGACTTTTTCCACGCTTCGGGGTATGTATTTTCTTTATACATTTCATTAAAAATGTCTACTAACAGGAGTTTATATTTAATAGGAAAATTTTTAATCGATTTATAGTCTATCCCATCAAGACCGGCTGCCGACTTGTTTTTTTTATCTTCAAGAACTGAATTGAATTCTGCGAAATCAAATGGCGCGTCAAAAAATTCATTTTTTTTACCTATTGGCATAAACTCTGGATCAGATTCACAAGAAGATGGACATATTCTGTTAAGTGTATTATTTATACATTCAGAATTTTGCAAGTTTTTTGTATCATTAATAGAAGGAATTTTTGTCCATTTGTCTTTAAATATTCTACATTTATTCCAAACATACGTCGGACTGGTTTGAAAGTTGATTGATTCGGCAAATTTTTTAAAGTTCTCTTTTTTTTTGTATTTGAACGTTTTTACAAGTAAGCAATTTATTTTATTATACACAATACGATCCGTAACTGATTTACTAAAATTCCATTTTCTATATGCAGCTTTTCGCAATCTTTTTAATTTATTACACTCCTCATCCCACCAGGGAACAGGATTTTTATGCTATGATGGATCAATTATTTTTTTTATTGGAGTACTTTCTTTTAGACAATTAGTAACTATGCCACTGAATAATTCATACTTTATATCTGCAGGAGCATTTATAAAATCATTTTGTAAAAATATTTCGTAACTATTATTAAGTTTTTGTTTAAAAGTATCCCAATTTGTGCGAATTGATTTAATTTTAAACGATTTTTTTTATAAATGTTTTTATCAAGATCAATAGAGCAGAATATTGGGTAGTGATCAGAGCCCATGGTTTCATCAGAAATTATGGTGTTAATTTTTGGAGCTATGTTCAGTGTAGATAATACTAAGTCGATATTTGAATGAGAGCAATCTATTGAATTTATATGCGTAGCAGTATCAGGATTATGTATAAAGAGATTATTATTTTCAATACTATTTGCTAAATATTCACCATTTTTATCAATTATTTGACAATTCCAAATAAAGTTATGTGAGTTGAAATCCCCTACAAAAACAGTGGGGAAGTTTATGTCAACATTTGCAATTAATGAATCAAATTTATTTTGAGAAAGATTACCAGGGGCTCTGTAACAAACTATTAATTCTATTGATGGGATCGTGTTGGTTAACCGGATTTTACATAGTTCTATGGAAGGATCTGGAGAATTTATGTTTATTTCTGTGTACGCAATTTATTTTTTCACCATAATCAGGATACCTCCACCTCTTTGGTCCTTTCGATTTTTGCGTAATTGCTTGAATCCAGATGCAAGTTCCGATTGAAAGAAGTTATTTTTCTTTTTTCTATTGTTTATATTTATGTCATCATCGTCTTTATCACTTAGCCATGATTCAACACACAAAAAAATGTCAATGTTTTTTAATAGTATTGGTAGTTCTTTTACACGTTTTTTTATACTACGTGCATTCCAATATAGAACGCGAAGAGATTTGGAGTTCGTGTTGATTTTATCTATATCCATAATATTTGATTTTAATTAGGAGTTTCTGTATCGTTTTCAGATTCATCTTCTTGTTCGCTATTACTCACAGAAATTTCTTCTTGGAAGTTGTGTTTTGTTAAAATATTTTTTGTTCTTGTGAGTTTCCTTTTAACTGCTGTAGAATTTACAAACTTGTAGATTATATCAATACAATGTATAACATCTGCTTTATTTTTAGATAATGTTTCACTTTCTTCAAACGTAGTTGCACTAGAGTAGGTATTTTTAACAAAGGTTACAAAACTTTCATAGCTAAAAGAAATTTTGTTCTCTTTTTTTGAGAATTCAGGCTCGCATGTTTTTAAGGCTTCTTCAATATTTTTCATTTTTTTTTCATATGCATCTTCATTCCTTTGTTTTTTGTTAACTCTGAGATCAGCTTTGATAATTTTTTTCCCATTCAATGGATTGACAAGTGATTTTTGGGACGTGGAAATTGTAGTAGAAACCGAGCGAGGCCTTTTAAATCCAGATTTCGGCTCCGATGAGTCATGTTTTGATATGGTAGTATTATCGGTGTGTACTGTGGCATTAGTCTGGGTGTTCACTTGACTCGCACTATCGTGTTCCGTTATTTCATCGTTAATTATTTCCATTGAAGAGTCTACATCATGTTGTATTGATTGCGAGTTTTCTTGTTCTTCTTCAAGTATGTTCGGACAATATTCACGCCTATGGCCTTCTTGTTTACACTTAAAGCATACCATTTTAAACGGACTAGCATAAATGTAGTAGTCTTTGTTGTTATATAGCATTTTGAAAACAGACGGGATTTTCGGAATGTCTTCTTGGTTAATATACACTTGACGTCTTGCGCTTAACACATGTTCATAACCTTCTCCTTGTACGCTAGCTTTTAACATAGAGACCGGTGACTTTTTATTTATGTGATTTTGTTCAAGAATATTTTCAAGAGCCGTGTTTGGAATTTCTGGAGCAACATTAGAAAAGATTACTCTTTTTGCGTTAGCAACCAAAGGTCTAATTGGTACTTGTAAACCTTTAATTTCGATGAATTGGTTATCTTCTGTGATATTTTTAACTAGCACTTTGTCTTTTAAATATAAGCATACTCTATTGTTAGAGATTCTTGAAGCAAAAAGTACATTTTTAGGACCAATTTTATTACCTATAGCAACTGTGTAGTCGGTCAGTGTTAAGTCAGAAACACAACTCATAATCAAACCTTGATCTCTTTTAGAATAGTTAAAACTGTCAGCAGATGTTGCGTAACTTGAAGTTTGAGAGTCGTTGTATACAAAGGTTGCAATTTCTTTCATTTCAATATGTTTTAGTACTACATTTAGGCTTTTACTGTTATTATCTAGGTTGATGCTTTTATCAGGAGCATCACCCTGGCTAGCACCTTTCCCAGGTACGACTTCAGAAACCGAAGGCTCGTACATGGTATAAAGTGAAAAAAATCAATCTTAAACCTAAGATTGATTTGCACATGTCACTATACTCACACTACAGGGCCGGAGCCCATACATAGTAACTCGTATATACACTCACGGCCAACGGTGTATGGTATGTGGTATATGATTTATGGTATATATAACTCGTATTACAACAAGGATGTAAACACGTCTGCTCGGATCGAGTGCTCGACCAGTGACTGCAGCTAAGTAAAAATGTAGATGTTTTCTCTTGAAAAGAAGAAACTCTTACACTCTAAACCTAAAAGAATATAGATTGACGTTAGGAAGAATAAAAATAGCATTTCATTCTTTTAAAAAACTATATAAGTGTGATTTTATTCTTTAGAGAATTTTTCAATTATTCTTTTAAAAGAGTAAATGATGAATTTTATTCTTTACAGAAGAATAAAGCCAAGAAATTATTCTTCATAAAAAAATAAAATACCACCCCGCTATTTTAAAAGAATAAATAACGGATTTTATTCTTTACGAAAAGAATAAACAGAAGATATTATTCTTTATTTAAGATATATATATATATATATATATATATATATATATATATATATATATATATATATATATATATATATATATATACATATATATATATATATATATATTGGAACACCTATTTTCTAGCTCTACTGCTGAAATAACCATCAAATCCTTAGAAATTACTTTTTACCTAAAAAAAATTATGACACTCACTGATTAACTCAGTCGGAGTAATTCCACCAAAAAGTCATATCTAAGAAACTAAAAGACCTAGACACTTAAAATTTAGTTTCATAGTTTATTAGGTCTAAAGATCAAGAAAAAAATATTTCCACAGTCTTAGATAATCTTTCTTCCATTTTGCAAAAAAAATCTTATTCACAAAATAACACATAGGTATCTATATGTGAAACTGTTAAATCTGTTGTAAAACTTTCAGCAGAGTGATTATTTGAGAATTTGAGAATAAATCATGTAATATTGTACTTCAAACGTATAAAATAAGCTTTATTTTCAGCTCTAATGAAAACGGTAGAAACTTGTTCAACCAAAAAAAATGATGATAGTCGTTGATCACCTCAGTCGGAGTAATTCAAAGCCAAAAATGCGTGGAATTTTTTCGTTAAATTTCGTGTAATGAGGCTCTTTGCATGCGCAAGTTCGTTTCAAAGTATAGTAACCTTTCTGAAACTCCGTGGGTGTGAGTGTTTGATATTCACATGCATCGCGCACTTTATTTATCTCCGCCGCAAGCTGGTGGGCACTCTCGTATATACCATGCGGGAAATTGTAAAATTCATCGTTTTCGGGAACTTTGTACGTCTCGCTGCCTATTTTAAACGTGTAAGAAGCTTCGGATTTTTGAATATGCATAAGCGTACACGGTACGTGAAATGTGTGTGATAAAGCATGTAGCAGCGTTATCGGGATAGTAGGCAATGCAAATACTACTTGGGAGTACTAAATAGAAAGACTCCATGTTATCCATGTTTTAAGCTGCTTGATCGTTGGACGCGTTTATCCAAGAGTTAAACTTGTCGGGATATCCTTTACGAACAATTGTTTTTTAGAAACGCGCTCGATTTGGATTTACTGGTCTGCTAGCAGGTGAGCGGACCCCAAGGAAGGAAGCTCTTCGTTATAAAAAAAGGCGTCGATAAAATCTCTTCACTCAAATTTTTTTCGAACCCTTTCGCAAAGGTCCCTTCGGACCGACTGATGCGCACATATTCGCCGACCTTGCATTTAGCTTGTTTCGATGATGTTTGTTTCTCGTCTCTCGAAAGAAGGTGACTCGGTAGATGCGCCCAAGCTTTAGCAGCGTTGTACATGTTTATGGCCGCAGATTTCACATCAATAGAGCTATGCAGGGTGTTATTGTACTCGTAAACAATTTTTTGTACCACATCGATGTATCGATGAGTATTGTGGTACGTGAAATATCGCCACATGCGCTCTTTTAACGTACGATTGAGTCGATCGACCTCGGCTGCTTTGATGTCGGGATTTCGAGCGGCTCGAAACAAAATGTTGTGTTTCTTGAAAACTCTTTACAGGGTGCTTCCCACAAATTCACCGTCTCGTCGATTTTTCTTTTTCAAAACATCGTTCAATAAATCAGCGACATTTGACTGAGGAATTATCTTACCATCGACAATGATACTGCCTGTATTATCCCATTTAAGTCGTCCGAGCTCGGCCGTTCGCCAGTGCTTGAGCAGCAAACGGGCTTTTTTAGCGTATAGTTTCAGTACACTCTCGAGAATATTCTCTTTCGAGAGCGGCGTCTTTGTAGCCTCGACCTCGTCGACGCTGCGATCAGTTTCTCTGTCCTCGGATCGTTCACTCACTTTACAGAATAAATATCATCGTAAAACTTGTAAATAATGCTCGCACTTTTCACATTCATTGGTAAACTTTTTCGAATTGTGTATCGCATGCATCTCCGAATCTAGTCGCGATAAATTATCACCGAATGTCTGTACGGTATTTTCGTTGCTGGAAAAATTATCCGACGACAACAGAGACTGGGATATCACTGGTTCTTGAGGTGTAGGCTGCGCGAAATTCTGTATGCGGTTGAGCGTCGTTTTGGGAACTATAACCATCTTTCGCGCGTGCTCCATTTTGTGGATAAAAAATTCCGAATCCGATTAAGACTTCCTAAAAGTTTTGGAAAAAAATGTGATTATTAGTGGCTCTAGTAAGAGAGGTAAAAAGAAACCGCCGCAAAGTGGGCAAAATTGACTTTCATTTTTTCAAATAAGAATATCAAAACTAAGTTCATTCGCAAGAAGAATGATAAAGAAATTGAAATTAGTTGTATGAATATATAAGTCTAAAAACAGCGGAGACTGTTCTAAATCATAACCTAATAAATTGTGAAATCAAGATAGAATAACAAGGTAATCCAAAAATAAAAATTATCGGTATAAACAATACTACAAATATGGAAGAACAGGATATAGAAATTGATATCAATGAAAGAAATTTCAAGCAATTTAATAACAATGGCTCAGTACTGCACATGTACACTAATAAAAGAAACAAAACCAGTACAGTTCTAATGGAAGTATCACCAGAAATTTACAAGTTTATTGTAGGTCATCAATTGTACAAAGCTCATGATCTGATAAACGTCACTCCTTGCTTCAACTGTGGAAGATATGGTCATAATGCATCCAAATGTAGAAATGATTCTGCATGCATTAAGTGCTCTGACACACACAATGTGAGTCAATGTAAAAGTACCAAAAAGTAATGTGTTAACTGTAATTATAACAATTCTAAATACAGAACAAGCTTACCTACGGATCATTTACCAAGAGACAGACTGAAGTGTAGTATACTTAAGAATAAAATAAAAAATATATAAACTCTATTGATTACCCGGTCGCGCCTACATTACCGGCATGGGATGAATCAAGTGCACTACCACAAATACATATTATACAAACTAATAAACTACTTTACTAACGGCAGGTAAAATCAGTGAAGAGTATAGTAAATAAACTGAGCGCAGCCAATCCCCCTACACAACAACAAAACAAAGAACAACTGACATTATCAACAAGTCCAGAACCTACACCAGAACCAATAGCAACTACATAATGGAAGAACAAATAAACTTATTTGAAGAAATAAAAAATAGTATTCACAAACAAGGGAGATTATTGACGTATCTTGAGACTTTTAACAAAGAAAGAAATAGTAACAATAGTTTGATTTTATACTTAAATATTAGAAGCCTAAATGCCAATTTTAAAAAGCTTCAAATCTTTATTATAAGTCTTAAGAAAAAAACATATGTTATTGTATGTACAGAGGTATGGAATTTAACTCATTATCAGTATTATAGAATTAAGGACTACAAATTATATTATTATTTTGGGAAAATTAATAAAAATGATGGTGTAGTGGTATACGTAAAAGAAAATATTATACACACTAATGAAACGATAGAAATCGGCAAACTAAAAATATTAAACACTATAATTACATTAAAAGATAATAAACAACTAGAAATTGCATCTCTATATAGATCACACGGACTGAATTGTACTGAATTTAATCTGTATTTCAAAACTTATTTAGAACAAAAAAGAAAAGCAAAAAATCGTATTATAATTGGCGATTTTAATATAAATATACAGGATTATAATGCTATCAGCGGCTATACAAGGCCATCAAGTATAACTACGGATAAAGGAACGTGTATTGATAACATTTTTATCAAAACAAACTTCTTCATCACTAAATCACTAACACTTATGATGCCCATAACTGATCATTATCCATTATTTTTAGAAATAAGAAATTGTAGACCTAACTCAAATAAAAAGACAAAAATTGACTGGTATTTTAGTTACAAAAAATTATTCAATAATGCTATGAAAATAAATTGGTCAATATTTAAAAATACAAAAGATCCAAATGAAACTATTAAGGAAATAATAAAAGAAATTAAAATATGCATTGAAAAATCAAAATACAAAAAAAAATTTACGCAACTCCAAGAAAACCCCCAGGAAAGACTGGATACCAAGAGCAATATTGAACTCTTGTAATACGAAAGAAATACTATACAAACGACGAAAACATAATCCAGATAATGATGAACTCAAAGACAATTACAAAGAATTTGTTAAAACTCCAGATAAGGTAATTAAAGCAGCAAAAATAGAATATGATAAAAAAACAATAGAGATTATTAGAAATGAGCCAAAAAACTCTGGGCTGGTATAAATAATAAAATTGGGAAAAATAAAATCAGAAACGATACTACTATTACTCAGTTAAAAACTGAAGATAATAGAACAATTAAAAGTAGGAACAAAATTGCGAACTAAATGAATAAGTACTATTGCAAACTTGAAGAAACACTGAGTAAGAAAATAAAGATACCAAAAGATAAAAAATTAGAACTACCTAAAAGTAATCCAAAAACAATCTTTATAAAACCTACAAACGAATTTGAAATTACAAAGATAATAAACAATTTAAAACCGAAAAAAGGTGGTGTAGATAATATTAATGCAAAGGCATTGAAAACTATAGCTACAACTATAGCAGACACTTTGGCTTATGTAATTAATCGCTGTATAGAAACATCAATTTGGCCAGATATGCTGAAGGAGGCTGAAGTGATACCAATATATAAAGCAGGGGGAAAAAATGAAATGGGAAACTATAGACCTATATCGTTAATATCAAATGTAGCAAAAATTTTTGAAAAAATCATACACAATAGAATTATAGACTTTATAAGCCATAGTAATATATTAAGTAAAATACAATTTGGATTTATTAAAAATATTGGCACTAAAGATGCATTAAGCCTTATATCTAAAACAATTTATGAAAATTTAGATCAAAGTAAACCCATAGCTATTACATTCATAGATTTGGCAAAAGCTTTTGACACAGTAAATCATAAAATACTGTTAGATAAGCTTTACTCATATGGTATAAGAGGAAAGGCGCATAAACTAATTACAAGTTATTTAACCAATAGAAAACAAAAAGTAAGAATAGGTTCTCATGTAAGTGAATTTGAAAACGTTAATACTGGTGCCCCTCAAGGGACTATACTTGGGCCTCTACTTTTTATACTTTATGTGAATGACTTGCTAAGAAACATGCTAGACAATTCCACCCTGTCGTATGCATATGACTTAGAAATATATTTATATGTGATTTTACATGAAATTTGTTGTTAACATAAATACTTACAATATTTACATGCTACGAATGTTACATTTTTTAAGACCACTACGTGTACAAGATATATACGTTACTCGCTATATGAACAATATAAATAAATATATATATATAATAATAAGTTAGTGATTTTGTACTATTTTCTTAATTGCACAGAAGTTGAGGTTAAGTTGCCATAAATACCTTTCATTTTCTTAATCGTCCTTATTTTAAAACTTATAATATTAAAACAATAAATAGCACATTGTAAATATAAATATAAATAAAAGAAGTCCATAGTTAAAAAATGTTATAAGTTATAAATAAGTAAAAAATGAAATATCACAGAAGATTTAATACTATCAGTAGGTACGACAAGACTTTTCTATCACAGACGGTTACCAGACGTTATTTTGAATATCTGAGCATGCTCAAAAGAGCCTTTTGATGGAGTGATTTCAAAATATGTAAAACTGACTAGTTTATAGACTAGATAAAAGAAAACAGCATTATCTAATATTGCACAATTAATCACAATTTAATTATTAAAAACTTAATTATTAATATAGATAAACTAACTCTAATAATGCACAAATTATCACATGAAGTTAAAGAAAATTTTTTAAATGTTTAATGCCTGTTATTATATGTGCGCACGCATCTCTTTGTATACGCAACGCGCGTGCGCTAATATAATGACAATAATGAAACTCGTCAATTTTGTCAGTGACCGTATGTGTATAGCTACTTCAAACAAAAGATATTTATTACTTATTATATTTGCTTTTCATATTATTGATCAATGGAAAGTAATAATAGTTTAATTTTTGGGTGTCCTCTTTAATATTAATAGAATTTTTTTGTAGTTTTATATGTACCATTTCTGAAATTAATCTCTTTTTCCAATTACGTTCTTTATCCAGGATTTTTGTATCGTTAAAATTAAAGGAGTGACCGTTCCTAATATGGTCATTAATAGCATATGATTTATTCTCAATATTCGTATTCGCTTCATGTTCATCAACACGTACAGTCAGCTGACGTTTGGTTTCACCTACGTATGAAGCATTGCAATCATGGCATTCCATTTTATATACCACATTAGTACAAGCTCCTGTCTCTTGCTTGTCTTTACCACGAGTAATAATAGAACTTAAATTTTTATGTGTTTTTGGAATAGTTTGAACATTGTTTTGACTTAAAATATTTTTTGCTTTCTCGTAAAACTCTGGGATATAGGGCAAAGTTACTACTGTTTCAGGTTTTTTTCTTGTGTTTGTGAATCTATTGTTATTGTTACTATTATTATTATTAAATTTTATTTTATCAAAACATATTTTTATATGGAATTCTAAGAATTTTTTTGGATAAGCATTATCTGTTAATAAAGTTTTTACAATCTTCAAGTCATTAACGTGATAATTTTTCTGTGCAAGTAAAATTGCCTTATCAACTAAAGTATAAATCATCGCTCGTTTCTGTGTAATTGGATGATTTAAGTTAAAATGTAAAAATCTACCCGAGAATGTTTCTTTCCGATACCAATTGGTTATAATTCTGTCATTTTCTCTGATGAGAAAAATTTCTAAAAAACTAATTGATTTATTGATTTCTTGTTCATATGTAAATTTCAAACTACTATGATAGGAATTGAATGTATCAAGTACTTGTTTTAGTTTATTTTTTGGAATGCACATAATGGTATCATCAACAAATCTATAGTAAAATAATAGGTGAAAATCTAATTTATTTAGACATTCTATTTCAAGATCTTCCATTACTATATTGGCAAAACATGGACTAATAAGACTCCCCGTCGGAGAGCCATAGATTTGCTGATAATATCGCCCGTCAAATTGAAAATACGTACTGTTTAAAAGAAAAGTTATAGTATCTAGTAGTTCTTTCAGAGGAATGTTTGAATGTTTAACAATAGATTGATATCTTTTTTCAATACTGTTCCTTACTAGTTCCGTCGGTATACTGGTGAAGAGAGATACGACATCTAATGAAATTAATATATGATCGGCAAGAATATTTATATTTTTAATTTTTTCTCTGAATTCAATACTATTTTTTATATAGGATTTAGGCTTAGAAATGTTGTCACTTATGATTTTTTCAACTGTTTTCGCTAGTTTGTATGTTAGACTCTCTATTAATGATATAGTTGGTCTTAACGGTGCATCATTTTTATGAAACTTTGGGAGTCCATACATCTTAGGTAATTCTGTATCTGTCTCAGTTAATTGATTGTTATGATATTTTTTATCTAGAAAACCATTATTCTTCCATCTTCTCATTATTATTTTAACATTATTTTGCAGTTTTGTTAATGGATTACTTTTTATTGTATTATATGTTTTTTTATCAGATAAAAGTTAATCATTCGATTTTTGTATGTCTCTCTTTCCAGTGCTACTGTTACGTTACCTTTATCAGCCATAGTGAGAAATATATTATTGTTATTTTTTAAATATGCTTTTGTTTTAAAGCTCAACTTAATTTACTCAACTTATGTGCAAATATTCGATCTTCATACTTTATATGTTCAGTCTTTTTCATTTGTGTGTTTAAATTACTAATGATACCTTTTCTAATTGTGTTAACATTCTCATTTGGGAAGTCAGAATCATTAAGTAGTTGTTCAATATTTTTTATAGTTTCTATTATAGCATTTTTATCTAGAACTGTGCTGGGACTATATTTCTGTCCAGCAGATACAACTTCTATTGCTTCATCAGGTATATCAATATTAGTTAAATTCTTGAACCATTTGGTTTTATACTCATTGCAATTAGTCATTAAACAGTTACTAGTACCATACACTAACTTATTATTATTTACATATTTAATATTCATACATTTGTCAAACTTATTTTTATAAATCTCTTTCAATGATTTTTGTAAATCTTTTTCATTATTATTTTGATGTAAGTTAAAATTTACTAAAATGTTTAATGGTATTGATATTTTAATTACTTTTTCTATTTTATCAATTTCTTTTTTTATGTAATCTATATTAATGTTGACATCTTGTATTTCTATATTTAATATTTTAGTTTGTAATTGGTTGATATTTTGTTCAATTTTATGGTTTGCTGTTTTACTAATGAAAGTTATGTGGTTAAGATTTCTTTTTATATTCTGTAGATGAATCGGTTTAATGTCATACCTCATACATTTCAACAAGAATTTCCTTTGTGAAGTTGCTTTCGTTAATTTCTTATGTAGTTTTGATAGTTTCTTGAATTGTTTTGTATATTGATTTCCATATTTCTTTGAAATCATGCCATAGAATGGTGAATTATCCCCAACATCGATATTATTGTCAGGCATTTTTGTTGGTAAAGGACGCTAGTTTCGCAAATTTTTGCAAACCAAACAGACAATTTTATTTGTCAGCGACGTTTCGGCAGCATTTCACTGCTCTCATCAGGCTATACCTTTTTTAAATATTTCATATTACACCATTATTAAAAAGTATTGTAAAAAAATATATTTATATGTGATTTTATATGAAATTTGTTGTTAACATAAATACTTACAATATTTACATGGTACGGATGTTACATTTTTTAAGACCACTACATGTACAAGATATATACGTTACTCGCTATATGAACAATATAAAAATATATATATATATATATAATAATAAGTTAGTGATTTTGTACTATTTTCTTAATTGCATAGAAGTTGAGGTTAAGTTGCAATAAATACCTTTCATTTTCTTAATCGTCCTTATTTTAAAACTTATAATATTAAAACAATAAATAGCACATTGTAAATATAAATATAAATAAAAGAAGTCGATAGTTAAAAAATGTTATAAGTTATAAATAAGTAAAAAATGAAATATCACAGAAGATTTAATACTATCAGCTGGTACGACAAGACTTTTCTATCACAGACGGTTACCAGACGTTATTTTGAATATCTGAGCATGCTCAAAAGAGCCTTTTGATGGAGTGATTTAAAAATATGTAAAACTGACTAGTTTGTAGACTAGATAAAAGAAAACAGCATTATCTAATATTGCACAATTAATCACAATAGTAGTATCACATAGTAGTTTGAAATTCATTTATGAACAAGAAAACAATAAATCAATTAGTTTTTTTAGAAATTTTACTCATCAGAGAAAATGACAGAGTTATAACCAATTTGTATCGGAAAGAAACATTCTCGGGTAGATATTTACATTTTAACTCAAATCATCCAATTACATAGAAACGAGCGATGATTTATACTTTAGTGGATAAGGCAATTTTACTTGCACAGGAAAAATATCACGTTAATAACTTGAAGATTGTAAGAAATTTATTAAGAGATAATGCTTATCCAAAAAAATTCTTAGAATTTCATATAAAAATACGTTTAGATAAAATAAAATTTAATAATAATAATAGTAACAATAACAGACCTATTTCATCTCAAATCATGCAGGCCGACAGCACCTATCTCTCCGAATCAGCTCAAATTATAGTATATTATTCTACTAGGAAAATAAGCGTATACGTATTTTTTGATTTTTCGATAGCAACAAAATTGCCTGTGTTATCCCTTTTTCAAAAATGACACCTCAAATTTTGTTTCTCAAAAATCGAAAACTTTTTTCTTTTTAAATCGTTCTAATTCGTCTTTTTATGGATATTTGAAAATAATTCTGTACATATTCGATGCTGTTGGTGATACTCTTTCAATCTGCCAAGTTCAAAATTTTTTTACAAAAAATCATGGATGATATGGCATTTTTTATAAACAATGAAAAATGCTTTTTTCTTAAAAAAGCCATCTTTTTTTTTAATCATTTTTTTTTATAGATAGCTAGTCTCAATACCTATATGGTCATATACATGACATTTGGAATATTTTTGTTTTTTAATAGATATAAACGAAATAAGAAAAAAAATTTATGTTCCCCCATAGCACTGTCGTACAAGAAAAAATCCTATGTATTTTTCCCTATTTTATGATTTTTAGACATTTTATTGCTTTTTCTAACTTTCCTGCTAACACGATTCTTTGAGTTGATTTTCTTCTTCTTGTGTTTCTCTTTATTTAATAATTTTGTTAAAGAATGAAGAGCAGTTCGACCTGTATAAGATTTTTTCTTTTTACCTACATTTACTTTCCATAATGGGTTTTCTGAATGCCGTTATATTTAGGCCTTAAGCCACTCTTTTATTTTATTTTGTCTAAAAACTTCAATATCTTCTTTTGGTAGTAAGATTAGTTTAATATTATTAGTATAAGATTGAACTTTTGTTACAAAAGCATTGGCATCTTGTATTGATTCAATATGACTGTTCTGAAGATTATGTCTAGTTGCATAGTGTTTGACTAGTCCGTCAACACCATCACATGCACCGTTCCCGTGACCTGTAGCTGAAAACAACCATTTTTTATTGATGGAAGCATTTTTCATTTCATACAATTGAAATCGATATTTAAAGTGGCTTGCTGCTCCATCTGTTATAATCGATATTTGATCTATTAAATCGGTTGAATCATTTTTCATCGAATCAATTATTTTTTCCATTGCTAACAAGGCATGGGCAGAATCGTGTTTTCTATCGACACTGATGACAGCAAAAGTTTTTGTTAGTTTTCCTTGATAACAAACTGCTGTGAAAATAGAGACCTGTTGATTAACCCAGTGAGTACCTTGAATAGGGTTACTGTGAATCACTGCTCAATTTTCAGCAAAATCACCATGCAGTACTAGATGACCTGAGTTAGCTGCAGCTATTTCTTTCTCTTCTTTTATAGCTTTTCTTTGTATATTTTTAATATTTAAATGAACGCTTGTTTTGACTGTCCAAGAAGAAAGATCGCTAAAAAAATTGGAGATTGTTAATCTTTTCTTCACAAGATGGCCATTTTCCCGCATAGCAAAAACAATCTCCTCATGTTCATTAGTTGTCTCTAATCCAAACAAACTTAGGTTGATATTTTCAGAACCTGGGCATAAAGTACATTCTTGAAAAAGACACTTATCGGACAAATTGGAGCAAACAATTGCCGATAAAAGTGTAGAACGAACTCTATCGAGGTCTGAATATTTGCCTCCTAGGAAATTATTTAGACTATTAACGTATAAATCAAAATTTGCACAGTAAATGCACAGACACACTTCCTTCGACGGGCTCAACATAACAAACTTTGGTTTTAATGTATAAAACTTTGTTATACCGATTTTTATGTCTGGGTTTTCTTGTTTGAATAGTTTATACGCCTCTTTTAAACTGCGTGTCAAATAACGTTTTATTTTTTTTCTTTTTTTTCATTTTGTTGAACAGTCACATCATATTTATTAGGGCTTTGACGTGTACAGTTAAAGTCATCGTTTAGAATATATTCCATGGCAATTTTTGTAGACTTTTCGTCGAATGGATGACCAGTACACGCGTCAGGTTCAGAATATATTCCCTTAGTTGTTACAAGCATTCTTGCTTTGTCAATCATATAAACAGTTACTTCGGGAAATGCTGATAAAATACTAGATTTTGTTAATGACGAATGAAGCAACGTTAAAATTCTAATTTTCTCATTGATACTGTCACAATTTTCAAGCGCTACTCGCAAGTTATTGAGCCATTCATTGCAGAAGCATTGAGTCAAATCATCATGTGATTCATCAATGCAAACATTGTATGCTTCTGACAATTTTGAGCTAGTTGCAGATGAGAATTAAGATACTAGTTCTGATTTTTTTCTAATAATGTATCTTTGTACATATGAATCATCAATACCTCTCATCCTTTTAAGTGGCGAAACATTACCAAAAGAACTTGAAATTAAGATTTCGTTTAAATGCTCAATCCGCTCTGGGGTGCTAGCTTGAAAATCATGGTCTTCAGTATCACTGTCCAAGTCAGTATAATTGTCTGAATGAATCGCATCAATTATTTCCTTTGGTTCAATATTTTTAACGCGTTCATAACAATTGAAGCATACATAATCTGAACCTGCACTGCTTTGTTAGGAAAACTTTGTCGAAGAAGTTCCGCTAAATTCTCCAATTTTCGAAATTTAACAGTGGCATCATATACGTTTTTTTTGTGTGATCCAAAAAATTCAAGAGAAATCTTAGTATGTATAAGTAAGACTATATATATTAAGATAACTAGACCGCGTTCCTTAAATAAGCTAAAATAACTACTCGTAACATTATCTACGTGATAGCAAAAGATGAGTTTTAGCCACCTTGCGGAGAATTCTAGTACCATGCGTTATACTCCTCTATGGTGTACACACACACACATATAAATAATCGTACACGTATTCGCCTAATGCACAGATTCTTGCTCTGCTATATACGTATAATCATTATACTTAGGGATACATACATTTTTTTTCTTATTTCGTTTATATCTCTTAAAAAACAAAAATATTCCAAATGTCATGTATATGACCATATAGGTATTGAGACTAGCTATCTATAAAAAAAAATTGAGTCAAAAAAAAGATGGCTTTTTTCAGAAAAAAGCATTTTTCATTGTTTATAAAAAATGCCAAATCATCCTTGATTTTTTGTAAAAAAAATTTTGAACTTGGCAGATCGAAAGAGTATCACCAACAGCATCGAATATGTACAGAATTATTTTCAAATATCCATAAAAAGACGAATTAGAACGATTTAAAAAGAAAAAAGTTTTCGATTTTTGAGAAACGAAATTTGAGGAGTCATTTTTTAAAAAGCATAACACATGCAATTTTGATGCTATCGAAAAATCAAAAATACGTATACGCTTATTTTCCGAGTAGAATAATATACTATAATTTGAGCAGATTCTGAGAGATTGGTGCTGTCGGCCTGCATGATTTGAGATGAAATAGGTCTGTTATTGTTACTATTATTATTATTAAATTTTATTTTATCTAAACGTATTTTTATATGAAATTCTAAGAATTTTTTTGGATAAGCATTATCTCTTAATAAATTTCTTACAATCTTCAAGTTATTAACGTGATATTTTTCCTGTGCAAGTAAAATTGCCTTATCCACTAAAGTATAAATCATCGCTCGTTTCTATGTAATTGGATGATTTGAGTTAAAATGTAAATATCTACCCGAGAATGTTTCTTTCCGATACCAATTGGTTATAACTCTGTCATTTTCTCTGATGAGTAAAATTTCTAAAAAAACTAATTGATTTATTGTTTTCTTGTTCATAAATGAATTTCAAACTACTATGTGATACTACTATTGTGATTAATTGTGCAATATTAGATAATGCTGTTTTCTTTTATCTAGTCTACAAACTAGTCAGTTTTACATATTTTGAAATCACTCCATCAAAAGGCTCTTTTGAGCATGCTCAGATATTCAAAATAACGTCTGGTAACCGTCTGTGATAGAAAAGTCTTGTCGTACCAGCTGATAGTATTAAATCTTCTGTGATATTTCATTTTTTACTTATTTATAACTTATAACATTTTTTAACTATGGACTTCTTTTATTTATATTTATATTTACAATGTGCTATTTATTGTTTTAATATTATAAGTTTTAAAATAAGGACGATTAAGAAAATGAAAGGTATTTATGGCAACTTAACCTCAACTTCTGTGCAATTAAGAAAATAGTACAAAATCACTAACTTATTATTATATATATATATTTATTTATATTGTTCATATAGCGAGTAACGTATATATCTTGTACACGTAGTGGTCTTAAAAAATGTAACATTCGTAGCATGTAAATATTGTAAGTATTTATGTTAACAACAAATTTCATGTAAAATCACATATAAATATATTTTTTTTTTTACAATACTTTTTAATAATGGTGTAATATGAAATATTTAAATAAAGGTATAGCCTGATGAGGGCAGTGAAATACTGCTGAAACGTCGTCGACAAATAAAATAGTCTGTTTGGTTTGCAAAAATCATTTATTAAACCTCACCATATCAATATCAGCAAACGAAGATAATGATCTATTTTATATAATACTTTAAAAATTATATACTATGCTTTCTTCCACAGCCTTATTAGTTATTATATATCTTGTACATGTAGTGGTCTTAAAAAATGTAACATCCGTAGCATGGAAATATTGTAAGTATTTATGTTAACAACAAATTTCATATATGCGTGGGGTGGTGCGTATCAAATAAATCTACACTTATTGCAAACAGTTCAAACAAAAATTTTAAAAATTATAAATAAAAATACTTTTCAAAAAATAATTCCACTTGACCTACAGCAATTATCTGCAAATGAGAGTCTTCGGTATAACTATGAAAATTTTAAAGATCAGTATATCAACTTCCCGAATAAAACAAGAAATAAACTATTAATTTTATCAAAATATTACAAAACTGTTAGTACTAAAAATAGTTATATTAAAGCAATCAGTATCTTTAATAAATTGCCAAATGAACTAAAAATGTTAGATATACACAGAAAAACAAATATAAAAAAGATTCAGGATTGGTTGAGAAATAATGAATGAAATAAACACTGCAACGACAATAGATTGTCAACAAATTAAATTATGGCTCTTATCGCTGTGCAAACGAGATGAATGTGTATACCAGTGCCAAATATCCTCTAAATTACAGCTTTTACTGCAGCAGAGAAAAGCAGCTCTCATTGAAAACAAACTTGACGTTAGTATCTATGGATCCAGCGAAGACTCAGTATTGGGTAATAGTATAATGCTTGATATTAGAACATACATTTATGCTAAGGGCAAATGTAAATCATACAATAATCGCAATCACCGGCGTATCACCAACTACAATTACAATAAAACGATAAACTCATATCCAAAAATCAGCAATAGTTTATATAATATAACGAACGAAATAACAAATATATCGTCACACAAAACAGAAAATGGAAAAGCGAATATCAAATACATAAACTTTGTTAAAGGAGCAAATAATGATTTAGATGTTAATAAAGATCCAAATACAGAAAAATATAAACCAGTAGACACGGTCTTCATCAAGATTGATGAAATGGCTGAAAAGAACAACAAGAAAGCTAGAAAAATGGAAGCAACGGCTGCACCTGGACAGAAGATTAACAAATCAGCAAGTCACAGAATGACATACTTAGATATCAACTACCTAGGATCGAACAAGGCGATTTTTTACTTGGACAGAGGAATAAGAGGAAAACAAATTTTCACTAACTCAATGTATCCACTTAAACAGCAATCATCTTATAATGATATTGTAGTTATTGACGATATAGTCATTACATCAAACTGCAAATGTGATTCAGCTAACCAACACAAAGAGATGTTCCCACATTACAGAGTTACATGTGCTGTTGGATTTAGTTGTCCGGCTAGGCTCAACACCATAGAAAGAATATTATATGCAAGAGATAAACATGCGACAACAAAAAAATTTAATATTATAGTGCTAGGTCACAATGATTAAATTATACGAATAAACATATTTATAATATCGAAGAAAAAAAATCGAACGCAGAGAAAGAGAGAATAAGAGTAAATAAGAGTGAATGCATTCAAAACAGTAGAACAGGAAGTCTGTGAATGACATAGAGTGTCATTAATAAAAAACTAAGTCATGAAGTGACTAAGTAAAAGTGACTAATGAAAAGGCTTTCAGGGATCCCACAGAGTGAAAGCAGAGTAAAATTAGAACAGAATTCTGAAATTTAACTCACTAAGAGATAGACTGTTTAGTCTTTATATTTACATCTCCCACACAATCTCCTCAAAATAAATACTAAATAATACTCTCTCATTACAGAACCTAACTCAGTGCTGCAGAACATCTTACATAGAGCATGGCTGATAAAAGCGGCTAAAAGGTCTGCAACCCCAATGAGGGTGTTTGCAACCAGAGAAGAAACTGGAAACATCTATTTTTCAGTTCCACCCCTACTCTTTTTAAAGGTAGATCAGTACATGACTGAACAAGAAAAAGAGACAGTAGCAAATATGTGGCCCGAGTCTGAGCGGACACTGCACTACCATCCACCTCGTACCCCATTAACTGTCGCTCTGACTCCAGTGAACACTCAGGCGGTCAGTAATATGATCAGTAAGAATAACGACGAGATGATGCGCAGACTGGAGGAGCTGCAGGAAAGATTTCTGCTCAAACAAGACGGAGCGCACGGCCTGGACAATGGACAAGCCGGCGCTGTAATCAACTACTGCAGGAATTCCAGCACTGGGTGAGGCAAATGCTGAGGTGCACCAAAGTGCCACGACCGCCACTGACTCTTTTGTCTCGCTGAATGGCGAGAAGGCGACAACTGAGAACAGCGGTGAGCGAAACCCTGAAACTGAGGAGACACAGCAACAGGTGACTGATGATGAAGAGAGGTCAGAAGGTCGTCTGACGGAGAGTAAAGGGCCCAAGATAGTACTAATGGAAATACCAGAACCCAAGATTACGATTGAAAGACCGATGGGAAGAGAGAAAGCCTGTCCAGGTTAGAACGTCAGGCACTCTCGATGGAGAAATTTCCTGATATGTCCGGTCAATCGAAGAGATCAGCTCGCAACAGAAGCAATGGTCTCCGCAGGGCCAGAGGTCTCGCTGGAGGATAGTGAGATCTCCGAGTCGCCCAACTCCAACAAACAAAAAACAGGGGTAAAAGAGCCACCTAGAGTAAGTAACTCAAAAGCTAAAACAATATCTAATAATTCGAAAATAATTAAAAATAAAGAACTAAATTTAGATGACTACATTAACGAAAGATTAGAGAGTTAAACAAGAAAACTGAGAATCCATTAAATAAAAATAGCTTAAAAAGTATAACTGATAAAATTCAAATTGAAATAAACAATGGAGGCTTAGGAGTAAATAGAAATGACAAATTAATAATGTCCACTAAATTTGTGATTTTTGAAGATCATTTGATGTCCGAGTTATAGACAAAGAAATTAAACTATGTTTTTGAAATTGAATAGCATAATAATGTAAATTCAGTCAAATTAAAGGTAGACAAAGAGAAAGAGACATTATAATAAACCACATAGATTTGATTTATTATACTAAAATAGTAGAACTGGGAGAACTTGTAGATATAATGGTAAATCTGAAAGAACACAAGAAATTAACATAAAAGAAAAAAGACTTATACAGTCTGAAATTCAACCCTGTCACAGAAACTGCTTCACAGTCTGGGACAAATTCGAGGAAAAAGTCAGAATATTTGACAGTATTCTTGGAGTTGGGATATTAAAAGAGAAAGGAAAAAGAGAGGTTTTTCTAAAAGCAGTAGTAGAGAAAATCCCAGGCATTAACATCGCCGACGTATTGCCAGACAGAATGGCAACGAAATGATCTAATTGCAATTAAAAGAATTTGTTTTACCGATAGAGTCTACTTGGCCTAAAAGAAACCTGCCCAGAACTCCTCTGTTTTCCGGAGGAGAGAGAGGAATGAGGGAAGGCATACGCAGCCAAAACACATCTCGAGTAACAGAGATGAGATGTTTCTCATGTTGCACGAGAGGTCACGTTGGCAGCGATTGCTCAACTCCTAGACAAACCTTCTGTTTCTCTTGTAAACAGATAGCGGACAACATCGACAAGGACTGCCCTAAACGGAGAGCCGAATGGCCGGCTAATAACCAGCCGACCAGGAGACTCAAGCCAAATGAGTATCAGAGGTCTAGAGGACAGGCATCTAATACCAGAGGGTCGCGGAGACTTCAGAGAGGCTTCGGGAGTACGCGGTCGCGGTAGAGGCTCATTCAGAGGTTCTAACCGCACACATAGGAAAAGCCACCAGTCAGCTGCGCACTACAGCTCAGCGACAGCCCGGCTTGGGTGGCAATCTCAGAAAATCACCCAGGTCAGAGTACAAAATTCCATAATACAACTGAATTTTGTGACAGCATAGGTAAAGTAGAGAGAGATTCGAGTCACAATAAAAGTAATAATTAAAAAATCAAATTTATAGCAGATTCTGGAGCCACGGAACATCTGAGTAAAGTCAAATTAATTTTTAACAGCTTGAATGAGTCGAATACACAATCAATCGAATGTGCAAATAATAAAAGCTTGTTAGACACTAAAGGAGTAGGGATTATTAAAACTGAGACTAAAGACGGAAATTAATTAATATTAAATGATGTACTTTATGCAAAATATTTGTCAGAAAATTTACTTTCATTGAGACAATTTGTATATAAAAGTTTAAAAGTTTATTTATACAATAAAGGGATTAACATTTATGACCCAGTGGCTAGCAAAAGTCTAATTACTGGATCCTACCAATCACCGTTTTGGATAGTTAAATTGAAATACGGAAAGATAACAAAAATAATGAGAAAACGAATGAGTCAATGAACTACTTCGATGAAAATGCGTATTACCATTCATACAATACTAGGAGTTCAAAACCAAAAATCAAAGAGAAAATATATAATATAGAAAATAAAGGAGATATTAACGATAGAGGCAAAATCGCGGAAGTCCCAGAAAATCCACAAATCAAAGAGATAGAATCAGATAAAGAAAATAATTCGGAAAAGGAACATCCTAGTCAATTGGATAGTTTATTGAACACGCTAGTAAATAGAAAATTACACAAATTAGATGATGATTCTGAAATTGATCTTTAAAGAAGTAAATAAATATATGAGTATATCTGAGTGTGAGACTTACTTAATATCTAAAAGTACTAAATTGCTATTTTATCAGATGAGAACTAGAGCAACTAAACCATTACAGATAGTTCATGCTGATACGATGGAGCCAATTAGCCCCACAGCACACCCTAAAGAGTTTAAATTTGTGCTTGTATTAATTGATGATCATTCGCGAGTAGCTTTAACTTATCCGTTACGAAGAAAGAACGAGGCACCTAAATGTATTGAAGAATTTGTTCGAAGTATGCGTAATTTCATAAGATCTAACGAGACATTCTGCTATCTGAGATGTGATAGAGGAACGAAGTTTACAGGTTCGGAAACTGTAGAAGTACTTAATAGTTTGGGTGCAGAGTTACAGTTAGCCTGCCCAGATACTCCAGAGCATAATGGAGCGGCAGACAGATTTATTAAAACATTAGAAATGAGAATTAGAGCGATGATTTTTGATTCAGGACTACCACCGAGTATGTGGGATTTAGCTGTAAGAGCAGCTAATTATACGTACAACAGGACACTTCATAAATCAGTAGATATGAGTATCCCACTAAACAAATTAAATCCTAATTATAGAATTGATTATAACCAACTGAAATGATTTGACTCGGTAGCCTTTGTAAGAATTCCTAGGAATACAGGCACAACATTTGCAGCTCAGGCTATCAGAGGTTTTATAGTAGGTTATTTAGAAACAGGATACATTATTTATACCCCAGAACAAAATAAATTCTATGAGAGTAGGCACGTTAGGTGTGTAGAAGTTTTAGCTTACAAAGACTATTATAATAAGCAGTCAGAATCCGCGAGTCAACAGCTAAGTGCTCAAACACCCATGGAGCAGTGTGGTGAATTGATCATTAATCAGGATAAGTTGATAGATTCAGAGAGAGATGTAGAGACTTTGAATCAAAAGGAAAAGGAAGACTAACAGAGTAAAGAGAATGTAGAGTCAGTAATTTATTTTGCTATTGGAGAAAAGACAGATAAATTATTATTTGATGAGGACACTAGTGGTGTAAAATTGTACGCGCTATTAGCTAAGATTCAAGGGGATCCGCAAACAAACAGAGAGGCTGTATATTCTGCGGAAGCAGAAAAATGGAAAGTAGCAATAGAAAATATATTAATTGCTCTCAAAGATAAACAAGTTTATAGAGTAGTAGAAAGGCCAAAAGTTAATAACAAGAACGTAAAGCCTAATGTAATTAGAAAAAGAAAGGTAGATAGTGTAGGCAATGAAAGATTTAAAGGTAGATTAGTCCTTAGAGGATTCCAGGATAGGAATGAGTACAAATTACGTGAGACATGTGCGCCTGTTTCAAGACTCTCATTAGCTAGAGCATGTTTAGTAATAGCTAATAAATACGACTTCAAATTGAAACAATTAGACATAGAAACTGTATTTTTATATGGTGATTTAAGTGAAGAGATATACATGAAAATTCCAGAAGAAATTCACTGACACAGAAACAAGGAGAAACTTTGTATGGAAGTTAGAGAAATTCATATACGGATTAAAAATTAGTCCAAAGAAGTGGAATAATAAATTCACAGAGAGTATGTCTAAATTAGGATTTACTTCACACGATTTTGATCCTTGTTTATTTGTCAGAAGAAATAAAGATGATTGTACTTGAACCTTATTGTACATAGATGACATTTTAATGGCAGATAGAGACAATAAATATCTGTAAACAATAAGCGAGGCCTTGAGTAAAGAATTCGCGATTAAAGACTTAGGAGAACCAAAGGAGCTTCTAGGCATAAAAATAGAAAAAGATAGTTATAATAAAACACTAAGTCTTAGTCAGGAGAAATTCATAATAAAACTGCTGGAAAAATTCGGATTTGAGAGAACGAGACCAGTCTCAACCCGCATGCAAACAAATCATGTCACGAACCGAGAGGAAAATGAGTACTCTAAAGAAGTGATACCACATCGTCAATATCGTGAGGCAATAGGGTCCCAATTATATCTAGCGAATGCTACTCGCCCCGATATTTCGTATACCACAAATGTACTCAGTAGACACTAAGAAAATCCCACAAATATCGAATGGGAAATGGTAACGAGAGTTTTCAAATACTTGTCAGGTACTAGGAACTATAAATTAACATTTAAAGAAGAATTAAACAATTTAATTGCTTATTCTGACGCAACCTGTCAGATTGTAAAAATTCACGGATTACATGTGACCTAGTTGTTAAATTATTCTGTGATTCTATAGCATGGAGGACTCAGAAACAGAGTACTGTAGCTCTGTCAACTTGTCAATCTAAATATGTGGCAATTAGTGAAACTAGCCATGAATGAATGTCTGCACAATTCGATACAATACATTTTGAGAGTGGATCAAATAGATTAAGTCACATGGTAAAGAGAAAAGAACACTATGTAAAGGAATATGCAGACAAAAATTACGTTATAATACAGTGGGTCAGTTCAAAAAAGAAATTGGCAGACATTTTTACTAAAGCTCTTTCTAGATACTTGCATGATAAATTAACCTTGAAAATATTAAACTTGACCAATAACTAATATCATTTGTGTAATTACAAGAGAAAATGAGACTGAAGAGAGCTGGGACGACTGAGAGGCCAATAATGTCCAAAGAGTATTGACTATTCAGAAAAAGGTGCTTATCAAAACGTGAAAATCATCCGAACAAGACTATTGACGTATAGTCAAGAAATTGCCTCAGTTTCGTCCAAAAATTAGCCGTTAAGACATAATGCTAAGTAGCGAGATTGAGAGGGAGTGTTAGAAGGTAGCAATCTGTTCCTTGTGTAAGAGCACCCTCTTACGAGAGTGGCCGTTGCGAGCGAGCGGGCACGCGTGAGCCCTAGTTGACCGACGTACTTAGAAAGGAGAGCACGCTAGTTTGTTCAAATCAGAGGTTCAACAAATTGGTTACAAGTTCAACCGCAATTGCTGTGTCTCATTGTCATGCACACATATGGTCCAACAGTTGCATATGCGCCGCCCATCCTTTTCTCTTCAAGTACACCCCGATGTCTTTGTTCTCCGGCATGCGCGTTTATTAGGGGCCCGTTGTACGGCGCGGGGCTTTTCCCCAACTCGATTTCCTACTCGATTTTATGACGGTCCGCCGGCGCGTCGGGCCCAGATTATCGCTCGCTTCGAGAGCCAACCTTTTATTTTTATTATTTACCAGATGGGTGACTGGCCGTTGCATGCCATCGTCATTTGAGTCGCCATCCTGAACAACTACTTTAGAGCTTAATAAAGAAGTTATTAAATAACAATCAATAATGTCAACTCGAATGAATTTCGGAAAAAGCAGATTTTGGAAATCTATAGCTATAACTATTCTATAACTCTTGCTTGGTGGGGTGTAATCATATAACCTCAAAAAGTGGGGTTACGAGTCTGTGTTTATCAATTTTTGTGATTTTTAATTTGCCGATTCTTACCGAACTACATAAGCATGTAAATTGATTAGTATTATCGAATGAATTGAGAAAATGGGCTTTTTGTATTTGTTTGAAGAATGGTAACGAATAAAGGTACTTAATAACTGTCCCAGTATTGGTACCAATTGGCTGTCCCAGTACTGGGTCAACTCGAAACATCGTGTCCTACTACTGTAGCTGGAAACTGTTTTATTTAAACAACTATTTATTATAGCATAGGAAAGGTTTAAAAAGCAATGTTTTTTTTTCAATCGATAGGAAATCTCCTGGGATGCAGGATAACACTAAAAAATCTTTCTAAACGGGTATCCCAAGTGTCCCAGTACTGGTACTTTTACGTTATTACATGGAAATATTATAGTAATATTCCTGCAAGTTTATAGAATGATATTTCTCAATGCATTCTCAAAGTAACAAATAATATGCATAAAAGCTTATTTTACAGACCAGATTTCTTATAAGAAATGTAGGCCTACCCTTTGATTGTGTATAATTCCTTAATAAAACTGAATAAAAGATTGTTTGGACATTAGATTAATTGCATTTTATGTTGCGTTTAATATACTATTAGACTTATTATCTAAAATGTTTAGATTATAGAAAATAAGGGTGACCGAAATTAGCCAGTGACCGGCATTACCCCGTTCTCTCCTAATCATATTATATAACGTATTACTTTAAGATATTACAGCTACATTCCTGCAAGATTACATAATGATATTCCTGGATGCATTTCAAACTAATACTGTGGAAATATTTCTACTACATCATATGACAATAAATCAGTCATAATTTATTTAACTATAACATATTAATTTTATTATTTTACTTTGCCAGAAACCTTAACTATAACTGTAAAAATATTTTACTAATGTAGTTAGTCAAGGTTTACGTAAAACAAATCGAGAGAAACTGATTATTGTCATTGTACTATATTTGAAAGTCAATTATCTCAAGATTGCCACTAGATGGTGCTTTGGCATTTTTTCGCAAGTGAAAATATTCGTCTTCAGTTACTATATAAGGTCGGTTCAAACATTACGATAAAGTGTGTCATCGCGAAGCTGAGCAGCGTATGAACGATTATTAAGGCGTTTATTACATGTATATTACTAATACTAATAATGGTACTAGCGTTACGGCGAAATAAAAAAGATAAAAATGAAAAGGAAATTATATATACATTCGATAAAATAATAATAATATTCCTGGAAAGTCACTGAAATATTACCCAGTATTTCCATTATTATTGTGAAATGATACTAATATTCCTGCAATATCACTGCAATATTTCCCGTTCTCACAGCAGCAACTAAAAACCCATAATAATATTATTGTGATGTTACTGAAATGTTGAATCTTGAATACAAACTGCTTACAATTTCTTAAAAATGACTTAAGAATAGTTTTATTAGACATAAATCGAACAAAAATTACTCTTAATTTGATAAACTAGCTACTTTTTACAAAAATCTTTAAATTCACGTTTATTTTTTAAAAATAGCTTAAGAATAGGTTCAAAAACATAAATTGAAAGGAAATCACGCGCATTTTAAGAATTTATGTCTATATTTTATATATCTTCAAAAAATTCTCTATATTAACATTTAAAAATAATTATTATTTTATCAAGAAACGTCTTAAATATTATCCATTTAGCTCCAAGTTTCTATCAGATTTAAGTTCAAATTTACCTAATATGTTTGCAAAGTTTCAGCTGGTAACGTGCTTCCCTGCAAGAGTTATAGTGTACACAAATTTGGCTTTTTTTATTTCATAATCATACACATACATACACAAACACATACATACATACATATAAACATATATTGTTTTTAAATATATTTTTCTGACTCAGGAACCTCCAAAACATCGAGATTTATCAAAATCTCTTATCAGAAAATTTTCGTCGATACAAAGCTTTCTCTTTGAGAAAGCAAAAATAATAAAACTTTTTAACCACTAAAACTATAAAGAAATACTTAAGGGTGTGTCAAAGTCAATTTTTATCCTTCCTACCTTACCGACCCGAGAATTATAAAATATTGGCTTTAATTAATAGAATAAGTATAATTATGAAAAACTAAGAGGTCATTGCCCTCCGTAATACAATTATCTATCACTGTGCGAAGTTTCAAACAAAAAATTCAAAACCTCTACGAATGGCTTTTGAACAAAATTTGAAGGTTCGAGTCTAGACTAATAGACTAATATAAATTTCGTTCGAATGGCATTCGTAGAGGTTTTGGAGTTTCTGTTTGAAACTTCGCACAGTGGTAGATAATTGTATTATGGAGGGCAATGATGTCTTGGTTTTTCATAATTTAGTTTATTTATTAATTGTAATCAATTGTTAAAGAATTTGAGGTTAGGAATTTCGGCGGGAAATTTGAATGGTTTGACACCCCCTTCAGAAAAACTGTAGGAAAAACATCAGAAACCTCAATCGGACAACATACAAAACGTATTAAAAACATGAAAATATGCTAGAAGAACATTTTTGATCTCGTAAGAAAAAAATGACCATAAAAGAGAACAAATTAAACCAGAAAAACGCAATAAAAAAATTTTACCCACGCCGAAATAATAAAGAAATACTACAAATTTATGTAGAAAGAACATCATAAACCACAATTAGACAAAATTAGAAGCCTATTAAAACCATAAAATATGCTAACAGAATCTTTTTATGCGGGAAAAGAATGACCAAAAAAAAGAGCAAAATGAAACACAAAAAAACATAAGAAAAATTATAACCTCTTCGAAATAATTAAGATATAATTAAAAGAAAATCGGAGAAAGACATCAAAAACTACAATACTGAAAGATAAAATACGTTGACCTTCAAATCACCTTGAAATTGAAGCTCGAGGTCAAGGTCAGCAACTTACGATCCCCTTCGACCCAAATAACTTATAATTGGGTCACTTTTGCGATTTTCGAAAATTAGGTTTATTCCACTTTAAAGTCACCTCAACTCGTGGAAAACAATTGAAACTTGAAAAAAGAACCTTATTTGTCAATATTAATTCGTTTTTGAACCCATAATAGAACATTATGCAACAAGGGACTAAAGTCGTAAATTATTGCCGACAGTGGGTTTACTAACCGAGCGAAACGAGGGTAGTAATCACCCGAGGGAATGATTGACTTTAATCTCGTGCTACATATAGAACTTTATTCACGACTTAACTGTGTAATCACTTTGTTGACTTGAAAAGTAGAACCCACTCATTCATTGTTAATACAAACTAAAATATCATAATTTTCAAATTTTTCAAAATATACAATATTTTTAAAATATTTAAAATTTTCAAAATATTAAAAATTTTCAAAAAATTTAAAATATATTCAAAATATTCAAAATATTCAAAATTTTCAAAATATTCAAAATATTCAAAATATTAAAAATTTTCAAAATATTCATAATATTCAAAGAATTCAAAAAATTTTCAAAATATTCAAAATTTTCAATAATTTTGGAATTTTTTGAAATGTTAATAGAACATTACTGCCAAATTTGCGGGAATAAAATTCTTTATTCCCGCAATTGGAGGAGTAAAATATATGACGGAATAAAAAGATACTTTAGTCCCGCTTTGCAGGCCAATAAACTGGCTATTATAGTTAAGTCGTGAATAAAAGTCGTTATAGCTACATGTGCGCAAGGATACTTAATAACTACTTGAGTTTAGGTAAATACGAATATTCTGAGTTATGATACTGTTGCCCCACGCTGACACGCAATTGTAGAATATTTTGGTTTAATCCACTTTAAATGGGCTTTAAAGTATTGGAAAGCCATCCTATCTTATGATAAAACCTTATTTAACAATATAAATGTATTTAAAATATTTTAAATATATGATCTCTTTCTATGATCTTTATGGGTTTTAAAATATTTTAAATATTTGAAATATTTTAAAACCCATAAAGATCATAGAAAGTACTTTTATTATTCCCTTTTTACTGTCTTATGGTGAAAATAAAAATTATGATTTTTCATTCCATTTTCTGTGTCACTTGTATAGGACCGATTTCATCTCAAATCATGCAGGCCGACAGCACCTATCTCTCCGAATCAGCTCAAATTATAGTATATTATTCTACTCGGAAAATAAGTGTATACGTATTTTTTTATTTTTCGATAGCATCAAAATTGCATGTGTTATGCTTTTTTCAAAAATGACTCCTCAAATTTCGTTTCTCAAAAATCGAAAACTTTTTTCTTTTTAAATCATTCTAATTCGTCTTTTTATGGATATTTGAAAATAATTTTGTACATATTCGATGCTGTTGGTGATACTCTTTCGATCTGCCAAGTTCAAAAATTTTTTTACAAAAAATCAAGGATGATATGTCATTTTTTATAAACAATGAAAATTCTTTTTTCTCAAAAAAGCCATCTTTTTTTTTACTCAATTTTTTTTATAGATAGCTAGTCTCAATACCTATATGGTCATATACATGACATTTGGAATATTTTTGTTTTTTAATAGATATAAACGAAATAAGAAAAAAATTTTATGTTTCCCCATAGGACTGTCGTGCAAGAAAAAATCCTATGTATTTTTCCCTTTTTTATGATTTTTAGACTTTTTATTGCTTTTTCTAACTTTCCTGCTAACACGATTCTTTGAGTTGATTTTCTTCTTCTTCTGTTTCTCTTTATTTAACAATTTTGTTAAAGAATGTTTTTTGGATTAGAAGAATTTGTTTGGATTAGAGACAATTAATGAACATGAGGAGATTGTTTTTGCTATGTGGGAAATTGGCTATCTTGCGAAGAAAAGATTAACAATCTCCAATCTTTTTAGCGATCTTTCTTCTTGGACAGTCAAAACAAGCGTTCATTTAAATATTAAAAATATGCATAGAAAAGCTATAAAAGAACAGAAAGAAATAGCTGCAGCTAACTCAAGTCATCTAGTACTGCATGATGATTTTGCTGAAAATTGGGCAGTGATTCACAGGAACCCTATTCAAGGTACTCACTGGGTTAATCAACAGGTCTCTATTTACAAAATTGTTAAATAAAGAGAAATAGAAGAAGAAGAAAATCAACTCAAAGAATCGTGTTAGCAGGAAAGTTAGAAAAAGCAATAAAATGTCTAAAAATCATAAAAAGGGAAAAATACATAGGATTTTTTCTTGCACGACAGTCCTATGGGGAAACATAAATTTTTTTTCTTATTTCGTTTATATCTATTAAAAAACAAAAATATTCCAAATGTCATGTATATGACCATATAGGTATTGAGACTAGCTATCTATAAAAAAAAATTGAGTAAAAAAAAAGATGGCTTTTTTGAAAAAAAAGAATTTTCATTGTTTATAAAAATGCCATATCATCCTTGATTTTTTGTAAAAAAATTTTTGAACTTGGCAGATCGAAAGAGTATCACCAACAGCATCGAATATGTACAGAATTATTTTCAAATATCCATAAAAAGACGAATTAGAACGATTTAAAAAGAAAAAAGTTTTCGATTTTTGAGAAACGAAATTTGAGGAGTCATTTTTGAAAAAAGCATAACACATGCAAGTTTGATGCTATCGAAAAATAAAAAAATACGTATACACTTTTTTTCCGAGTAGAATAATATACTATAATTTGAGCTGATTCGGAGAGATAGGTGCGGTCGGCCCGCATGATTTGAGATGAAATCGGTCATAGACACTCGGTTCATATATGACACAATAGCACAATTTTGTGTGCAAAGAACCTTTGTTTATGTATATTCTAAATGGCCGATGGGCAATATGACCGAAAAATCAAAAGAAAATGTAATGATTTAATTCGAATCTCTTTAATTATGGAAATTTAACTTGTAATAAATACTGTTTCTCCACGCTGAGATGCGGTTTTCGAAAATTTTGATTATTCCGCTTTAAATGCAACTCAAGCTCATAGAAAACAATTGAAACTTGAAAAAAGAACCTTTTTTGTTAATATAAATAAGTTTCTGAACCCATTAAAGGTGTTATAGCTGCATGTGCGCAAGGATACATAATAACTACTTTTTTAACACACCCAGCCATAAAGTACGTACTTTATCCCCGCCGAGCCGGGAATAAAGCGCTACATTAAATCCCTACCCCCACTCTAGTCCGCGCTGCTACGCGCATACGCCCTCGCCTTCGGCTCGGGCACAAACAGCGCGTGGCTCGGCGGGAACTAGAGTGAGGTTAGGGAGTTAATACGTAGCACTATTTTCCCTTTTCGGCGGTGAACGAGTACGAACTTTCTGGTAGATATGTTAAAAAATTGTATATTGCACGCGTGAATAAAGTGAGCCAGCGATTGCCAGCGTGTATGACGCCCTCGCTCCGCTCGGGCGTCGAACCATACGCGGGCATTTACTGGCTCACTTTATTCCCTAGGTGCATAATACACTATTACTTATATTACTTATTATACTGTTGCCCCACGCTGACATCCGATATTCGGAAATTTTGTTTAATCCCCTTTAAATGCACTTTAAAGTATTGACAAACATTCTATATTATAAAGAAATCCTTATTTGACAAGATAAACTTGTTATTAAGATAAGATAAGATAAGTGTTTATTTTTGTGCACTTAAAAAAATACAATTTACATACAATATTTTATATAATACATTAGTCATTAATTATCACTAATTTGTTATATCACAAGATCATCATTTGATTCTGTCATAATCATGATTGCTCATTTCTCGTTTGCTTTTTATGAATATCATTATACTCAGCAAAGTGAGCGTTTAACTCATCCGGAGAAAAAACCATGTAGCTCCTATAGAACCTTAGGCAGGAGTCAAAGTCTCTGGAATTCATTCCAAATATTTTTATTACAATCCAAAGCCTCAAAAATCCTATTGTGAATAAAAGTTTCACATACTTCAGCTGTGCACTACTCGGCTTCATCAGCCAGAGACTAGAACTCCTGCCATAGGTTATTGTGCCGCGTACGCCTATATCGTCGGCGAACTGCATCACGCTGACTGTATAGATGTTTCAGATCAGCGCCAACCCAGGGAGGTAAACCTTTTTTTTGGGCCGAAATATTTTAAGGGGATTTACCTGTATAAGACCAAAAATATAATTTCTTAATAGCATCATTTTTTTAATTTTCGCGCGTTTGGCTCGCAGTACCGCGCTGTGTCGTCCAGCACTACTGAGTAGTACTAACTGATAGTCAGCTGATCAGTCTCTGGCAGTCAGTTTTAGTGTTTACTTTTATTAATATAACATTCTAACTTGATAGTGCAGAATAGTAATTAAAAAAATGAATAAAAAGCTAATTTTTTAACCAGATAAGTATTTTCATTTTATAAGTAATCTAAATATTGGAAAGAATATATTACTTTGTGTTATACTTATTCGTTTTTCAGCAAAACCAGTATAAGGGACAATCAGTAAACAATACATAATTATTGAAACAATTCTGAATATGAAGGCATCACATCAAGGAAGTGACTAGACTTTTAAAAGGTTAGTCTTAGTATGTACACAAATTATTTAATCTTTGAATCGTATTTTTTACAGGATACACAAGTTTTGAATGATATGTCTTATGTCATAATAGTTACTTTAGTAAATAAAAACGTTATAGAATTGTTTCAGGTATGTTAATAACCGATATTGTGAGATTAATACACTTTAACTTTAACTTGATATTGCTCAACTTTGTATTTTTAGATCGTACGCCCAGGCTCCTCACCAGTCAAAAGCATAAAAAAATATTCTTCCAGGGCTTAAATCATTCGTAATTCATTCAGTTAGTGGATGATGCTAATTATAATACATCAAATTTTTTTTTTTTTTTTGAACGTCGCCATGTTTGTGCTCCCATGTGGTGCTAATCGACGACGGGGGTCTGCGGTGTGTTTGTAAACAAAGCACATGTAATTTTTACAGAGGTGTTTGTATCAATCGTCAGAGACTAGGATTCAAACCCGGGTCACCGGCGTGGGAATCCGACACTCTACCGACTGAGCCGCCGCAGGCCCCTCACACATCAAATTATGATTAACATGTAACTAATGTACGATCAATAGAAAAATATGTGATTTTTCAACTTTATTTGTTAGATACAGAAAATAGCTTCAGAAAATTGTGCAAGTGAGAATAATACAATCTAAATAGCTTTATTCACTAGTTGAATGTAATTCAAGTTTTTTTAAGCCCTGGTAGACCTAATATCATGCACATGGGTAGTGTAGAGCCTGCGTGTACGAAAAAATCGTACTGGTCATTTATACACCATATTTCATCGATAATGGTACTTTTATCTGATCAATTATGTTAAAATAGTATATTTACTTGTAGGAAATAAAATTTATAATATGATTTATAATAATTACTTTTTTTTACAACTAAAAAATAAAAGAAATCTGTTTTAGGTATGTTATCCCCTGAAGGTGGGTCAATCTCGTCGATGACTTTTATCAGATTGTGACTAAGATTTTCTAGTCTGTCATCAACTTTATTGTTAGAACAACTGATGGCTGACCAATCAAAAGATGAAACGAGGGATAAAAGCTCCTCCTGTTTGTTAGATTTGAAGTCTCTGTATTTGAATCTGGTAAGATTAGGACGCTTAAGGTGGCAGACCACCATTAAAATCTGAAACAAAAAAATTAATTAAGAATTTTTATTTTGATATTTAATTTAATAAGGGTTTTTTTCCTGAAAGTATACATAAAAACCTACCAATTTGTATATTTTTTACCTTCGTTGGACCTTCTATGCCTCCATGGCAAACCAGACTGTTTTCGAAGACTTTAAGCACTGTCCGTAAGATTCCAAGTCTACGCATGGATGGATTGGGCTAAAAATTTATGGAGATACTCATTATAGTAGTACTTTTAATATGAGCGTCGGAATTTTGATTTGAACGAGTAGAAGTATTTTTTTATATGAACATTGTCAATATAACACTTATTTTTTAATAATTTTATCACTTTTATAGATGTAAAAAAATTTCTACTCGTTCAAATCAAAATCCCTACGCTCATATGAAAAGTACTACTATAATGAGTATCTCCATAAATTGTGAGCCCAATCTGTCCATGCGTTCACTTGGAATCTTACGGACAGTAAGCTGAAATTAATAAAAACAACATTTAGAGTTATTTAACAATTAAGTTACATGTTCTAATAGATATAATTTATACTCATCTTATCAATTGCAACTACTTTTTTCTTCTTTTCAATGTAGCAAACAAACATTTGCAGCAGTGTACATCAATATTTTCTGGTGCGTGGAGTCCCATGAGTCTTCCTCCTCCTTGAATAACCTGAAATGAAAAAAAAAAACACAAAAATGAATAAATTGAGTAAACTGTACTTATCGTACTAAACTTTTGAGCGACACTTTCACACACTTCACTCAACTGCTTATTTATTTCATAAAAAGCCGATAGGGCAACTGGCTTGCATAGGTCCATAATCCCACAAAAAGTTGAAAGGCCAGCGTGTCCATGTCCAAGTGCACGAGCAGACAGCACAGATCTTCTGTTCACTTCATATGCATTTCCTTTGGCTTCTACTTTGTTGCTGGAGTTGATCGCTGCTATTTCACCACACTTTGAGCACACAATATCTATTTTGAAACCAAGACCTTGCACACCAGATTCACTTAATTGAACACTGCCATGGCACTGATTACAACACAGAACACTTCTAAGTTTAGAAAATAAAATTGAAGTGTCAATGATTGTGTTTGTTGTATCACTGGTGTCTCTAGCACTAGCTGTGTTTTGGAGTTTCCTCGCTGAGCTGGTGGATAGTCTTGGCTTCTTTTGTGAATCTTCCTTTTTTATCTCTTTTAGAAGACATTTTCACTACACTGATTTACACACATTCACAAATTGTCAAATGCAATTAAAACACTGTATAAGTTCAGTAGAATAAAAATATTAGCTGTGTTTACTAACAGGTGGTTTGTAAATATAAAAGCAAACTGTCAAAAGTAGCAAAAATGAACGGGTAAGGTTAGTTAAAAATTCGATCTGATTTATCGACCTTTATCTCAAACGCATGTAAGTTCAACTATTCACCTGTAGTGGCGCTGAAGGATTCTAGCCTTTAAATTGGTTCCAATTATATTATATTTTATTGCTTTATAACTAAATAAAATAATCAATCAAACATTTAGTTATAAATAATAATAAAATAAATAATAATTGATAAAATACCGAATTTACGCAAAATCTGCAAAAAAGCTGTCTCAGTATTTATATTGTAACTTTAAAAGGAATTATGATATCTTAAAATGGTTTTCGGGAGCTTATTCTACGGGAAATTTCCTATAAATAAGGTAAATAAAAAAAAAAACTATTTTTTGACAATTTAAAGGTGGTTTGCCCCCTTAAATGACTGAAAAATCATTTCAACGTCAAGGCCACCATCATGTTGTTCGCATTCAGCACTACATCATTGTCGTCAACAAAAATCACACCAATCCATATATGAGAAACCTTGACGTGGTGAGTTCCGCCATCTTCCACTTATTTTAAATTTAAATTATTATTATTCTATGACCGAATTCTGTCGAGTAGGCTGATAAGTTCTCGACAAGGTCAGAGTTAGTGGTAAATGGGATCCCTAGAGACCTCCAGATTAGTGCCATAAAAATAGGTAGTTTTTTGCCTTCTTGGATACTGCACAAGATGTACTCAGGGATACCTGGTTTACCTTCATCTTGGTTAGTTGAGGTTGAACATCAGACAGATGCCTTAAGGGGTCCGAAAGTCAATTGAGAATTAAAATTTCCCGCCCTGATTGTTACCGACCGAGTAGTGAACAAGTATTTATAATTATAAAAATACTTATATTTAGACAAAACCCTGTTTATTCATCAAAGACTAAAATTCTTACAATTGCATGTACATGTATAGTTGTAATAATTAAAATTTCAGTCAGTATTATGTATTTGTTATCTTACATTTAACATTCAATTATTGCATTTCTTATGTATTAAATAACATTATTCGCTGTAACAGTTCGTCAGTTTATAAAATCTAAATATAATTAACTAGTCATAGTCAGATTGCACATCACAGAACATGCTTCGTCAAATACATAAAATAAAATAAATAAAATAAAGATAACATAATACGATAAAAATAAAAAGAATACATACACACACTTCACTAAATTTTTGCGTATAACTATCACGGCGAAAAATTAAAAACACACTCATTCATATGACACTCTTACAATTCACGCTAATAAATACATTCACACTTAACACTTAACATATTTAATAAATAAATAAATTAATAAATAACTAAGTCAAATAAATAAATAAGTTAGATAAATAATTAAATAAAATAAATAAATAAATAAATTTAAATAAATAAATAAATAAATAAATTTAAATAAATAAATAAATAAATAAATTTAAATAAATAAATAAATAAATTTAAATAAATAAATAAATAAATTTAAATAAATAAATAAATAAATAAAATTAAATAAATAAATAAATTTAAATAAATAAATAAATAAATAAAATTAAATAAATAAATAAATTTAAATAAATAAATAAATTTAAATAAATAAATAAATTTAAATAAATAAATAAATTTAAATAAATAAATAAATTTAAATAAATAAATAAATTAAACAAATAAATAATTTAAATAAATAAATAACCCAAATAAATATCCGAGTCAGATTCGGAATACACAGAGATGAACAAAAGTTCACCTCTGTACATTCCCGTCATGTAATTATTTAAGGTGCCTGCCTAACGCCGTTTTAAATTTACAAAAAGATGGCAGGCACCTCACACTGCTTGGGAGCGAATTTCAGAGGTGCGCACCTTGAATTCTAAACGAGAATAGGTCCTTCTCGGTGCGCGACCCCGGAACCGAGAGCTCTTACGTACCACCCCTACTTGAAGTCCTGGCCTGGTTTTTTTCAAAGAGGGAAGTAAGATATGGTGGCTGCCGCATGACAACCGCTTTGTAAAACAGCAGCCCCATAAAATACTCCCTCCTTACCTTCAGATCTAACCAGTCCAGTTTTTCCCTGTAGATGGTGATATGCTCATCACGCCTAACACCACATATGTATCTCACATACGAATTCTGTAAACGTTGTAGTCGTGTCTGAAGCTCCCCTGACACGTCAAGAAGAACCACTGAGCAATAGTCTAAGTGAGGTAGTACCAGTGCACATGCCAGCTGCTTCCTCAGTATCTCTGTGGTACATGAACGGAATAATTTTAAACTATACAGAGCTCTATTTACTTTCCTACTGACCGCATTCAGTTGCGGCTTCCATGTCAACCTTCCGTCCATCACCACGCCGAGGTTGGTGACTGTATCGACAAAGGGAACGTGTACGCCGGTCTGTATCTCAATGCCTTGCAAGTCAAGGTTCTGAACCTGTTTGATGTTATGATCAGATCCGAAAATAATCGCTTTTGTCTTGCCGACATTGAGGCGCAGGCCAGCTGACGATGCCCAATTCGACATTGCTCGGGCTGCAGCCGACATGCAACCGATGCCATCACAAAGACCTTTCAGGGTCAATTGAGTGTAGGTTTGCAGATCGTCAGCGTAAAGTATATGTTCTACACCATCTAAGTCTAGTGCGTCTTGTAAGTCGTTTATGTACAGGCTGAAAAGCAGGGGTCCCAGGACTGAGCCCTGTGGAACGCCAAGATTGGTGGTTAGCCAACCTGAATCCCCTTTTGTGTTTGTGACGACTTTCTGTCGTCTCCCCATTATATATGACTTAAGCCACAGGAGAACACTCCTGGTGAATCCCATGCGCATCAGCTTACGCAGCAGTTTAGTGTGTGAGATGGTGTCGAATGTTTTGCTAAAATCAAACATCAACAAAATAGTCAATAGTTTTTTGTTGTGTTTAATGCCTGATCTTATGTCTTCCGTCAGTTTTAGTAGTGCTGTCTGTGTACTGCGATGCTGTCGAAAACCAGTCTGCATTGGGTCCAAAGTGTTGTTTTCTCGTAAAAAGTCAGTTATTTGGTCGTGTACTATTTTTTCCAGGACCTTAGAAAGGAAACTCAGTATGGCAATTAGTCAGAAATCTGACAACGTAGATAGGACAGCCTTCTTCTTCAAAGGCGCCAATTGAGCTCCCTTCCAAGTTCCCGGAAAAATGCCACTGGACAGAGAGGAGTTAAAGATCTTAACAATATGATCTCCCATAAACGGAAGAGCCTTAGCCACTATACTTTGGGGGATGCCGTCTTTTCCTCTGGCCTGCGATGAGAAATGGGCAACAGCCAGGACCACGTCCGAGAAGCTGACTTCTCGGAAAACAAAGCCGTCATTACTGGCAGTGGTCAAGACGTTGTCAAGAGTTTGTAGTATGACATTAAATGGGGAATAATAAGAGTACTTTCTATGATCTTTATAAATACAAAAGTCATTTCACCTTTTACTTTTTCGACCATATTGCCCATCGGTCATATAGAGTATGCATAACAAAAGGTACTTTTAATAACAAATTGTGCTATTGCGTCGTGTATGAGACGAGCGTCGGTACAATTGACACAGAAAATTAAATGAAAAACCTTAATTTTCCTATTCGCCGTAAGACAGTAAATGAGGAATAATAATAGTACTTTCAATGAACTTTATTAATAACATGTTTATATTGTCAAATAAGATTTTCTTTATAAGATAGAATATTTTTCCAGTTTAAAATGCATTTACAGTGGATAAGACCAACATTTTCGAAAATTGCATGTGAGCGTAGGGCAACAGTATAACAATTTAAAATTTTCGTATTTTTACCTAAATTTAAAAATATTTATTAAGTATCCTTGCACACAGGTTGCAATAACGACTTTTATGATTTCAAAAACGTATTTATATTGTCAAGGTTTTGAGGTGCATTTGAGGGGGTAAAATGTAAATTACTAGATTTGATTTTTTTTTCAGTAAAGCAGCATAGCGTACCAACAAAAGCAAGATCTCAGTCAACTGCTCACGAGAAAAGAATAAGTTTTAGTCAAAGGGATGACATCTAGAAAGATATTCAAATCTATTAATGGTATGTAAACTACTTTTAATTCTAAGCGTATGATTTTTCTATTTGATACTAAAGTAACAGTAATTTCTTTCAGGTTACATTTGGTATGCACTGTATGATTGTGATGATTAAATCAAGTTTTGTATTTGAAAACAGCTGCTGAGGTGTGTCAAAATATAATAGTGGACTGAGATGTGATGTTTGAAGAAATTGTAACATTAGTGAAGTGTAACTTTAAATGCAATTTTCTCATAACTATGTTTTTAGAGCTTGTGCGTAACCTGGATACGGAAACGATGCATGGATTTTGATGATCCAGGTCTTAAAATGTTCCTTTTGAATGTTATTTTGACCTGAAGCTATTTAGAAACCTCTAAGAATTGATTATCATGTGAGTAGTCTAAGTGTGAAAAAATGACAATTTTAATAATAATGATAAATTTTTGGCTTTCAGGTCTTCAAAAAATTTAAATAAATTAAATTTAATGTCTCTAACTAGTTTCAGTCCAAAACGACATACAAGAGTAACAATTTAAGACCAGCATAACCGCAATCCATGCATCGATTGAGTAAGTAGGTGAGACAGACAACCAAAAATGTTCATTGACTCATATTTCCTCCTGTAAGGGGAAGAGTCTCATCAGGGATGATTTTTGTAGAAAATTTATTCAAATTTAAGTATCTACTCATATTTATATTATAATTATTTTCCTATTACTTTTACACATGGAAATCTTTAAAAAAGTGCTATAGGTATTATACCCCCTTAAAGCGGAATAAATGAAAATTTTCGATAATTGCATGTCAGTGTGGAGCAACAGTATTACAAGTGTAATGTACGCACACTAGCGTACGTTGTCACACAGACATGAGGATCTCATGTCTGCTGACAGCAGCGCAAAGCGCTGACACGAACAATCCTTATTTCGCGCAACTTCTCGCGCGAGAGATGAGCGCGTCTCTGGACAGACGCATACAGGTAGTTGTTGAGGACCCGCGAACCTGTAAGCACACGAGCAGATCGCGACAGACACCTCTCTTCTCGAGTCGACTAATAAACGAACATCAACCCTATCCTTTGTCTTTTCTCTCGAACGTCCCAACCTCATCGATACTCGACACTTAACTGTGCCGAGTAAGACACGCGACGAACCCCACGCACCGCGTCTATTTCTCTCTGTTACACTGATATCCCTTGTGTGTTTCGCGTGTGAGGCACACGGACTGTTCGCTGAGTGGAAAGTGATTCAAGTTATTCATCGGTGGTTAAAAACCGCTGAGCGATTCGAGAGACAGGAAGGAAGGACGTACAGAAGGTTGTTTTTCTTCCCTCAATCCAAGGAGAGATAGGAAGAATGTCTAGTTGCCGGCTTGCCATCCTCTTCACGATCGCCTTAATGTAAGTACCTGTGCATACTAAATTATATATTGTCCCCCGTTGGGTTGTACGTGCCCGGAAATTTTTATTTACGGAAAAATTACCAGTGTAGTAACTGAGCCTCCTAATCCGATTGTTCGGATTGTTTGAATTCTTTCTGTCGTAAAATATCTTCTCGTATTTTTCGTTTTTCTCATCCTCTCGCAAAATTAGTATATCGTTCTGCAAGCAATATGTCCCTGTCAAACCTTTTCTGGCGTAAAACTGACAAGAATAAGCAACCGCCATCAGAAGTGCCGAGCAGAAGCTCGAGTGAATATAATTTAAGGGAAAATTTAGACACAAAATTATGATACTGCACACAAAAATCACGTAACTTGGGACACGAACGCTACACAACGCACATTTTATACACCGCAACAATCACCTGACTCGGCAGAAGACCCACAGACTGATAGAACTATTCCGGCTGTTGTGCGAAGCGGCGCGCAGCACGGCCGCGTTCCGGTGCTTTTTGATTCGCCTACTTCCGAGCCGCGCGTTAAGGGGCTTACTTTTTCACAGGCTCTGAACCTGATTCCAAGTATTAACGGGAACCCGGAGAAACTAAATTTATTCTGCTTAGCTGTACGCCAAATCAGGGCAAATTTCAGGCCTGATTTCGAGTCTTACATTCTCTTAGCATTAGCAGGCAAACTGTCGGGCCGCGCGGGAGATGCATTTTCGGCTCAATTATTGAATTATGACACAGTAGAAAAATTATTAGCCGATTTAATTTTGTAATACAGTAACGTGGCGTTAGCGGATGACATTTTAACGCAAATTAAAATAATAAATCAGCGACCAGGCGAAAAAGCGGGTGATTATGGGCTTAGAGTGCAAAGGCTTTTAAATCAATTAAACACTATTTTCGACTCGGCACCAGATCTTGAATGTGGCGATCGTGAATTACGGAAACGAGGAGCGAGCCTTAATGCTCTTCAAAATTTTATGTTTGGTCTCACACATCCTTTAGACCATCAAGTACGCAGCGAACGCCCAAAGAACTTAAATGAGGCTATCAGGTTGGCAATTAACTTCGAATGCAAACAGAGCACTCGTTTGGCCATTGCGCAAATCGCGGCACAACCTCCCATGGCCGCCCCCAAAGTTAATTTTTTGGCGACTCAGCACCCTCCACACGTATCTCACATATCCGACTTCGAGGACAGACTCATTGAAAGAATCGCGGCGAGTATTAAATTAGCGTCAGCGGCGCCCGCGGCAGTAAAGTGCAGTCACTGCGGCTCAGCGGCGCACAGTGTAGATAATTGCAAAAAGAAAAAGCGCGACGCGTTAAAATGCAGCTACTGCGATAAATCGGGGCACGAATACACGAGCTGCTTTGCTCTGGAGGGAGATATAAGAACCAAGCGCCAGCGCTCAAAGAATACAGATTATCGTATTGATAACAGGAACAATCGTGGCGGCTCCAATAATTATAATAGGGGGCGCAATAATTATAATAACAAAAGTAATTATAACAATGGCAACCAAGGGTATAACCGGCGCTCAGATTATCACGATCGCGACCGCGACTATTTCGACAGAAATAAAGACACGAGAAGATCAGATGACGCTGCTCAATATGGTGCAAACGCAGGAGAAGATAAAAACGAGCAGCCTTTAAACTCGTAGCGTGCTCGGTGCAGTCCTCAGGTGCCGAGCAGGCTGGCTCGCCTGATAAGGGCGAACCAGTGCCGCTCCGTACAGTTTATATAAGATTTGCGAGCATTGGGCGTAAGCCGCCTGTTGTGATTTTAAAAAGTGCAGACTTAAAAAATACAGAAGCCAGCTTTCATGTAGACACGGGTGCAGAAATATCCGTAATTAAATTGAATTCATTAAACGCGAATAAACATATCAGGAAGGATAATATTCTTGCAATTACAGGAGTCGTTCCCGGCCAATGCCGGACGTTAGGGAAAGTTTTTGTGGTCGTTTATGGCCGTTTGTGCGAAATGCACGTTGTCCCCGACAGTTTCCCCATTGATACAGAGGGACTGATCGGTTGGGACATTATTGAAAAGCACGGAGGCCGTATTGATGCCGTTCAGAAGTACGTAATCTTAGATTTTATCACGATTCCATTTATGCAAGACGAATCCTTTTTTATACCTGCGAAATCGCGTTGCATTATTTATGCAAAAGTTAAAAATATTGACATGGAAGTTGGCTGGGTCCCATTACAGGATATTGGGCCAGATTTATTGTTTGGCAATTTTGTAGCACAAAATCACAGCGGCGTATTATATGCTGAATGCATAAACATTGGTAATGAGCCGGCTACAGTGCAGGTGCCGCAAGTCAAACTAATACCATGCGAGACTACTAAGCTATATGATATCCTTGATGTCGGTGAGGACGACAATATAGAGATAAAAAATCGGATAAAAATCATGCGAGCAAAAGGGCAAGATAAATGCCATAAGCCAATTCACGTGGCAGAAAAAAATAAATTGCTCGAAAACAATCCAGACCTGCGCAAAGAGCACATCAACACAATCATGAACTTAGTGGATACGGAGGGGTGTGTAGAGCACGAGATAGTGCATGTTCGCGAATTAATTACGGAATTCGCTGGGGTTTCCGGGCTTGAAGGAGAACCGCTGCCAGCCACGAATTTACTCACACATGAAATCAAGCTCACGACTGATAAGCCGTTCCGAGCCAAGCGATTTAGATATCCACCGGCGCTGAGCGAGCAGATTCAAAAAGCGGTTAAAAAATTAATTGAACATGGAATTATTGAGCCCTCTGACTCTCCGTACTCTAGCAACCTCTGGGTGGTGCCCAAAAAACCAGATGCACTGGGCAATAAAAAATGGCGGCTTATCACTGATTTTCGGTCTTTAAATGAGATCACGGTGGGCACTTGCTTTCCCCTTCCATTTACGAGCGATATACTTGAAACGCTTGCCTCAGCCGAAATGATCACGACAATGGATTTAAAACAGGGTTTTTGACCAAATACCCATCTATCCAAATTCGGCTCAATATACTGCATTTGATGCACCACTTGGGCAAAATTCATTTGAACATCTGCAGTATCGGAGAGTTGGCATGGGACTAAAAGGCGCAACTGACGTCTTTTCAAAAGCAATGGCAATGGCCATGGCAGGATTGCAGGGTAAAGAAGTCGCCATATATTTGAATGATTTCATGATCCCCGCGAAAAATCTTGAAGAGCATGGCATTCGCTTCAGGCGAGTCATGAGAAGATTTTTAGACGCCAATCTCACGGTCGAACCCAAGAAGTATCAGTTTTTGAAACGTGAGGCTTCTGTCCTCGGATCATAGTGGGGGGAGGCAAGATACGGACAGATCCTAAGAAGCTTGAGGCAGTGGAAAAATACCCGGTGCCGACGAATGCGAAAAAAGTCAAACAATGGCTTGGCTTTGTTGGGTATTACAGAAAGTTTATATCCAAGTTCGCAGGAATCGCGCGGCCACTGGCAACACTGCTGCGCAAAGGCGTCAAGTTTGAATGAGGAGAGGCACAGCAGTCAGATTTTGATGAATTGAAAAGGATCTTGAGCAGCGAGCCAGATCTAGCTGCACCAGATTTTTCCAAGCCATTTATTGTCACGTGTAATAGCTCCGATTACGTACTTGGGAAGGTGCTTAGCCAAGGAATCATCGGCTCAGATACTGCATGCGCCTTTGCGTACAGACCACTCAAAGGGAGTGAATTACGATACATCACGTACGATAAGGAGTTGCTGGCGATCGTATTTGCGAAAAACCAGTTCAGACCTTATCTATACGGCAGGAAATTCACAGTGGTTACAGATCATGAGCCGCTCAAGCACTTTCATACCACTAAAAAACCAGACATCCGTTTTAATAGATTAAAAGCTGCATTGCGTGGCTATACATTTGACATAGTTTATCGGCCGGGCATCATAAACTCGAATGCTGATGCACTATCACGCAATCCCGTTTTGGCAGAAGGAGAAGAGAATCCCGAGCGCCCAAGAACGGAGCTTTATGAGCTTGCAGATGCGCAAGAAGAAGGGGACAGCGAGGCCGAGCTGGACCAGCCACCAGCAAGAATTTTTGCCTCACGAGCCATAAAGGAAAAAGGCATCGACAAAGACAGAAAAATCCAACAAGTCAGATCAGACTCAGAAACATCTGATAAAATAAAAACTTGCAAGAAGAACCACAGGAGCAGTTCACTTCTATATAAGCAAGGTGATGTGTTAGCGGTGAGAAATACCAAAGATGTCTTTTTTTTATGCTTGACTACCGGCGATATTTTCAGAGAAGACGGGCTGATAAACATACGCTGGCTGACGCAGCTCGAAGGCAAGGAAGACATTTATAAGCTTGACTACACAGACGAAATACAACTCGCCTGTGTAATGACAAATGTGGATATAGAGGCGGCTGGAAAAAATAAATTTCGGCTGGGCCCGCATGAACGTGGGAAAATTTTAGACATCCTACGTGCTTCTATCGAAGCATACAAGATAGTCAAGCCTACAGAAGCACCGGCTACAGATATAATACAGTCACTCACAAAAAATACGGGTACTTCAAATTACAACTCTGTTACTCCTGAATTAAGGAAAGCAGAAAAACCCAAATACACCAAGGAAAAAAAAACACACCAACTGCAGCCGTTGCGGAAGCTCTCAAAGCGCAGCGCAGGCTGGCGAAAGCGATCAAACCACAGTCGCTTAATCGCTCACTGCCTCAATTTAATTTCACACCAGAGAGTGAAATCGCTCCAAATCAAAACATGCCGCCTTTAGAAATCATAAGTGTGCAGCCCGGAGTTATGGACACTGCTGAAATAGTGCAAATAGCGCCCCCAAATTTGCACAAAAATTCTAATATACCAGAAAAATCGGTGGACAGCTGCCCCTCACACTCTCGAGAGCAGGAACATAACGGCGAGCCTCGCACGCCAATTAAACAAATCTTGCCAGATTTCACAAAGAAATTACGTGCAAGGCTAATTGTCGATATACAAGAGCGCGACATTAAAGGGAGAAATGGCGTGCAGATAAATGTATGGGAAGCCGACACATAGCCCGGCAGCACACCCGACTTCAATCGTCTTGAACGCAAGAGCTCTGGTGGCAAAACGCCAGATGCACAGAGAGCACGGTGCGAGTCGCCGACGCTTGACGAGAAGAATTCTGATACTGATATCAGTATGCAGATAATACCTCAGACGAGAAAAACGTCACCGCTAGATCAAACTAGCGAAGCTGCGAGCCATCTCCCACATGAAATAAATGCACCCGCATCAATACCAATAATAGATTTAAGAGAGACACAGGGAGTTTTCTCTAGAAAAATCATTACGGAAAAGCATGAAAATGCTCTAAGAATAGCAAGGGAAATCGAGAATAAAAGTAAGGCAAAACTTACTCCTACCGCAGATATGGAGAGGGAAGAGCAATCGGAAGAAAATTAATTTCAGGACATTGGGCCGTATGAACAAGGAAATACAGATGACTTTGCATATGTGCCTCGAAACACCAATGACTCAAAATTTGCTTCTGATAAGCTGCCATCAGCTGAGTCACATTATAGAGGCGATATTCTAACTTACGAGCCGAGAGAATGGTGCGCCGACCCGCACGCGACCTTAGTTCGCAGCGACGATATACCGTCACAGCCACCCGGCAACTGCTTGTTTTACTCCTTGATAAAAGTCAAACAGCTGAGCATATCAGCTGTGGGATTACGCAAGCTTGTGCTTCACTCTCCAGCGCTACTGATATACGGAGATGCAGAGGAAGCGCGAGAGCATTCACCAGCACTTAAGCAATGGGAATGTAGATTTTTGGCACATTATAGTAAACACCACTGAACACTATATACATGTGCACATGAATGAGGATCACTTCACCCCCTATATTCGAACAGATGCAGAAACAGATGCAGAGAGCATAGATAATGGGAAAAATTATTATGGTGGCAATGAGTCAGATAAAGGCTCAAGACAACCCCCCACAAATGGAAAAGAAAACAATTCTATCGAAGATAATTTTGAATCGCCTTCAAGCAAAGAGCCACACTCCGGCTCTCACTCTGCAATACATGCACAAAACTCCGGCAGCGTGCAACCGGACGCGCGCAGCGCACGAGAGGCAGGCATTCTCGCACGCGCGCACACAGACGCGCTTGAACGGTGTCTCGTTGTCAATGCAAGGCCACCTCGCGAGAAGCCGCCGTGGGCTCTGCTGGGCGATGAAGAGCCATCTCGGTTCGCAAAGTTAAAAGCGTTTGATCAGCACCCTTTTAAATACAAAGAAAATATTGTCTATCTGTTAACCACCGACCACTTTTTCGATACTGAAATATTACAGGCATTGAGGGAACGGAGATATATAAGTACCAATGAGATTGCCAAAATACATCACAAAATTGCCGACGTGCATGTATCGCAATGTAGAGACATCAAATTGCTGGGACTTTTTGTCAAAGTTAGCATTAATGACAAAGCATTTAAGTCCAATTTAAATAAATGCTTGAAAACATTAAAAAATCAGATTTGTTGTCAAAACATAAAAAGTCTTGGTATAATAAAAGATTTGGCCATTTTATCTATGTCTGAATGGACCACCTTCATTGATTTGTTTAAAAATCAAATGGAAGGACTGCCGCTGATAGCGGTTTTGTTTTTAAACAACTTGCCTATTCCTCCTGTAATAGATCGCTACAGACTGATCAAAGAGTATAACGAAGCAGCGATCGGTGGGCACAGAGGCATAAACAAAACTTTCAGCATAATCGCCAAAGACTATTATTGGCGCAACATGCGTGTAGATATACGCCAGTTTGTGCTAGGATGTGTAGAATGCCAGAAAAATAAGCTTGTACGGGTAAAAACACGACTACCACTAGTAATAACAGACACGCCGTCCAAACCCTTCCAGAAAATGTCTATGGATTTTTATGGTCCACTTAAAGACTCGGAAGAAGGTTACAAATACATTCTTATATTGCAGGATTGCCTAACAAAATACACCATCCTAATTCCAGTTATGCGTGCGAGCGCGGAAGAAGTCGCACGCGCATTCACAGAGCGAGTCATTTGCTATTTTGGACCACCCGCGGCACTGCTAACAGACCAGGACACGCACGTCCAAAATAGCCTGCTGAATGAATTTTGTCATATCTTTAGGATAGACAAATACTGCACCACGGAATACCACCTGCAGATGAATGGCGGCATTGAGCGCATGCACCATACACTGACGGAATATTTAAAGAAATACACGGAAAATCGCAAGGACTGGAGCAAATGGGTGCCTATTTGTCAGCACGCCTATAATTGCACAACGCACGATTCTTCAGATTTTGCTCCACACGAACTCGTATTTGGACAAAAACCACGCACACCTTCAAGCTTTCCACCAAAAGAAAATTTTCTTATGTATGGAGATTATATGGTTGACCTAATTAACAACCTCTCCGAAATACAAATACTGGCTGCCATGAATTTGGTCCAGGCCAAATTTAGATCTAAATATTATTATGACAGAAAGCTGAATGTGCAGTATTTTAGAGTCGTTAAAGAGCCACAAATGGGCAAATACGACCGTGACTATGAGGGCCCCTATGAAATTATTAGCACTGACTATACGTATAAAAAGGCAAAAATAAGAAATGACAACATTACTAGAATTATCAGTTTAGATAAACTTAAAAGGGCCACAACGATAAAAGATCCGCCACAACAGGTAGCCACTCAAGAAGTTGAGAGTGACAGTGAGGATGAACCATAGTCCTTTTTTCTTATTTTTGTGGCCCCCCTGAACGTAATAAGTTTAGGCGTAGCAAAAGAAAATCTCGATAAACTTATTCAAATGCTCAAGATTACACCAACATAAAGAAGTCAAATTTTTTTTAACTCAAGTGTAGAAGTACCCTTTCAAAGGAAATCAAACGACAAAAAAAATCAATCAAGTTAAAAAGGCAAAATTATTTAAACGCCAACAATATAGATGGAAAAAGTCAAATTGATATGTATCCAATTTTATATAATAAATTAGTCACACTTTTGTAATCAAAATAATGTATAATCTAAATATAGTATAATCAAATCGACAATATAAACGAAGGAAAGGAGAGAGAGACACACATACTTTTGTATACACAGCGATTATCTAACACACAACATTACACGTACACACACACGTCATAGAGCCACTGAGGCAGTGGCGCGGCCCCTTGAACGTGTAACGTACGTACACTAGCATACGTTGTCACACAGACATGAGGATCTCATGTCTGCTGAGAGCAGCGCAAAGCGCTGACACGGACAATCCTTATCTCGCGCAACTTCTCGCGCGAGAGATGAGCGCGCCTCTGGACAGACGCGCACAGGTAGTTGGAGAGGACCCGCGAATCTGTAAGCACACGAGCAGATCGCGACAGACACCTCTCTCTCCGAGTCGACTAATAAACGAACATCAACCCTATCCTTTGTCTTTTTTCTCGAACGTCCCAACCTCATCGAGACTCGACACTTAACTGTGCCGACTAAGACACGCGACGAACCTCACGCACCGCGTCTATTTCTCTCCGTTACACAAGTAAAAATTTTCAGAACTTAAGAGCTTCGAAGTAAGTCATTACATTTTCTTTTGCATTTGTGACCATATTGCCTGTTGGTCATTTAGAATATATATAAACAAAGGTTCTTTTAGTAAAAACTTGTGCTCAAGTATAAAACGAGCGTCTATAGAAGTGACACAGAAAATGAAACGAAAAACCCTAATTTTTCATTTCACTGTAAGGCAGTAAATAGGGAATAATAAAAGTACTTTCTATAAATTTTATTGGTTTAATAAAATATGTATATTGTAAAATAAGGTTTTCGTTATAAGATAGAATGAATTTTCATTAATTTAGAGTGCATTTAAAGTGGAATAAATCAAATTTTTAAAAAATCACATGACTGCTTGGGGCAATAGTATGACAACTCAAAATTTTTGTTCTCAGCAAGATTCAAAGGTACTTAGTTGTTGAGTGTATTTACACATATATTATTATGAAATGCCATTTTTTATACGATTCACCATAGAAATCTACGCCCCATTCCGACCCGATTTTCGGATGTTAATCCTCAGCAATGAAAAAATGATTAATTTCGTATTTACAATAGTTATTATATGATTATCTGAAACATAAATATATAAGAAATAATTATAAATCAAAAAAATTTTGGTTGATGCACGGAATCGAACTGGCGACCTCGAGACTGCTGTGCTGATGCTCTAACCACTTGACCACATGGACCTGTTACTTGCGTAACTTCAAAGCATATATTAATGTTACACGTTAAAGTTCACGTTTATATTTATATTATTCGTAGGTATTTGTATAATGTCTAATACCTTCCTTTTTACGAAAAGATTTATATAATTAAAATGTGGAATAATTATCAAGGAGATAAGAAATACTGACACGATTCCTATCATACCGATGCAATTTTTTGTATATATCTTTTGAATCTTTTCTTCTCTTTTATACTGATAGAATAAAAAAATATTTATCAAAAACATGAAAGAACTAACCCGATTCCTACCTTACCGGCTTTTAGTTTTCTAATTTTCTCTCATCATTGAACTTCAAATTCATATCACATATCTCTTCAGTTAAATTTTTAAAAGTTTTTATTAATTATTGTAGGAGAAAATGGATTTAAAATATACAAGGTATAGTTATATATTTTTATATTTTTTAATTTAGTTATCTCAAACAATTAACAATAAAATTTCATTAAAATTGAAAGAAAATTTAATTTTTCATTTCATTCAAAATTTACCAAGAAACAAAAACTATTCATTTAAGGGGATGACAGTTACCGACAGCAGATTCCTACTGTCCCACGCATATTTTATGCTATTTATTTATTTATTTATTTCTTTATTTAAATAATAATGATTTGATTAACATAAAACTAAATATTATCCTTTTCGTTTGAGAACAATAAATATTAATAAATATTGTAAGTCCCTAAAAAGTACCTATCGACTTTTTTAAGGAAATGCGAAAACAATTATTGATGTCAGAATATAGATAACTTTTAGTGAAATCTGATTTATTTATAGCTGAATAATAAATAAGGAGATATGAATTATCCACAGTAATTAACTTTGTAATTAAAATTGTAATAATAACAACCATAATAATAATCACAATAATAATAACTAAATTAATAAAAATAATAGTATCAATATTAATTAGTAGATGACAGGAAATACTAGTTAGATTCCAACGTGTTACCCGCCACTTTTCCTTACTTACAAAAAATTAGGAATTCAGGCGGGATTCAGGTACGGATATCCTTAGTTTTACGTCAGAATCATAAGATCAAAAAAAAAGCGCGGATCTCAGAATATCAGATAGAATTCAGGCACGGATTCCGCGAGTCCCATTCAATACGATGAAAAGACCGGGAAACCGTGTCTGAATCGGAGCTGTCTTCCGTTGGTCTGAAAATCGGGTCAGGATCAGGGCTAATCGCGGGGACACTCTTTGAAATTCCTGTACGGGAAAATGTTGCACCAGGAAAATTATGTACTTTGTTATTTTGAGTTATGTTAGGGCCTCTTTTTAAGCCTTTAGAATTTTCATTGGGCTTTAGTATATGTTCTTTGACACCCGCTGGTACTATTTACTGTGCTAACTAAAAAATGACGTTTATTGAGTTGTCACAGTTTTGCTCTGGATGTGCGAGATATGAGCATATATATGGCAATATGTAGCCATATATGGTTATATATGAAAATTCATTTGCAAATAAGTATTCATTCATACACAGTCGTATATAATCATATACGGTAATATATGGTCATATATGGATATATATTATTATTAATAGACATATATGATTATATACGGAATTTTATTTGTATCTTAAAGTGAATCTATTTTTAAAATAAAAATATCAAAGCTTAGTCCGTCAGTTTGAGTGTTATCATCGGCATGATATATCCAAAATTGGGCACTAGAGCTATCTGCAGTAAAGTTTTTGAAGCTTTAATATAAAGAGTCATGTATGCCCATATAGACGCAAAATTCATACATGGCCATATATGAAACGTCATATATGGCTATGTATGGATCATTTTTTCCTGTGTATTTTATAGAAATATCAAAATTAATAGATTTATAAATTTATACAAGTTTCGAAAATAGAGTTCTATTCACTTATTTTATATTCACAGACTTGAAAACGCGCTGACCACCTGCTGACCCTAAAACTGAATCACCGAGAAGGGGAAGTCAGGAAGAGATCTGCGACCGTCGACGTAATCACCACACGCACTCACTTTCACTTGTACACGCGCATAAAATAGGAAAATAAGGTACCGTCAATATTCTGCTTGAACTCATCGTTTTAAAGACAATCTTTCGATTTCAATAAAACTAAGTTACCCATGCATTGTTTGTTATTTATTTGTATCGTTTCGTGTCGATTCCCAACCCGGAAGGCGCTGATGGCATCAGCGTGAGCCAATGGGAAACTTTTATCAATAAATTATTATTATTAAATAAATAAATTATGGTAAGTCTGGACATAACAATAGACAGTAAACAAACATTTCAAGTGATTTCATAATAAATATTTGCAAACTTTTTTAAAAATAAAAAACTTAGTGACCCATAAGTTTGAAATTTTTGACGTTATTTCAAATATTCTTAATAAATACACAAATTTTATAATTTTTAATTTTCATTAATTTATAAATATCTATTAGATAACGCTTACATCTTATAAATTATTATATAGGCACGTGAATACCACTTATAGTTTCATAAACATAAACCATATATTGCAAATGTGTCGAAGTGATTTGCGTCAACAAGTATGGCGTAGTAGCAAAGAAGATAGACCCCAATACAAGCGCAAAGCTGGGAAACAAAGTGAGGTACCCCAAGGACTAGTAAGCACCCCGACCACGCCCAGCGCGACAGTCGTTTTCCAAATATTTCCAAACGTCATGTACATAAAATGTAGGTAACAGGATACCGCTCGGCCGATAACATACCGGCAATATCGATAAGAGTAAGTATTTAAAAACAGTACACTGGAAAAATGTCAGTTATAGTTAGCAATACTTAAAAAATATGTAAAATCCTAAAAACATATAGCAAAAGAAATTATACTTAAACTATAAACCTAATCTAAAAATGGGGGAGCAATTTATATATTAGATCCATTATTTAACACTCGTCCGCAGCGATGGTCCTGTGGATAACGTATCTGACTCTTGATTTTTTTATGCAGGTTCAAATTAGCCCCAGTTTGTTTGTTTTTTATTGCAGTTACAAAATAAATTATATTTTTATAAACTTAAATAAAAATATTAAATTATTACTATTCTGAATAGTTTTCCAGACTACCCTAGAGGTACTATTCAAGGTGCATTGGACATTATTTTCATTTTATTTAGAAATTACTATATAAAAGAATTTTAAAATACTTGTTTATAATCTCACGACATGTATACATTATATAGAATTATTCAACAATCTTTTTATATAAATATTCTAAATAAAACCGTAGTGTCCGTTGCCAGTAGCCCTACATAAACCACGGGAGCTTTCTCCCTTCCTCCAGGCTCCTTTAACCTTCTCCACCTCCACCAATGTGTATACTTGATCATAATAAACTATAAATGTACCTATTTTAATATTCACAATGTTTTTAAATATACCCATGATGATATATTTAAAAAAATGTTTCTGATAAAAAACTGCAACTTGTTCGTCTTTTTTATGATGAAGTATATAATAAAATAATTGAATTTATGTCATTATGTCTTTCACCCACAGATATATATATACAAAACATAAGTTTTTTAATATATTCTTTTAATTAAAATATTTTTAAACATTGGTTTTTTAAAATTATCCGTGCAGATTAACTATTGATATTGTACTATTGCTTCATTTTTGTTACGGTACCAAGAAAGTGTACAAATTTTTTGAGATGCCAAAGCTTTAATAATATAACAACTTTTTATTGAAAAATTATGCATAATTTACAATAGATCTTCAAAAACTCGATATAAATAGTCAAAAACTTTCTATTTTAGGTACCATATAAGTCAATAAAATTTTGGAAAATAAATTTTCATATCGGCATAACTCTACCAATTATTATATTAAATATCTTATACATTTAAATAAATATACACTTTATTTGAAAATACTTATTTTATTAACATAAATATTAAAGAATACTAATATAATATACATTTCCTATACACAATAATAAATTGAAAAAAAACATTGCAACGGATTTGAACCCGCATAAAAAAATTAAGAATTAGATACGTTATTCACAGGACCATCGCTGCCAACGAGTGCTGAATAAGGGATTTGATATATAAAGTGCTCCCTCATTTGTGGGTAAGGTTTGGAGTATTGAATATAATTTATTTTATTATACGTTTTTAGGTTTTCTACAAATTTTTCGAATATTGCAAACCATAACTGACATGTTTCCAATGTACAATTTTTAAATACATACTTTTATCGATATTGCCGATATGTTATCGGCCGAGAGTTATCCTATTACCTACATAACGCTTGGAAATATTTGGTGCTTAGTAGCCCTTGGGGTGCCTCAGTCGCCCATAAGGCTTTGCGCTTCTATTATGATCTATCTTCTTTGATGGAGGTGGAAAAGGTTAAAGGAACCTGGAGGAAGGGAGAAAGCTCCCATGGTTTATGTAGGGCTACTGGCAACGGACACCACGGTTTTATTTAGAATATTTATATAAAAAGATTATTGAATAATTCTATATAATTAATACATGTCGTGAAATTATAAACAAGTATTTTAAAATTCTTTTATATAGTAATTTCTAAATAAAATGAAAATAATGTCCAATGCACCTTGAATAGTACCTCTAGGGTGGTCTGGAAAACTATTCAAAATAGTAATAATTTAATATTTTTATTTAAGTTTATAAAAATATAATTTATTTTATAACTGCAATAAAAAACAAACAAACTGAGGCTAATTTGAACCTGCATAAAAAAATCAGGAGTCAGATACATTATCCACAGGACCATCGCTGCGGACGAGTGTTAAATAATGGATCTAATATATAAATTGCTCCCCCATTTTTAGATTAAGTTTGTAGTTTAAGTATAATTTCTTTTGCTATATGTTTTTAGGTTTTTTACATATTTTTTAAGTACTGCTAACGATAACTGACATGTTTCCAGTGTACTGTTTTTAAATACATACTTTTATCGATATTGCCGGTATGTTATCGGCCGAGCGTTATCCTGTTACCTACATTCTATATACATGACGTTTGGAAATATTTGGAAAACGACTGTCGTGCTGCGCGTGGTCGGGATGCTTACTAGCCCTTGGGGTGCCTCACTTTGTTTCCCAGCTTTGCGCTTCTATTGGGGTCTATCTTCTTTGATTATACTACTGATAATACCAACAGATTTTTCATTTTCTCATATTCTCACCAGACTGTATGAGCACTCATATGAGCACCCATGACGCTTGCGTCAACAGTTCGTACCGCCGCTGATTCCAAGCAACACGCGCAACACGCTCGTCAAACCGCCGCCGATTCACGTATTAGTCCAGTAAACGAAAGTCTGAAATACACTTTTGACCTCCATCTGTGCAATGTGGATATTTAGTATCTTTAGTCAATCAGAAACTTTTTTTTCCTACACAAAGAAGTTCATAGATGTTGGTCGATGGGGCAGCGGGAGGGGGGAACAGTAAACAAACTTTTTTTGGCCCTTTTCTCCGAAACGGTGAACGATATGCAAAAACGGTTTGCAGCACGTTATTCAGGAGGTACTAATGCATAAAAAACACGATTAATTAATTTTCGATGAGTGAGAAATAAATAACTAGAGTGATTTTTATATTTATGTAATACCAGTATATCTATATGCATGAGCTGCAGCTGTAGAATCTAAGAAAATCTCAACAGACTGTACACCATAATACACGTACTCGCTAAATCTGGAAGAGTGATTTTTTCACTCTTTTAAAGAGTGACGAGCTACAATAAGTGGTGCTAATCACTCGTTTATCTCGAGTGATCTAGGAGCTGCTACTGAAATCACTCTTCAAAGAGTGAAAATTGTTGTGGAATGTCTTGAGGCTAGGAATGTTCAGTATTCCGTTAATTAATTAATCTGCTTTTTTACAAGTATTAAAAAGTTAATAAACTATATTAATTCACTTAGTTTAAAGTAATATTCTTAAGTAGATAGGCTGTAGGCATACTGGCTCACGCGGGTTCTGTATCACCCCCTGCCCTGCCAAAGTGATACAGAATCGGTCGTGTGTATAAGGCCTATCCCTGTTTGTCCCCTTCTCCAATTTTTGAGCATTCGTATTGTATGTTTTAAGCCCCTCCCCTGGATTTACCCCATCTCAAAGTGATACAGAATCGGTCGTGTGTATAAAGCCTATGCCTGGTCCCTTCTCCAATTTTTGAGCATTCGTATTGTATGTTTTAAGCCCCTCCAATGGATTTACCCCCTCTCAAAGTGATACAGAATTTGTAGTGTGTATAAGGCCTATGCCTGGTCCCTTCTCCAATTTTTACCGGATTCGTATTGTGTGTGTTTTAAGTCCCGCCTCTGAACTGTCCCCTCTTAATGTGATCAAGCATTCATATCTGATTTGTTCTATCCCCACTCTGTAGGCCTGAATACGTAAGCGTTTTACTCCCACCCGAAGAGAGGGAAAAGAGCAGCCTCTTTGCTCCTCTTTTCGAAAAAACAGATGGCATGCGTAGGAAATGGAAAGTAGTCGAAAAGAATGAAAAGAAAGGGTCAGCCTTTCTTTCCTCTGCTTTTAAAAATAGATGGAACGTTGCTCACTGACTTTGCTAGTAATACACGTCTTCGTCGCAGGTATGCGCTGTAGATGCACGCAGATAGCAGGAAAATTGCATCAGTAAACGGCCTTCGAGAACTTACTGTGCGGAGGCATTCGGAAATTTATTTTTCTTCACGCTGATACGCTGCAATTTTTTTTCCGCTAGAAACGAATTTATTACAGTAAGGCATGGCGCAAGTTTGAAGGTCCTCGCGCAGGTAGTAGTAAATTACTTTCCAGCAATAAATAACATTTTGAGAAAGGTATACTGCGCGCATACATTCGAAAAGTCTATTTTCGAACCAAAACACTGTCAGTTTTTCTCCGCAATACACGCTATACTACAGTAAGGCATAGCGTGTGTTAAAGGTCCTTGTGCAGGTAGTAGTAAATTGTCCCCAACAATACACGACCCTTAGAGAAAGGCTTACTGCGCGCACGCTTGCTTTTTTTTAGGCCTATACGCTGTCAGCTTTTCGGCGAGAAAAGATTTATTACAGCAAGGCTTGGTACAGGTTGAAGGTCTTCGCGCAGGTGACACATTTCCCAGCAATAAACAACCTTTTGAGAAAGGCATACTGCGCGCATAGATTCGAAAAGTCAATTTTCGAGCTAAAACACTGACAGTTTTTCGGCGAGAAACGATTTATTACAGTAAGGCATAGCGCATGTTGAAGGTCCTTGCGCGGGTAGTAGTAAATTGTCTCCAACAATACACGACCCTTAGAGAAAGGCTTACTGCGCGCACGCTTGCTTTCTTTTTCGGCCTATACGCTGCCAGTTATTCGGCGAGAAACGATTTATTACAGCAAGGCTTGCTACACGTTGAAGGACTTCGCGCAGGTCGCACTTTTCCCAACAACTTTGACGCCAGCTTCTAGAGATGCACTTTCTCGTCATCAAAATTCTGAGAGGAAAATTTCTGCAAGGCAGGCGTTTTTCTAATTAAGGGAGGAGAATTTGTAACCAATCGCAGAATTTCTTGAATAAGTGAAAGAAGGGGTAAGCTCTTCTGACGATATACATTCTAGGGCGCAAACTAGGGTCAGTCAGTAAACTTTCAAATTTCAAAAAATATATCAACTTGAAATTTGAAAGAAAAATTCGAGATGGCTTCAAATAGCAAGACGAATTTGCAAATGATGCGGGATCGTATCCGGTGGCTTATTTCTAATGGGCCCACATAGCTCATGATGCCTGACCATGTGTCGTGGGCAATGGATGCGATACATTCATGTAAGTAACATTTTATAGAATTTTATTAATAATAATTAAAATAATATTATGTTAAATGTTTATTTATTTTTCAGTGCCACCACTACCCCCTGTTGCTGCTATGCAACAGTTATACGAGTGAATAATACCTCAAGAGAGCGCACCGGTTGCTCGCTCGCCGAGATCAAGGTCGAGCTCGAGATCCAACTCGAGTTCCAGCTCGTGTTCCAGCTCGAGCTCTAGTTCCAGCTCTAGCTCGAGCTCAAGGGGCAGCTTGAAGGCGGCGAAAGGAAAAAATATACACGATGTTGGTCGGATTCCAAAAATTTCATCGCCGAGCAGCAGCAGCGACAACAGCAACAACGAGCGAAAGAGGAAAGCTGAAGGTAACTATTTTTTTATTCATTTTTTTTTTATGTAAAACTTAAATAAGGTAAAGTGCCCAGTACTTGGACGAAACGAAAATTGTGACCAGTACTTGGACAGTGACAAAATTGGTAATTACTGATAAAGCTGATAAAAATATGTATTCGTTGGCATTCATTCGGATAGTTTATGATGTGTAGTATATAATTTAACCAAAATTATGTTAATTTACGTCTTAAATTTGTTATAAATTTAAATATAACATTTTGAGGTTATGTCGAGAACTGTAATATGCCGAATGTATTGTCCAAGTTTACGTCCACTGCTTTTTATGAACCCAGGAGTTGGACACATTTAATTCATATGTCCAACTACTGGGTCCTAACTATGTCCAAGTACTGGGACCAGCTTGGCATATGATGTCCAACTACTGTGACGAATAGTTGAATTTTTAAACTTACTTTATTAGTATAAAAAAGTATGTAAGCGTATTTTTTCTTGTACTAATAATAGTAAAACATGCCGAATTAACGATTAGATTAAAGATTTGGGAAAAATATTGAGTTTCGGCTCTACAAACACTGATTCCGTATTTTCGTTGCAAAAAGTGTCCAAGTATTACCTACTTTACCTTAATAAATAATAATCTAATAATTTGTTTTTTCTTCTTTTCTTTTATAAATGAAGCTGAAAACCAGCCGAGGCCGAAAACGCCTTCCACACCACCCCATTTGCATACGATGAAGTCACCTTCTAGGTCGACAAAGATTGGTAAGAAATACAAACATTTAAAATTTCATTTTATTTTAATATTTATATTATATTATATTTTAAAACTATTTTTTTTGCAATTTTTATTTTTTCAGATCAAGTGAAGGACGACAAAGCTTCGCTTCAAAGTAAGCAAGCGAAACGAGATTGGCTGCGAATGCACAGCCGAGTGCAGGATAAAACGAAGATAGCAGCAACAGTAGCACCACCACCACCATCACTACCATCACCTCCACCACCACCACCACCGCGACCATCAATAGTAAAACCTCGCATCGTAGAAGATGTGACATTCATCGAATAGATATTATGTAATAATGTGTATATATATATATATATATATATATATATATATGTGTGTAAAAAATAATTATTTTATTATATATTAATTTTAATGTAATAAGTGTTTTTTTGAATATAATGAAAAAATATTTTTTCAACTTGTTTTCGTTTATTCCCCTTGTCATTTCCTCCATTTTCCTTTTTCCGATATTGTCTACATGATGAACAATGCTTTATTCTAACTAATGTAAAATATCCGCAGTAACACCTAGATGTACTCTATGTTTGCTATAGATTTATCTATTATATTTTAATTTTATATTTGTGAAAGAATAATATCGTAAAATGATTTTTCTTTTAATTTTTTTTTATTCAATCGTCAAGCTTCTCTTTTTTTACAGAATATTTAATAAAAATTTATTTCCAATATACACATGAGTATGTATTCCTTTTAGAAATGATATCTACTTCATCTTGGCCAAATTTAGCATCCAAATAATCTAGTAGCCATGCTCGAATTGAGAAACGTTATGTACAGCGCATATAGGTTTCCTTCAAATGCAGAGAATGTGATTAAAACATACGTAATGCTTATCGCTCGATAACGTTTCTAGTGATGGACATCCAAAGTCTTCAACGTTTGAAATTAATCTGTAAATAAAAACAAAAACGTAAGAAATACGAGCATAGAAAAGTAAAAGTATGAAAAAGGATGAAACAGTATGAAAAAGTATGAAAAAGTATGAAAAAGTATGAAAAAAGTATGAAAAAGTATGATAAAAGTATGAAAAAGTATGAAAAAGTATGAAAAAGTAATGAAAAAGTATGAAAAAGTATGAAAAAAGTATGAAAAAGTATGATAAAAATATGAAAAATTATGAAAAAGTATGAAAAAAGTATAAAAATAGTATGAAAAAGTATGTAATGTATGAAAAAAGTATGAAAGTGGAGTCATATTATATATCACTTATACATTTGGTATGAGATTTCTTAGCCATTGCACTTTCTGTTCTCCCTTAACGTATAATTTCTCAATCCCTTGCGAGCAAATTTGGAAAATTCGTTGAAGACGATGATAAGGAATATCTCCAGCGTCCCATGCAATTCCATGATGATACTTCTCCACCCAGTGAGTCATACATTTTTCTTCTGCTGTCAGTTCTTCCAATGTCATAGGAGGTTTAAAGAGGTATGCAGTCGGTAAAGCAGTTTTCTTTAAATTGAGAAAACTTACTTCTTTGAAAATGAAAGAATCCTCTGCTATTCTTTGGAATCCTTGAATGTCACAAATATAAACATTCTCTTCTTGAAATTGCAGTATGGCATTTCTGAACATCAAGTCGTAGTCACGTGTTCTAGCCATCTTACAGCTCTGTAGTTGATAGTTCAGTACGAAGTGAACTCGGAGAATGAATAGGAAAATTCTCTCATCCTGATTTTATAACAAGAAACTCCGCCTCAGGCTCTTTTAGGATTGATCGTTCAAAAAAGAAAGTATATTCTTGATTGGAGGGATGAAGAGCCGCTTTTTGGTTGGTTCAAACTGAAGAAAATTCATTCCTCCCTTAAAAAATCTCCTTCCTCTTCTCAAAAAGAACTATTTTAGTTGGTTCAAATGAAAGAAAATTCATCCCTACCTAAGAAAATCTCCCTCTTCTTCATTTTATCCTTGGTCAGTTATTTGAATTTTCTACCTCTACTTACGTCGACATTGCATACAAAAAGGGAAGCAGTTTCTTGGATAAGCACAGTTCATCTATCGCGGTCAACGAGTTTTAGTCTTGACTATCGTGCACATTTGTGAAGTCCTATTCTAGTGCTATTTTAGTGCTATTACAGTGAGAAAAAAGCAAATATGGCATCCATCGATCTTTTTGAACGCCTTGTTCAGCTTCTTCGTGATACTTTACAAAGTATAAATGATTTAAGTAATAACGATATTCATTATTGGTTGGACATGTGTAATTCAACCATAAAAGAATTAAATGAAAAAATTGCAAAATCTAAACTTACAAGAGGAGAGAAACAGAAATGTCAAACTTGCATGACTCATCTTTCGTGCGTGCAAGTTGAATTTGAACAACATCTTCAACGAGGAGGTAATCTACAATCTGAGAAAACAGAAGCTAGTGTAGAGTGGCGAGACATGCAGTCGGCATTCCAAAATCGAATCAAGACTGGCGTAGTTGTAAATATAAAACACATGGACATTCTGAGTTTCTTAAGTGATGCACAAAAGCTCTTCAAAGTTAAGGCACAAGAATGAGTTTTATAATAAACTAACAGATTCCCATATTGCTGAAGAAGACTACAAGCATGCTGTTCGAGTCTGGGATAAGTTCAATATAAAAACATTGGGAGAGTATTCAGATCTTTACTTAAAAACAGATGTTCTACTATTGGCTGACGTTTTCGAAAGTTTTCGAGAGACATCTCTTAAAGCTTATGATTTATGTCCTGCTCACTTTTACACGACTCCAGGGTTAACATTTTCAGCAGCTCTTAAAATGACAAAGGTGGAATTAGAGCTTCTTACAGATATTGACATGCTAATGTTTATTGAAGCAGGCATTCGGGGAGGAATAAGCCAGTGTTGTAATCGATATGCTAAGGCAATCAATACATACATGGGTTCTTCATACGACGAGAAACAGAAAACGAAGACACTCTTATATTTTGATATAAATAATCTGTATGGGTGGGCGATGGTACAGCATTTACCAGTTGGAAAATTCAAATGGATTGACTTTGAGGCGAATCCAAGCTTCTTCAATACACCACCAGATTCAGATATAGGTTACATTACTGAAGTAGACTTGGAGTATCCTGAGGAAATACATGATGAACATCGAGACTTCCCTTTCTGCGCAGAGCACCGTGCACCACCTGGCTCAAAGCAGAACAAACTTCTCACTACTCCGAACGATAAGAAAAAGTATGTGATTCACTATCGAACACTTAAACAGGCTGGATAATGGACTTCGTTTGAAAAAGGTGCATAGAATTCTGAGTTTCGAGCAGAAGGCCTGGCTTAAACCTTATGTCGAATTAAATACTGAGAAGAGAAAGCAAGCGAAGAATGAGTTTGAAAAACTCTTCTATAAATTATTAATTAACGCTGTCTATGGAAAGTGTATCGAGCGAGAGCAGTCTCGTGTTGATGTACGATTAGTAAATAAATTCACAGGCAGATATGGGGTAGAAGCATGCATAGCTCAACCACATTTTCATAGCTGTGCAATCTTTGATGAAAATTTAGTTGCTATTCAGCTAAAGAGAACAAGTATCACAATCAAGAAACCGATATACGTTGAACTTTGTATCCTTGATTTGTCCAAGACATTAGTTTATGATTTCCATTACTCATATATGAAACAGCGAGTAGGAGAAAAATGTAAACTTCTTTATGCAGATACTGATAGTCTGATATATGAAGTTGAGGACATTGATATGTATAAAATAATGAAAGAAGACATTCACAGGTTTGATACTTCTGATTATGATGAGAATAATCAGTTTAACATTCCACGTGTCAATAAAAAAGTCCCAGGATTAATGAAAGTCGAATGCTGTGGCAAGATCATGATGGAATTTATAGGTTTACGAAGCAAAATGTACAGTATTTTAGTTGATGGAGGAAAGACAGTGAAAAAAGCCACAGGTATAAAATCCAGCGTTGTGAAGAAGACAATAACTTTCGAGGATTATAGAAGATATCTTCAGGATCTTATTATTGTAAAACGTGATCAATGCAACATTCGTTCAAAATTGCACATAGTGCATACTGAAAAACAGAATAAAATTGCTCTTAGTCCTCACGATGATAAGAGATTCTTATTGCCTCAGAGTACAGACACTTTACCTTGGGGTCATTTTCGAATTATGGATGAGCAAATGGCGCAAGCTGCACTTCGAATAGAGGAGGATGCTGAAAAACAAGAAATAGTGGTAGGAATGGAAGTGGAGAGGGGGTATGAAGTATCCAATGAAAGTGGGGCAACGCGATTGGCGATGGATGTTCCAGAAGATGAAAGAGAGGGGGAAATACGAGGTGGGGGTGATGCAGCCAATGAAAATGGTGAAAGGCGAGAGGGGATGACACTTTATGACAATGAAGGTTAACAAATCAGAATTGAATATGATGTGTTAGAGGAGTTTATGCATGACTGGGATCCATCAATGGAGGGGATACGCTCTGAGGGAGGAGAGAGAAGGGATATATTACAGGAGGCAATGGAAAGGACAGAAATTGTGGTGGGGAATGAACTATATGAACAGACAGACCACGACGAGGAGCACATTCGAGCAATCGAAGAGTTCGAGAATTATCATCCTTGCGGGAAGAAATCAAGACTCAACTAAATTTCTAAGTAAGTTGACAGTTATTTCTCACTAATTCTCTTTTTTTTTTTGCTCTAACAAATCTTTTCTCTATTAGAAGTTCTTATTTTTTTACTTTTTCCAGAATGGATCTATCTACACTTAATAAGATTGCTGAACGCGACTTCTTGCCGAGGAAGAAAGTAACAGACTTGGAAAAAGATTATCAATACATGGTGACAGCACTTAAGGAGGTGAAGACGAGATTCGGTACGAAGGTCGTAGCCGAACTCGACGAAAGTTTTCAAATCTTTTTACCAGAGAAGATTTCATCAGCCATCCTAAGAGATCAAGAGTTTTTTGACAGACTCTCCAATACTGCAAATAAAATGAATTTATTTGTGACATATCAGGGTGGATCTTCCTTTAAGTTTGAATGAAATACGCAGCTTGCTTTGATTATAATACTTATTTTATTCAGATTAAAACTTGTACATAATAATACATCAATAAATACAATAACATAATACGATTGCTTTCTTATTTACTAGTACCTACATTATTGCGTTTACATTAATATTTTTGGTTAAATCTTGGCTAAATCAAATAATTTTTTTTATCTATCCAACTATTATGCTCATTACTAAAGCCTAACCATTTAACATATGCACGATTTCCACTTTTCTTTAAAATTTTTTCTACTAGATAAATTTCTGGATACATAGTTTTCTGAATTTCCGTTTCATAAAAGCCGCCAGAGATGGGTTTATCATAATAATCTTTGACATGATAAGTTACCGGATTGGTTTTTACAACTTGTGATATTGTGAAAATTTCAGTAGACCAATATGGTGTATAACCTTTTTCAAAAACATGTTTTATCTTACTTATCCGCACTTTATCTCCTACTTTAAATTTCGGTTTTTTCAAAGGTAACTTTTCATTTGGAAAATGCTTCTTGACCTCTCTTTCATTTGCCTGCGTAACATTTTTAGGCTCAATTCCTATTGTCCGATGTTTTCTTGAATTGTAAGCTTTCACCAACTGGATATCCCACCATTTATAGCTCCCTTGTTTGCTGAACTCTATCCACATTGCATTTTTTAACGTTCTATTAAAACGCTCACATATGCTTGCATGAATATTACTATGCGAAGAATATAGGTTTATCTTGTACTTCTTCATGAGTTTCTGAAAGTTTGAATTGTAAAATTCTTTTCCTTGGTCAGTTTGTAGATTTGTCGGTACGCGTTCTTGTTTCAGTATTGACTCCATAGATAGAGTAACATTATTACCACTCTTTGACTTGATTGGTATGGCCCATGTATACTTTGAAAATGTATCTATGACAGTAAGTAAGTAGCGAAAACCTTTGTTTTCGTTGGCGTATGGAATCATTTCTACAAGATCAGCTTGCCAAGTCGCATCTATTCCACGTATATCATATTTTCTTCGCTTGTAGATGCGGCGAGCTGGTTTGTGCAACTCTTCAGCTATTTTTTGTCGCTCCATTTTTTTTTTTTTGATACTATGTTTAAGGTTTGAGAAAAACTTTTATTGAGTCAGAATTTTTTTTTTTTCAAAGCATTCTTTCAATTTTGTCTCAAGATTATCTAATCGAATTTTAAGATGGGAAAGAACATTATTGATTGTATTTAATTCAGTGTTTATGGGAATCTCTAAGTCAACTTTCGTTACAGCCATTATGTTAGTTAGATTTCTAACTTCTTTACTTATAGTTGTCAGAAGCACTTCCAAGGTGACTGCTTCATTAGGCTGACTTGGATAAGCAAGGTTACATAACCTTTTATTTTGTAAATCAAAATTACCATCTAATGTAAGATTATAACCAATGCCTGGTGGACCGCTACTCACTTCTTGCGTGCCCTCAAGTTTTCTTCCGAACACGTCGAGACTCATGATGCTACTGATCTTATAAGAAAAGCTGCATTTCAATATATATGTCCAGCTTCACGTAGTTTCTCAATGATCGATTGTATCTCATTGTCGTGATTGTTATTTCCAGCAGATCGTTCCGCAACTAATAATCTCAGTCGCTCGATAATCTCGTTTGGATTATCCCAGTAGACTAGATCTATAGAAGAATTTTTCTTTGCTATTTTATATTTAGGTATGAGGCCTCTTCCGGTGGTGGATTTATTTTTACGATCGCTGCGGAACATGGGTCCTATGTTATTCATATATTTTCTACTTTTCGAAGTGCGTATACTCTCATCTTTGCTGTATCTTTTCCGATGAGCATTTGATGCTTCCAGGATGCTGCGATAATTTTTTCGATCTGTTGAACTTATAAGATTGTCATCTGGTTGTTTCTTGAAGAGTAATTCCATTAGACCCCCACTTTTAGGATAACTTTTATCTCTCACTTTTACCATTTTATCATGAAATTGAATTTCTGAATCGCCAATCATATACACTCCATTGACGTTCCGTAGTCCGTATATGTTATCGATTTTGCTGCGGCTTTCATTTAACAATGATAAAAAGTCACTTGATTCATTTCCTTCAAGCGCAGATTTGAATGTTGTATTCATCATTGTGCCATCCATCGAAGAAAAATCTGCATCATCATCATCATCATATGCGGAACCCGACTCAATTATATCATTTACTATATAACTTGATCGATCGAATCTCAATTTCTTCCTCGGTTTCCTCGGTTGCTGTCTATATTCAGAATGTGATTAGAAGGTGGCAAGCTTTCGACTTTCGAATCGACGAGCTTCTCGAGTGGTGTAATGACTGGTTTCAATGTATCACCAATAACTGTTTCAAAATCTTCTCTCTCCTTTTTCAATAAAGAGTATTTTTGTTTAATAGCCTCACGTGCTCACAAGAGCTCGCTCAGAATATTCTTTTCTTTCTTGAAGTCTGACATGCTAACGAGATGCTGTCTACAATTGAACTGTAAGTTTCGGATTCATAACTTCTTTTTTATTGCAAAACAGTCAAATCCTTTTCTGTATCTACCATCATCCATCACTCTATCTTTGTCGATAACAACAAATCCATACTTATCATTCTTCCAGCATTCAGAACAATGATTTCGAAATTCATTGAAAGTTAAATCCGTATTGACATGATCTCCATAGATATGTTTTAGATTAACATCGCCTTGACGATAAATTACTAACATATTAATATTGTCCCTTACGAGGTGTTTCGGTATATGAGCGTACGACTGACATAGATAAAAGCTGTCTACACTTTTATGTCTTCCCATACAGAAAAATGCTCTGACGTTGTCCTGCTTCTCACAAGCCACATCATCAAAAATCATAATTGAATTATGCTCACTAAAAGGTAGATATGATACACCTTTTATCGGTTCCAAAACTTTTTCGAGAAATTGTTACTTTGGCTGATTGAAGGATTTAGAGTACACATACAAATTTTCAAATCTAAGACCATTGGGATGTGTAATTAGAACCAATAAACTATATGTTTTTCCACAGTTAGATGGCCCGCAGAATACTGCTCGTGTAGTATCAGGTAGTAATTCTCCATGACGCTTCCTTCTCTTCTGTTTTCTGAAATCAAAGTTTGTGACGGGGAGTTTGACGTTCTGCTCGCTAAAATCCATGTTCACGTGTCAAAGTCTAGTTTGATATTGAACTGTGGAAATATAAACGCAAGTTTTATATTTTGATCTTTAGTTATAAAACAACACTCGAAGAGAGATGATCGTACATTAATCTCGGAAACAACCAAAAGATTATGGATTGCTTGATAAAGTGATCAATAACTTGCCGATTGAAATGCATCTTCCTGGATATCAATACTGTGGTCCCGGAACTAAATTGAAAAAACGATTAAAAAAAGGTGATCCTGTAATTAATCCGCTTGATCAGGCATGCAAAGAACATGACATAGTGTACTCTGATAAAAATGGTAATCGGAAAGCAGCTGACATGAAGCTCGCTGATAAAGCTTGGCAACGTGTTAAAGCCAAGGATGCCAGTCTTGGTGAAAAAGCATATGCTTTTGCTGTTACAAATGCTATGAAATTAAAAGGAATAACTGGAATGGGTCTAAAATTTAGTAAGTTAGTGACGGCTGCTAAAAAATCAATGTCACCAAGTAAATGTTCCCGCATGGTTATTCAATCCGCCTTGAAAGGTGCACGTCAAGCTGTTAAGAAAGTTGGTGGTAAGAGGAAAGTTATCATTCCACGTGTTCTTCCAATTCCATCAAAAATTGGTGGAGTTCTTCCTTTTCTCATACCGCTGTTCGCAGGACTAAGTGCGACCGGTGCTCTGGCAGGGCGAGCTGCAGGAATAGCTAAAGCAGTAAATGATGCTAAAGCTGCACAGAAAAACCATGAAGAAAGTAAGAGTCGTAATAAGGCAATGGAAGCTATTGCTTTAGGCGAAGGTCTCTATCTTAAACCATATAAAACTGGAATGGGATTATTTATGAAACCTCATGTTCGTCATGTTCAAGTTACTAAAAAAAAAAAACTTCGATTTAACTTTGCCAAATCGTCCACTGACCGACTATGATCTTCTAAAATATGCTCGTATGTTGCAAATTCCACATTTCCGAGGTGTTTTTATGAGAAATAATCTGCCTTCCGATGGTCCATGGAGTAATGAATCTGCTATTGTTAACTTGGATGACATGAAAAATAAAGGCACTCACTGGGTGTGTTATCGAAAACATGGTTCCAAAGTAATTTACTTTGACAGTTTTGATGATCTGAAACCTCCCATAAAGCTCATGTTATATTTCAACGTGAAAGAAGTAAAATATAACTATAAAAGATATCAAAATTTTGACTCATTCATTTGTGGTCATCTTTGTCTTCAATTTTTAACCGGAAGACTATAAAAGAGAAGATTGCAAACGAATGGGTATCATTCTCTTCCAATCAGTCATGGAAGACAGTTTCACTTTGAGTCTTTCAGGAAAATCTTCTGTTCTAGAAGCACAATATTTTCCTTCAATTGAACTATCTCAGCATAAAAATTTTGTTTTGGGTTTAGTTGAACTTTTAACATTCAACTCGATTCCCAATGTGGACTATTCGAATAATAAACTTCATGCGAATGGAAATATTATCACTATCCCTACTGGCAGTTACGAGATTAATGCTATTAATAAAATTTTTACAAGAAACTTTGAAATCTAAAGGAATTGAATTTTCTTTGAGAGCTAACAACAATTCTCTCAGAAGTGAAATTAATTGCAGTCATTCGTTAGATCTCACTCCTCACGATTCAATAGGTCATCTTCTAGGCTTTACTCCTCGCATTCTCAAGGAAAAAACTCATCACAGTTCTGATTTACCTGTGAAAATATTAAAAATCAACGCACTCAGAGTGGAGTGCAATATTACCGCAGGTGCTTACATCAACAACAAAAAAGTTCATACAATCCATGAGTTCTTTCCCAGAGTTCCACCAGGATATAAAATCTTGGAAGTTCCATCTCATGTCATATATCTACCACTCAGTGTCAAGTGCATAGATCATCTTCAAATTCAAATCGTAGATCAAGATGGAAATTTAGTGAATTTCCGTGGAGAAGAAATTACTATTAGACTCCACATCAAATCTGTATAATGGGCATCGTTTACAATTCTAGAGTACATATAAGTCAACCAACATGTCAATCGGTCATCAGTCGACCGAAGAAACTCAAACCGTTAACACGGAAGAGCATTCAGTTCCTCAGAAGCCTAGGTCTAAAAGTTCGTGGAGAAAATTCACGTGTATAATTCTCTGTTGTTTCCAGAAAAATGGACGAAATTCTAAGCATTCAATCAGGTGTCGTATTCGATGAGTCTATTGCTCATTACGAGGTTCACACACATCAACCTTACTCGCCACTAAGCTTTGATAATAGTGATGAAATTCGTATTTCTATCCAACATCAAGATCTATGTCACTTACCATCGCGCAGTTCTATCCATGTATGTGGAAAACTGCAAAAACCAGATGGAACAGCACTAACTAAAACTAAATTCGTGAACAATGGCATTTGCCATCTGTTTGATGAAATTCGTTACGAAATTAATGCTGTGGAGATAGATAAAAGTAAAAATGTTGGTTTAAGCTGTCTCATGAAAGGATGGACATCATTCAATCCGAATCAGACTCTCATGTTAGAAAATGCAGGCTGGCTTGACGTTAGAGAAGAAAGCAAAACTTTGGTAGATGCACACGGCAACTTTGACGTTTCCATTCCTCTGAGTATGATCTTGGGCTTTGCAGAAGACTATAAAAAAATTATAGTTAATGTGAAGCATGAACTCATTCTCACAAGATCAAGAAATGACTTGAATGCAATAATTCAAGAAGGTACTGTAGCAAATAGTGTAACTACATATGAAGACTACCAGGTAAAAATAACGAAGATAGAGTGGTTAATGCCATATGTTATATCTGATAAACAAAAGATCCAGCTGCTGAATTTCATTGGCAAAGATAATCCTATCTTTATGTGCTATCGATCTTGGGAGTTATTTGAATATCCTCTACTTCCGAGCACGAATAAACATGTCTGGACTGTGAAAACTTCAAATCTGTTAGAAAAACCTCGTTTTGTCATTATCGGTCTACAAACCAAGAAAAAAAATTTGAAAACTGAAAATGCCAGTCGATTTGACCATTGTGAGATTAGTAATGTGAGACTTTTCTTGAATTCTCAATATTATCCATATAACAATATGAATCTCGACATATCTAAGAATCAGTTCGCTGTTCTCTATGATATGTATGCCAATTTTCAAATCACCTACTATGGAAGAGACCCACAGCCACTGGTGACAAAGTCTGAATTTATCAACCTTGAACCACTCATAGTTATTGACTGTTCACGGCAAAATGAATCTATAAAGAGCGCTCCTGTCGATGTACATCTAGAGTTTGAGTCTAAAAAAGACTTTCCAGCTAACATTTCAGTACAATCCCATCCGTGGGGATATCAAGAAGCTTGTCTAAACAGCATTAACACTCATTCCAAGATGGAGTATGCAGTAGACATGATTGGTTTCAAGCAAATGGGAGATGATTATGTTTTAAAAGAAATAGCTATCATTCCTCTCAATGAAAGTGGTGATCCTATTGTTCGTCTATTCAAGAAACCCTTTTCATGGAAATGACTTTCTGACAAATTGCAAAGGGAAAACATTTGGCTGGAACATCATTATCATGGAATAGCCTGGAACACGGATGGGCTTGACAACTCACAAATTGGATCATTACTCCGTGACTCTTTACACGATGCTACCAAAATTTTTGTCATGGGTGAATTTAAACAGAAATGGCTGCAACGATTCAATTTTTCTGCAGTTCATAACATTCAGCAATACGGCTATCCGTCAAAAACCTATATAGTCAAGTACGTTACAGTATGTACAAACCATAATCCCATCTACAAGACTGCCTACGCACTTCACACCGTCAAACTCATAAAATTATTCTATAACTCCTGTAAACATTTGCAAAGAAAATAAAGAAAAAAAAAGTAGAAAACACTATAGGCATTCTGGTTCACGTGAGAGAAAGGGAAGCTCTCCCACTCTCTCGATTTCGGATTCTAGATCATTCTGGGTGATTTAGAATCCGAACGGGTTCTGGATCACTTTGAGAGGGCAGGGGGTGATACAGAACCCTCGTGAGCCAGTATGCCTATAGCCTATCTACTTTCTTAATTGTCTAAACTTATATAGAAAACTTTGTTTTTATACTCCAAGGTCTGATTGGTCTAGTGGATTAAGAGCTGATACAGTAACCTAAGGCATCTAGATCAATTCCCACCATAGTTGAAGTATTCTTTTTTTTCTTTATTCCCTAATTTTTATTAAACTTATTTAATGTTTTTAAAGTATTTAGGAAGAGATAGTAATAAAAAAGTACAATTAGTTACACAATTTATGGTTTATATAGATATTTTCTTTCACTTCAACACAAATGATAAATCACTCTTAGCGAAGAGTGCAAATATCACTCTTTTGAAAAATGGTGAATCACTCGAAGCCGACTGGCTCCCTTATCACTTTGTCAAAGAGTGAGAAATCAATCGATTCGAGTGACAAATCACTCTTCCAGTTTTAGAGAGTAGCGCTCGTATATCCAATATTGATTATTTGTAAATTAATTTGATAATAATAAACTTATTTGGAATCTATCGTTTGTAGATATAATTATGAGGAAAATGATTCTTGAAACGATCTCCACGAACTATATACCATTTCATTAACTTTATTTAGTCCCCTCTTCATGGTTAAAAATTGCAAAAATAATACAAAAAAATTAATTAAAATATTAAATACACGCAATACAATCATCGAACAAATTATAACCTGATAATAATATTAACAATGTCGGGATGTAAACAAACATACCTATAAAAAATGATTAACTAAGTGTCTCATGCAAACCGTATTGCTTGTATTTAATATTTTAATTAATTTTTTTGTATTATTTTTGAAATTTGTAGCCATGAAAAGGGCGGTAAACAAAACTCCCGAAACGTTGGCTTTAAATAAAGTTAATTAATTAGTATATAGTTCGTGGAGATTGATTCGAGTCTCATTTTTCACCTTTCATAATAATAAACCTAACAATTTATCGCAAAAACCAAACCACATTTCCCAACCGCAACCTCTAATAAATAGTTCGCAATTGGATCCTCGTATTGGTGCCAACCTAAAGACTCGCCCCTCTAACGTAAATGCATGGGAAAATGGTATTAATAGTAGCCAACATTTATTTTCTAGTGATAATGATTATCATCAACCACATACATCAGATTTCAAATCAATGGTAAATATCGTCAAATATAAAATTATATATACAATAAATACGCAGTTAACTAATCTTTATAAACCCATTACGATTAATTCAAACAAAATTAATAGAGTATATGAATCATTTGATATTGACAAAAATTATGAATAATACAGCCAACGCAGTTCCTAATATAAATCCAAGCCAAGTGTATAACTTATAACTCCCCCGTTGATTCACTAACATTTTTTTCTATTAATACAAATTCCCTTGTATTATTAAACAAACGTTACGATTTACAAAAATTTGTACATAATCATAATATAGATATCGCACAACTATGTGAAACATTAAAAAAAAAACGAATTCGAAAGAAACGCACTAAAAAACCTTTTCGAAGTCGGCGCCGAATTTCACCGATTTACGGTGGTCCGACTTTAGAGGCATTATAAGTATATGTGTATATACTTAAATTTAAGGTTGTACATTAAATTTAAGTTTGTACATTAAATTTAAGTTTGTACATTAAATTCAAGTTTGTACATTAAATTTAAGTTTGTACATTAAATTTAAGTTTGTACATTAAATTCAAGTTTGTACATTAAATTCAAGTTTGTACATTAAATTTAAGTTTGTACATTAAATTTAAGTTTGTACATTAAATTTTAGTTACATCATTGAAAAGGAGTTAATGTACCTGCTTGAAGTTTGCTTCCATTACATGTACATTAAATTTAATGCATCTATTTCTAACAGTGTATACATTACACAAACTATATTGGATACAGTAATTTTTTGTGCATTTTCAAACTTTAAGATTTTTTAATAAATTTTATTATTACTCACGTATGTGCTTATTTAATTCAGTTTTAATTTTCTAGTAGATATGAATAATTATGTTCTGCTTTAACAATTGATTTGAATGCATTAAGAGGGTGTCAAAGTCAGTTTTTATCCTCCCTACCTTACCGACCGAATCTAAAATATTGACTATAATTAAAAGAATAAATTGAATTGTGAAAAACTAAGAGGTCATTACCCTTCGTTTTCTAATTATCTACCACTGTGCAATCTTTCAAGTCAAAATTTTGCGTCTTATATCAATGGCATTGCAAAGAAATTTCATGATAAAACAGAGATCTACAAAAGGTAATCCGAAATTTCGTTCCAATGCCATATATATATATATATATATACAATGGTATTATTATCTGAAACTTAGCAGAGTGGTAGAATGTTACAAAAGGAAAGGCAATGATGTCTTGGTTGTTCATAATTCGGTTTATTTATTAATTCTATTCAATTGTTCATACCTCGGTCAAAGATTTGAGGTTAGGAATTCTTGCAGGAAATGTGAATGGTTTCACACCCTCTTAACGAACGTAAAATTCAATCTAATCTTAAAAAATTATTACGGAGATATTTTGAAAGGCTTGTCGAAAACTTTTGAAGGTCGATAAATTTCTTGATTTTAATATGTGCGAAGCTGTTGGATATTTTAAATTAATTCGATTCACTAATGTATTCAAAGCAATGAATTAGATTGTACACAGTTATTTTTCTACTAGACTAATTGAATCTGAATTGAATTAACTAACTCATAGAGTAAGAGATTAAAGCTACTGAAATATCTGAAACTTGAAAAATAGACGCAGTTCTAAAATACTTACCATACTGTCTTGAATTTTTAAATAAAAGCGGGCTAGGTCTATAATCAGATCAGGTAGCAGAATTGATTCGTAGAAAATGTTTTATGTATTGGACTAAGTACATGTATTAAGTCAATTTTATCGAAAATTATCTGTACTTAATACATTTTGAAAGAGCTGCAGTTAAGTTTCCATCAAACAATCTTTAAATTGTATAAATAATACTTTTTACTGGGTATGAATATAACTAAATAAATTAATTTATTGTATTTTGTTGTCTAGAGATGTACTAGATAAATAAAATAATAAATAAATTATCTAGTAATAAAAAGTGTCTTAAAAAAGGAGCAGATCCGATTTCAATTCGAACGTTTTTTAAAGCTTTTTGAGTGTACAAATCGAATGCCGCAACCCGTTTTTGTTGTCAGTTTAGTTGAACATATTTCCACTTCTAGAACACCGTGCATAAACCACGTTGACACCTTCTTCGACCCGTACGTATAGTTAGACACCAAAAACTACGGAGCGCACTACCTAGACCTTGACATGAGCTATTATGACCACCTGTATGCCTTCTCCAAGCAGTACCTACATCTAGACACAAAAAACTACGGAGCGCATTACCTAGATTTTGAGTTCAAATCCCATGTGGGGTAATTTTTTAAATAATTTCTTGTAATAAGAAATGTATAAAACATTGCTCATATCCAATAAAAACTATTTTTTATGTTAAATTTACATAAATTATTTATTATATTCTGATTTTTTAAAAATGTTTTTTTGTATTTACAAGTATATATAATTATATATAATCATATATATATATATATATATATATATATATATATATATTATCAAATTCTATATACAATTATATATAAGTTACAAATATATGATTATATATAAAATTTTTTTACTCGAGTTACTGTATTTTTCTGTAATTTTTAGTAATTATTTGAACAATTGTACGAATGCAGATAGACAGTTACAAAAAGTTATAAACAATTACAAAAATTTATAGAAAATCACAGAAATAATTTCAGCCAGGGGAGTCTAAGATGTTGAACAAAAACCCCTAAGAAAAGTTTGTTGCGTTTTTTATCTATCGATACATTTCCAATTTAAGACATTACGATTTATGAAGATATGGGGTTTTCGCCCTGTTCTAATGTACAATAATAACAAAAAACCACAGCTATATAATTGGCATTTAGCTTCCTGAAACTAAATTAATTGTTTCTATATGAAATTTTTTGTTCTAATAAATTAATAATAAAAAAGGTGTGCTTTTGTATCATTTATTGTTTTTTCATTATATATCTTAGGTGTATTCGAAAACTGTAATTTAAATAAACTAAATATTGAATTTGAGTTGAAAAAATGTTGCTGAATTACTTTTTGAAAAAACAATAAATGATACAAAAGCACACCTTTTTTATTATTAATTTATTAGAACAAAAAATTTCATATAGAAACAATTAATTTAGTTTCAGGAAGCTAAATATATATATATATATATATATATATATATATTCTCTGACAAATCGTGCGCGAAAAAAAATGGATATTCCAAAAATATTTTTTTTATGTTCCTATAGTATGTATGAGTATCCCTGAATTTTTTCAGATTTTTTCCATCATTATTTTCCGAGTTACAGAGGGTCAAACTTGGCCATCTAAGCATTTCTTGCATTTTTTGGCCATACAAATTAATTTATAACTCCTCAGGGAAGCATTTTTCACAAAAAACGTATACATACTTTTTTTTGTAAAATTTTCTGTAGTTTGCATTAAAAATACTTGCAAAGTCATATATGTATGTTATAACTATCTTATATGCCAATTAAACCTTAAAATGCTGATTCTGAGAGTTCGATCAAAGCCTCGACCACCAAAAAATTCATGGAGATACCTTTTCATAGTGCAAAAGTCCCAGTATATGTCCCCGAATGGAGGGGAGCCTGTATCTTAGTCTAAAAATTAAGATAATCATCAATTCATGCTAAAAATGATTAAAATCATAGTTTTAACTAGTTTTAACTAGTTTTAACTATTTTAACTATGATTAAAATCATAGTTTTAACTAGTTTTAACTAGTTTTAACTATGATTTTAATCATTTTTAGCATGAATTGATGATTATCTTAATTTTTAGACTAAGATACAAGCTCCCCTCCATTCTGGGACCTATACTGGGACTTTTGCACTATAAAAAGGTATCTCCATGAATTTTTTGGTGGTCGAGGCTTTGATCGAACTCTCAGAATCAGCATTTTAAGGTTTAATTGGCATATAAGATAGTTATGACATATATATATGACTTTGCAAGTATTTTTAATGCAAACTACAGAAAATTTCACAAAAAAAAGTATGTATAAATTTTTTGTGAAAAATGATTCCCTGAGGAGTTATAAATTAATTTGTATGGCCAAAAAATGCAAAAAATGCTTAGATGGCCAAGTTTGACCCTCTGTAACTCGGAAAATAATGATGGAAAAAATCTGAAATAATTCAGGGATACTCATACATACTATAGAAACATAAAAAAAATATTTTTGGAAAATCCATTTTTTTTCGCGCACGATTTGTCAGAGAACCACCCATATATATATATATATATATATATATATATATATATATATATATATATATATATATATATATATATATATATATATATATATATATATATATATATATATATAGTTTTTTTGGGGTACCTTGCCGACTTTCTCTAAAATTAGCAAGGTATGTGGTTAATTAAAAATAATAATAATCCACGGAAATTCATCCAACCTCACAAATAATTTGCATATAACTTTCAGCAAATTTTAAGCCCGTATCCAATAAATGAGGAATCAATTTACTCGTTTGTACGAGGGTACTCTTTAAACTGTATCTAAAATTAACATATAGTGCAATTAACAGCAGTAAAACAAAGTCTTGAGCAAATCTAAGTACATGGATGTTTTACATAAAAAAAGAGGTAGAAATGGAACCGTCTAGGCTTAAGGGTCCCTAATATATATATATATTATATATATATATATATATATATATATATATATATATATATATATATATATATATATATATATATATATATATATATATATATATATATATATTAGGGACCCTTAAGCCTAGACGGTTCCATTTCTACCTCTTTTTTTATGTAAAACATCCATGTACTTAGATTTGCTCAAGACTTTGTTTTACTGCTGTTAATTGCACTATATGTTAATTTTAGATACAGTTTAAAGAGTACCCTCGTACAAACGAGTAAATTGATTCCTCATTTATTGGATACGGGCTTAAAATTTGCTGAAAGTTATATGCAAATTATTTGTGAGGTTGGATGAATTTCCGTGGATTATTATTATTAATTAACCACATACCTTGCTAATTTTAGAGAAAGTCGGCAAGGTACCCCAAAAAAACTATAAACAGAGTATCCCTCTTTTTTCTACCGGGCTTTAAATTTGCTGTAAATTATCCGTGTAGTCTGATAAATAATCATATAGTTTGTTAATGTTTGTTTGTTACCTTTAGAGAAAGCAGATGGTATCCTTACAAAAACTACAAGCAGAGCTTTTTACATGTATACTAAGCTGGCGTATTCCCCTCATAACCCCCTTAACTAGCTATGTTGATACTTGTTAAGGATATAAACCAAGGGAGAACTTTAGAAGATTAATTTCTATTTCAGGCAAATTTTGCAGTATTATGTAATACGTAAAAATAGAATTAAATATAATTATTTAAAACTCAAATGATGATTTAATTTCATTTTATTGGCAAAGAAAAGAACCGCCATATTACATAGGATTTATATGGGAATTATAAAGTTTTTATGAAAATAAAAGTATGTCATCTTAAAATAATGATTATCGCATCAATTGTAAACATTATGAAAACACATAAATGCAGCACGATGGTTCAGCCGAGTATTGAAACAAGGTGAGAAAATGAGCTACTTCTAGCAAGGGTGATGTATTCAGCTCGAGTCGAAGTCGAGGGACCCGATGGCGCCCGAGACAAAGACGAGTGCTGAAAATACCTCACCCGAATCCGAAATAGCTTTTCTTCTCGTATTACACACCATATTTTTTTCAACAAAGACATGATAGGGCCTTTTTTATGTATGGAAGTTGGGTAGGTGATTGTGTTTTGCGAATCGTGCACAACGCAGTTGATTATTGTTTTATTTTTAATTTTCACTTTTAATCGTACAGTTCAAATATTTGCACCCTTTCTTATTTCGATTTTAATCGAAACTCGCGTATGAGTAGTTACGTACTTATGACTAGCAGCAAATTTCACACTTACTCGCATGAACAAAGGTTAAACCTGAAAAAATGGGCTCTGAGCTTATTTCTTACATTTTTTCGCAAATTTCGAGAAGCGGGGAAAAAAGTTATTTTTCTCTGCACATTCAGGGAAAAAAGTAGTAATTTTTTACCTCAAAGGCGGGGAAAAATTACTTTTTCTCCGCTATAGCGGGGTAAATAGTACATTATGCAACAAGGGACAAAAGTAGCAGATTTATTTCGTGGGTGGGTTGACTGCTCGACCGTGAAGCCCCTCGCTTCGCTCGTGCAATAAATGCACCCTCGGCACAAATCTACTTTCGTCCCGTGTTAGGGTGCCATCCCATAGACTATGAAAAATCGGAACGGCAAAATCGGAATCTTAAAATCAGAATGAATTTGAAAATGGCGCCACCTTTTCCGTTTCGTTTTTTAAAACCCCCTAGTCCCATGGTCCTGATTTTTTTCAGAACGGCATTCTAACCTTAATTTTGATAATTTGTACATTGATATTTACTGAAATAACAGATTATTTAGCATCAGAGAGTAGAAAAAATGTTCACTAAATAGATTATTTATCAAATAATTAATTATTAATTATCAATTAATATTATAAAAGGCCGTCGTCCGGATGTCCGTTTTACTGAAAATCGGCACAAACCATTTTTTATCATTTATTTTCTACTTGATAACATAGGGGTGGGAATCTTTCGCCATGGATAGGGTAAGAGTGGGCCAAATTCTTTGCGTATATCACCAACAGTTTCTTCCGGAAAAAACCGGAAGTTTTTTTTTTAATTTTCAAAATTTAGAAGTTGAAATTTTTTGTGTCCGTTTCAATGAAAATCAGCATGAACAATTTTTTATCATTTATTTTCTGCTTGATAATATGAGGGTGGCAATCTCTCGCCATGGGTAGTGTAAAAGTGGACTAAAATTTATGTACGTGTCACCCTAACTATTTCCGGATTGAACCGAAAGTATTTTTTTTTTTCAATTTTAAAAATCAATAATTTGAATATCCGGACATTTTATTTCAATTTTGTTCACTGAAAATCGACTTTGTATCATTTATTTTTTTTAAGATATCAAGGAGATAGGGGTAAGTCATCATATGTGATGTACATATGGACCAGATGCTGTGGTCAGATATTGCTGTTTCAGCGTATGTGGGGGTGATGCAAGGGTGGAGGTGCCGAAATTGAATATTGCAGGTTTTTGTTTAATTCTCATAAAATTTTATTTCTAAGGGTTTTCGAGTATGCTAAATAAGATGCTAAGGTCAGATATTGCTGTTTCAGTGTATATGGGGATGATGCAAGGGTGGAGACGCAAAAATTGAATATATATTTGGGTTATTGGGTTAGTTTGGTTATTTCTCAACGAACTTTCGGTACTTAACTTACTCTACGTGAAAAAAGTCTTAATTCTCAAGGTTGCGTGATCATACATTTATATATATATATATATATATATATATATATATATATATATATATATATATTAGAGACCCTTAAGCCTAGACGGTTCCATTTCTTCTATGATAAATTCATTTTTTGTTATATTGAATAAATTTTAGCCAATTTAATTTAAATTTTACACACGATTGCTATACTTATATAATTTTTATTTCTTCATAAAGGAAGCTTTAGGATGGTAAAAAGAAATGTGCTAATAATGTGTTACAAACATGTGACATACTGGGAATCAAAATACACTATTTATAGAAAATGTCTGTATGGATGTGTATGTGTGTGTGTGTGTGCGTTGTCTTATGTGTGTGTGTCTGTGTGTGTGTGTGTGTATCTGTCTGTGTGTGTGTGTGTGTGTGTGTGTGTATATGTATGTATGTGAATCAACTTTACTCTGAATATACACGGTGCAAAATAAATGTTTCGCGACTCATTTTTCTTTTGGTTTTATTTTTAAGGACGGTGATTCACAAATATTTTTTTTTGCGTTTTTCGGTGCGTTTTTGTTTTTTAGCCGTTTTCCGATTTTCAGTTTTAGTTTTTCAGGTTTTTTGATGCATTAGAAATAATATCATCGATAGAGTGATATTGCATTTGAAAGAGCATACAATTTTCAATTTTTGAGGCTTCATCGTTTTCTTTTGAAAGGAAAAAAATATTTTTTAAAAAAATCGATTTTTAGTCAGCTGCGAATACTGGAGTAAATCGGCAGCATTTGATCTGAAACTTTCGAAAACTGTAGCTTTTTACTAAGCCTTGAACAGGTTATTTACCAGATCACAACGACCTTTCTATTTCAAGATATTAGAGGTTATGTATTTTTAAAAAATTTTTTGATTGCTTGTATCTTGAAAATTGCACGGTTATTTTTTACCAAGCAGGGCTGTTTTTTCATCTTTTAATGAAGATTCAAAATTAAAAGGAAATTTAAAGATTTATCAACTCATTTTATTTAAATGATATTTCTATTTTATGATTTTCTGAAATCGATAAGGTAAATTATTTCTTTACGTTCTGCAGCCTTTTGACATAGCAAGTCTCTCATAATTATTTATTCCATACCTTTATATTATCCTCCCTAATCACATACCGCATTTGCCCAGGGTTATCCCTGTGGAGTAGGGATAATTTGTATCAGGATGAAATCCGTTTTCGGATGGTTGCTGTATTGGTATTAGTCACGGTGTTTCCTCGCGGTCAACCATTCAAGTACTAGCCGCGCATAACAATGCTTAACTTTGCCTATCGCTCGAGGTGTGGCTGTTATATATATATATATATATATATATATATATGGGTACACATTCTCTGGGAAATCGAGATACATTTTTTTTTTATTTATGTTAGAAACACGTTTTGAGATATGAGGAATCAAAATATACTATTTTTAGAAAACGTCCATATGGATGTGTGCGTGTGTGTGTATGTACGTATGCATCCATATCTCGAGTAATCCGCGGTAGCATTTAATGCTTCAGTGCTCATTTTGTTTGTTCTTTTTAAAAGAAGGGGGTACAATCACAATTTTTATAGTTTCTCGGATTTTTTTTTGTTCTTTTAGCGATTTTTTGATTTATTACTTTTAGTTTCTCGGTTTTCTTGATGCCTTAGAAATAATATCATCGATATCTTTTAACATCCGAAATTTCGGTTAAGGTGTTTGCTTTATTTTGTTATTTCTTTTGTTATTAAAGTTTTTGAAAAAATTGAGTTAATGAGGACAGTGGAGAAGATTATTCTGTAAAATTATTGGAACATTTTATTTTTCTATGATTGAGAAAAAAATCATTTTGTAAATAAAATCGAATTTTTATGGCAAACGATAATTTGAGTATAACGGCATTACTCCTTCTGAATATTTCCATAAAGGTAGCCTTTTACTATTCTCGGCTAAATTCTTGTCTCAGATCAGAAGGATATTTAGTTTTCGAGATAATCGAGGTTATTTTTAGTTTAAAAAATTTTTTGATTGCATATTTCTTAGGTTATTACACGGTAAATTTTTACCGAATAATGAACGCTTATTTTTTTCGTTTTTTAATCAAGAATTTAAATAAAAAATAATTTTCAAGATTCATCGAATCGTGTTTGTTTTATAACGTTCTTTCATTATTTATGATATTTACTTTTCAATAATTTTTTGATTGTTGATTTCTTGCATATTACGCAGTAGTGTTTGTCCAAACAAAGCACATTTTATACTTTTTTATGAGGATTTGAAAACAAGAACAATTTTTAAGATTTATAGATTTGATTCATTTTTAATACTCTTGTTTTTATCACATAAATATGTTTTTAATCCAATAAGTTGTAAAAAAAATTGTATGCCCATCTCATCGAAGATGGCCACTTTTTGCCCTGAAAAGCGAGACCAAAATTAAACTTTTTGCCCGCAAATCAAGGAAAAACGTGACTTCGCCAAAAACTAGTCCGAATTACTTTATTTCATCAAGTTCTACCAATAACCTTGCTTTTTGATTTTCTTTTAACAATATTGTCTTCTAACAGTCCATTAGTCCCGCTTTCTAAGTCAAAAAGTGGCCACAGTTCAGATATGCATAAAGTACTACATGTAACTCAAGAAAAAAGTCGATTTTTTCCTCGGATGATACTGCCCTTGTTACATAATGTACTATTTGTATTGAATAGTTTCAAAATAATAGAAGAAGGTAAAGTATTGTTTAGTTAATCAATATATTTGTGATGTTCCAATACAATTTGTTAGGAATAAAATTTAATAGAGTTAAAATCTGGGTTCACAGTTAAAATGAGTTTGAATAAACTATTTTGAATAATTAACTCGAATATTTACACTTAATAAACATTTTTAAGCTTCTCTTAGTTATATATTATTATCTTATCTAAAATTTATTTAATTGTTTATTAAATTTTATTTCTGAATAATATAAATGCATTCTACTTTTAAGAATAAAATTTGTTCGTAATTTTGATCTTGTTTATGAACAACGATTTCATTTATTACAAAAGCATCATAAAAGTGAAAAAACGGTATAAAACAAGAACAAATCGATCAATCTTAAATTTTCTTTTATTTCAAATCTACATCAAAAATAAAATAAAGCTTTGAATGGCTTAAAATTATCGCATTATACTCAAGAAGAAAGCTGTACAGATATATTGTAAGCTACTGCTACTCTCCGATAGAGGGCGCTCTTCGCAGCGTTAACATGCATTTTTAAGAAGAGCGAAACGAGGAGAAGCTGAAAAGCATGGCGAGCGCACACACGCGTTGACGCGCTCTCCGCATTATTTTGTTTGTAAGAAGAATAGCAGTGATTTGTGTCAATAAAGTGATCCTCAACATGACATTTGGTGTTTATTTATTTAATAAGACCATCTCCCCTTAAATGGTCGGTTGGCGCCGCGCAATTTGTAATAGCAAAAAGCTCTTCATGCTGTAGTTAAAGTAGAGAGACGCGCGGGTAAGAGCAACAACAATTGTTGCTCGGCGAGCTTCAATGGCAATTTTTGAAGTATTGAACATGGTTCTTTGAACCGGGTGTGCTTAGTAAGGTATATCCGGTCATACCGCGAAGCCAAGAATAGTGCTCAGATTTGTGAGAGTGCGTCATTAGCAGTTTATACGCGAAACCGCTTGGAAACACCGACGTGGCATACCACACAGTTGATGTAGATTGCGTCGATACATTGCTCAAAAACTCACGTACATAACTTAGTAGACGTGCGGGCTCTCTACTGTCATTTTCGGAGAATTACACGCACAGGCGCGAACCCCGCGACAAAACGTAGTAAACACACAGACACACAATGGCAGACAGAACAGTGAAGGAGTTATTCAGAAAACGCGGCACAATAAAGGCCCGAGTAACCAATTTCGGTAACTTTCTAACGAATTTCAAGCCAGAACAAGGTTTGGATCAATTGAAAGCTAGGTTAGAGAACATAGAAGAGGCATGGGCGACAATCGAAAGAATTCAAGAAACATTACAGACGCTTGAATCCGAAGACAAGGAACAAGCGAACTCGCATGGAAACGAGCGAACACTCTTTGAGGAGCCTTATTACGAAGTTATTGGTACGGCAAGAAAAACCATTAGAGAGCAGGAGCCGCCGATAAGCTCTGATCAAAAAGCAGCACAAGATCCAGTCGCAGTGCAGCAGCTATACCAGCTCATAAACCGAATATTAAATTGCTACCACAGAACTTAAAAACCTTTGATGAAAATTATCAAGGTTGGCTCGAATTTTCAGATTCATTTAAAGGTACCATATATCGATACCCCGGATTATTGCCAGTGCATAAGTTTCAATATCTTCGCTCTTGCTTGGTGGGAAAAGCGGCTGAAATTATAAAATCTCTGGAATCAACAGACGATAACTATGACATAGCATGGAATTTACTAAAAGAAAATTATGAAAGTAAGCGTATAATTGTACAAAAATATGTTAGAATGTTATATGATTTGCCCGCAGTTTACCGAGAATCAGCGACGGAATTGCATAGCATTTATAACAGCACCCAGGGCCATATTCGATCACTAAAAGCTCTGGGTCAAACCACGGATAATTGGGGTGCGCTGTTATTGCACTTGATGACCTCCAAGTTGTATCGATAGACTCTCAAAGAGTGGGAGAAACTCATCAATGGCACGGCCGTACCAACTTTAGAAGTCTTTTGGACCTTCTTGATGGAACAATGCCAAATACTAGAGGCATTGAGCATTGAGTAATCTAGTTCATTAAGAAATCCATACAAGCCGCAGTCGCAATAAGCTCGAGGGTCTCAGATAAAGCCGCAGCATATGTATGTGTCAACCAGAAATAATAGATATGACTGTGCTGCGTGCAAGTAGCAGTATTGTATACAAACCTTTGACAAATTCAAGAGCATGTCACACATTCAAAAGGCCGAACTAATTATAAAGTCAGGTTATTGCTTCAATTGCTTGAGGTGTGGGCACATGGTCAGTGCATGTTATGCGAGTCGCTGTAGGAAGTGCGATCGCAAACATCATACACTTCTGCATAGTGAAGATTCTAAAGAGCCAACAATACAGCTTGTAGATGATGATGCAAAATCAACTGCGAACTTTCAAGCTTACAGCCCCTAGCAAGTACTCTTGTCTACTGCTATCATGTACATTTTAAACAAAAATGCAAAGCCTCATATATGCAGGAACTTATTAAACAGTGGATCGCAATCCAGTTATATGACCGACGACTTCACATGCGCATTGGGAAGTCCACAGAAAAACGTTAGAATCCCGGTATCTGGTTTTAATGAAACGTTGACCTATGTGAAGAAAGCAGTGATAGCTACAGTCAAGTCGCGTTTCAATGCATATACGGTGGACTTGACATAATTGTTGACTCCAAAAATTGTGAATAAGCTTCCTGCGCAACAAATAGACAAGCCTAACTTAGAAATACCAAAGAATGTGTACCAATGAAATTTCACAGGCCAACTAAGGTTGAGACTGCTTGGAGCAGAAGTTTTTCATCGGCTTTTATACACGGACCAGATCTAATTAAACAACACGGCAGTTTTGCAGAAAACTAAATTTGGATGGATCGTCTCGGGAAATATATCGAGCGTAAATAATACATCCGTTAACGTGGTACAGTGCCGCTTGGCCACTCATGCGTTTGATCTACAAGTCAAGAAATTTTGGGAGCTTTAGTCGGTACGGATGCATAACTTCTACTCGCTCTAAGAAGATGCTTGCGAAGCCCATTTTCAATAGAATACGAAAAGGACAAAAAGCAGCCGCTACATCGTCCGACTATCATTCAAGGAAAATCAGTCGTCGCTGGGCTATTCCCACGACTTTGCACGTAAGAGGTTTAATGGCTTGGAGATCCGCCTCATAGCAAATGCAGGACTCCGTGATCAACACACGGACTTCTTAACAGAATAAAAAACTCTGGAGTATATGCAAAAGATTAAACCTACGAGCTTTTATGAACGAGCTTTTTTTATTATTAAGCGTCAAATCTCCAAGGAGATTTATTTGCGATACATGGAAGTAATAATTACAGAGGTTAACTAAGGTTAAGATAATTTTATAAACTTAGGATATTAACATTGAGAACGAAAATACAGTCAGCGGTTAGTACGTCTCATTACAATTTTAAATCGCACTCGTCAAGAAAATAAAATATACATTTGCCGGCAGGAACATTGAGTTTAGCTGCAATAATGATATTTTCATTGGAAATTGTATACCTAATTTGAGAAGTCTTTGAACCATTTTGGATCTTTGATAGTTAAAAATAGGACATTGCCATATGACGGGGTCTAGATCTTGAGGACTGGTAAGGCAGGTGCAAGAAGGATCAGATACAATATTGACTCTCGCCAGCAACGCCACAAGGTTATAATGGTCGGCACAGCGTCGATTAATGGTAACAATAAGTTTTCTAGGAAGATTCTTATAGTAAAACAATGGTTTATTGGCTTCTTCGTAATAATTTGAAAAGAACGTTTGGCGCTGGGCTAATTTTTAGAACATATTTTTTTGTACTTTCTATCATGGTATTTTTGTAACCTTCTTTTAGGTCAGTAAAAGGAATGTTGAGAGCTTCTAAAGCGTTTGGATTATTTTTAGCATTTTTAGCAAGAAAGTCAGCATGTTCATTGCCGTGGATACCGGAGTGCGATGGAACCTAGCAGAATTGAATCGAGGTTTTTTGGATATTTTTATTTAAAATTTTTAGGTATTTTTCTTTAATAAGATATACGTAAGGATTAAGTCTAATATCAATTCTGCAGAGTTTCAAGGATTGCAACACAGACAATGAGTCCGTGAATATTACAAGACTTTGAGATACATTTTTAAGGTGATATCCATGGCATCGCAGATCGCGATAAATTGAGCGGTAAAGATCGAAGAATTGCCGTTGAGATTCCTTACAACCGAGGTATTTATGGTAGGACAAATACATGCTGAACTATCAGTGTTGTAGGTGCGATCTTTACTGCCATCTGTGTAAATTGGATGGTGAGATTCTGCGTCTATATTTCTGCTAAAAGGGATCGAGGTAAATAAAGTTTCGTATTGAGGTTTGTATATTTGGAAGGTATTGGGTTCATTGAGCAGGTAATGAAAATTTTTTAGGTCAATAATACAATCTTCGAAGAGACTTATATGCTTGTTTTTTGATTTACTCAAATAACGAGCATAGTAACTATTAACAGTTTAGTGAACCAGCAGGTTATTGTTAGTAAATATTTTGAGTAAATACGAATTGTATAGATGCCGCGACCTTTATTGTATAGTTCGGAGTTTCGATTCGGCGAGTAGTACGTTAAGAAGAGTTGTTATACGGTAACCAAAAATCGAGCGAATGGCGGAATATTGAATTTTCTCGAGCTTATTTACCAAGTCTTTACGTGTAGGAAAATAAATGAAACTGCTGTAATCAATTATGGAGCGGATACAACTTTTGTAGAAGGTCGTGAGTACGTTTGGGTGAGCACCCCACCAGGTGCCTTGGAGATGTTTTATGATATTAAGTGCTCTATGACATCTGTTCTGTGGGTTGTTTATTTGCTGAGTAAAATTTAGTCTGTAATCAAAGATTACGCCTAAAAAACGCGCGGATTCAGTCGAAGTTATAGTACAGTTTTCGTTAATTTTGAGAAATGTTTGACTTGGAAGGATGCCTTTTCTGTTAAAGTTAATAAATATAGTTTTATGAGGAACAAGATCTAGACGAGATAAATTGTTATCGATAGTGTGAATCGCTTTAAGAATGGAGTTTTTATTTTTAGAAGTAAGGACAATGTCGTCAGAAAATTGTAGAACAGAAACAGATTTCGGAATTTTATTTAAGATGTCTGAAACGTAAATAGTGTACAGAAGAGGGCTAAGCACAGCTCCTTGAGGCACACCTTTATAAGTATTTATTTTTCCGTCAAATGTGTTTGTATGAACATGTCTTCCATAGGTAAGGAATTTGTTAAATTTAACAAGCTTGTAAAGACAACCAACTTCGGCCAGCTTTTTAATTAGGAAGTCACTATTAACGTTGTCGAAAGCTCCGTGAATATCTAGAAAAACTGTGTATAATTATTCATTTTGTTTAAATGATTGTTGAACATTCAAGGTTAAATTGAACAAATTATCAGTACACGATTAACCTTTTCGAAAACTGCTCTGAGAGTTAGACAAGATATTTTGTTTTTCTATCCATTATTCTAGTTTATTTTTAATTATGGTTTCGAAGAGTTTGCACAGAGTTGACGTGAGGGAGATTAATCTAAAGTTGACTCCACCAGGTTTACATATTAGATGTACGTAGGAGTTTTGTCCCAGCATCAGGGAATACACTTACTCTAAACATTTCATTGTAAATGTCGAGTAGGATAAGATGAAGTTTTATAGGTAAATTCTTTATTATATAGTAGTCAATCCCGTCGACACCAGGTGAGGAACTGGGCTTGTGAGAATCTAGAGCTGAATTAAGTTCAGCGAATATGAATTCGGAGTCCAAGAATTCATTCTTGTTACATAAGGGAATGTAATCAGGGTTACACGGTACCCATGGAGGACAACTTTTATTTATTGCTTTAATTTTGTTATCTAATTGGAAATTTTTAGATGTGTGTGATTGAGTGACCTTTATCCATTTATTCTTAAGCATCTTAGAAGTATTCCAGATATATCTCATGTCAAAGTGACTGTAAAGACTCTGTGCAAACTCTTTTCTAAATTTTCTAGTTTTTTCATTTTGAACGTTTGGCGGGCGAGTGCTCTCAGCCTTTTAAATTCAATAACATCATTCGGTTCTTTGAATTTTCCCCATTTTTTAAATGCATTATTGCGAAGTTGTCTAATATTATGACATTCAGAGTCTCACCATGCAACTGGATTTCTGTGAGTGTGCTTGCCGACTTGTTTTTTAATAGGTGTATTAGATTTGACAGAATCCGAAATAGTTTGTACAAAGAAATCATATTTTTCTTTGGGACGTAAGAGGTCAAACTCTGGTGTTAACTGCGAGAAGGCTTGATCAAGTTCAGAGTTAACTTTTTCCCGATTAATGCGTGTAGATAGGATCTTAATACATTTTTGAAAATAATATGATTTCTCAATATTTACAGATAAATATAAAGTATAGTGATCGGAGCCGTAGGTATCACAGTGAGTTTGTATTTCAATTCGTGCTACTATTGAATTAGAATCAATGGCGTGTACGTGTCAGGATTATGAATGTGGAGATCAAAATCTTGTATGCATTGTAATAGATTCTTACCGTTGACATCAGTTTTGCGGCAATTCCAGATGACATGATGGGAATTAAACTCACCCATGAAAATGTTATCCTGTCTACGATCGATGTTAGAAAAAATTACATTTCATTGCGTTAAGTCTAACGTAAAACCGGGCGCTCTATAGCATACCAAGATGTTGAAGGCGGGATTTGTGTTAGTAATACGCAAACCACAAATTTCTACTGATTCGGCAGGAGATTTAATGTTAACGATTTCTTTGTAACCAATGTTATTGCGTATTAATAACAATATCCTACTTCCATTCGATCGAGTCCTGTCTTTTCGACGTCTTGGAGAATAATATGAAGTTCTTCTGTCCATTGTAGTATACTTCTTGCATTGCAGAAGATAATCCTAAGGTTAGAAGTGGAAAGTGATGCAGTATTACTAGTAGCCATTTTTGAAATAATATGTGGTTATAAATCTTGATCGTCGGTGGACCTGGAGAGTTTATCTTCGGGTGAATCTAATTTTTTGGAAATTCTTGTAGGACGAGCTTTCAACGTCCGGTCACTTAACTAACTGTGAGTGTCATTGAACATTTGAATTAAGGATTGCATACTGGAGGTATATTTTCTTGCAAGTCCTGGAATGTCAGTGTTCCCATTCGATTCTTGTAGGAAGTGTGAGATATGTTCATAGTTGAGCGGATAAGATGCTGAATTCTCATTAATATAGTCCTTAGCCGATTTGAGTTGTGTGTCAATTTTTGTGAGTAAGAAAAGTATAGCTTTCGTGACTTCCAAAAGAAGAGCTGAGAAGACGTTTGACACTAATGAGTACAGTTCTATTGCCGCTAGTAGATGGAGGTAGCATAGCATGATTTTTTTGCATATCTGACAGTGCACTAGTGACTTTAGGAGGATCATTGATTGAAGCATCGGTAAAGAAAGTGAGAGATGCAGATACTGGAGAGTAGAGCAGAGATTGGTCGACTTGAAAATTGGGGCAATCAGAAGTAGAGTCAAATTGAGAGGAAAGGTCTGGGTTTAGGGACTGGCAATATTTGGCGAGGTGACCGTTTTCTTTACAGAGGAAGCACGTAAGTTTCTCACTAGAAAGGTATATCCAATATACTGTTTCTTCATAGTTGCTTTGTAGTTTTTATGGTACTTTAGTTAAATCTTCAGGATTAATAAACATATGCCTACGAAAACTCATAATATGAGAGTATTCGAGAACGTTGATTCCAGCACGAATCGATCGAACAGTCATTGATTGTGATTATTGATTGTGCCGAAATTCAGTGATCAAAACAGTGTGGTGAAACTAAACTTCTGTAGGAGAGTGATTATGCACTTTCTTAACTGCATCTAAGCTCTCAGTAATCATGAGCGCTTTTGATAACAGGGGCGCTCAATCCTCATTAAGTAACATTAATACAATGAATTTAAATACTGTAAACTCCTCCAAGATCTCCTACTCCCAAGTTGCTCAGCAATTACAATTTCCAAAGAAGGATCAAGCAATTATTACGGATGCAATTGACGGCTTACAAATTAAAGACTACGTCATCGCCGTAGGAAAAATTATTGGGCCAGGAAACATACGCTTTGCTTGAAGAATATCTCAAGGCAGAGTTTGTTTATATCTAAGCTCATAAGAACTTGCCGATAAGATTATCGTTCCTGGATCGATTGTAAACATTGGATCACATACACTCACACTAAGACCTTTGATATCCAAAGCAAAAAGAATTATAATTTCAAATGTTTGTCCCATAATCTCGCATTCCTTCATCGAACAGAAACTTTCGGAGTACAACATTCAGCCTGTATCTCAAATGAACGAGCTTATTACATTCCGCATCAAGCGGTCGTAAAAAACGACAGTCTTACGACAAAACTCAGAGTAGTATTCGACACATCCAAGAAAACACACACACACAGAATTCTCTCTTAATGATACGCTCATGATCCCAGCTGCTCTACAGCCAGGCTTACCTTCACTTTTGGTTCGTTGCACACGTTCGAGGCAGCGCTGATCACCGACGTAGAGAAAATGTATCGGCAAGTGCTAGTACACCGCGAATACATGCCATATTAATGGATATTATGGCGTGCTGACTCACGACAGCCCACTGTAATTTACGAGCTGCTAACATTGACGTATGGTACAACTTCGGCGGCACATTTAGCTATTTATTAATAGGAGATTCTGTAAAAGAAATTCCAGAGCACGACTTAAAAAAAATAGCTAGCAACTAGTTATCAGCATGGCAACATATCAAGAAAATTTAGCAGTCGTTTTGGAAAAGGTGGTATAACGAATATCTTCATGACATTACGCAATGATCTAAGTGGCTTAAAAATGGTTTGATCAAATTCAGAATAGGGCAAGTTGTTGTTTTAAAGGAAGATAATGCAATTTGTTTACATTGGCCATTAGAAAAAATAGTAGAAGTTCATGGAGTAATTAGAGTAATTACTGTCCAGACATCTTCTGGGCTATTCAAACGTTGCGTTAAAAAGGTATCAAACTTACTTATTGATGATAATTATAATTCATAAGTTCATGTTATATTTTTATTATTAAACGTACACGTTCAATGGAGAACGGAAAGTACAGATAGATTTAAAGTATAGCTAATTGCCGATAGAGGGCGCTCTTCGCAGAGTTAACATGCGTTTTTAAGAAAATCGAAACGAGGAGCAGCTGAAAAACATGGTGAGCGCACACACGCCTCGACGCGCTGTCCGCGTTATTCTGTTTATAAGAAGAATCTGAGCAGTAATTTGTGTCAATGAAGTAAGTTTATTTATTCAATAAGACCATCTCTCCTTAAATGGTCGGTTGGCGCCGCGCAATTTGGAATAGCAGCAAGGTCTTCATACTGCAGCAGCAGTAGAGAGACGCGCGGTTAAGAGCAACATTAATTGTCTCTCGGTGAGCTTCAATTGCAATTTTTGAAGTACTGAACAAGAGCTATTACAAATTTTGAAAAAAAATGTATATCATCAAAATGAAAAAAAATTATAAATAAAAATAATGAAAGAAAGATGGTTAAAGCTAACAGTAATAATGGTAGACAGTTATGGGGAGTGATAAATTCTAAAATTGGCAAAGAAAATAAGAATAGAAATATCATTAGTCATATACGTAATGAAAATGGTGAAAAAATAAATAAACCTATTGAGATATCTAGGAATATGAATAAATTTTTTAGTTATATGCGAAAATCTAAACAAAAAAATTAAAATCTTACTAATAAAGTTATCAACCTACCACCAATGAACACAAATACAATATTTTTGAGACCTACAGATAGTTTTGAATTACAAAAAGTCATAGAAAATATGAAACTAAAAAATGGTGGAGTTGATAAAATTAACACAAAAACAATCAAAATAATATCTAGTCTGATAACAGATATTCTTGCACATCTTTTCAATTTATGTATCGAGAAATCAACATGGCCAGAGGCTCTAAAAATAGCAGAAATTGTTCCTATATACAAATCAGGAAATAAAGATAAGGTTGAAAATTTTAGGCCAATATCATTGATATCCAGTTGTCACGTGTATAATGTGACGAGTCAGGAAAAATGCAGGTGCAATATGAGCTATACTCGAAACGAAGCAAGGCGGCCGCTGCAGAGGAATAGCGCAGTAGATTGCGTGCTTGCCTTTTGACGACAGACAAAAACAAGCTTGGGTTCGAATTTCGCCTCGGGCGAATTCGTCCGCCTTTTAATAATTTAATTAGCCGAATATAAAATCGAAACACAATATAGACAAAATATTTGAAAAATTAATATACAACAGAATTTATGATTTTATTACCAAAAGCTAAATTCTAGCAGCAAATCAATATCGTTTTATAAAAAATAAAGGAATAAAGGTTACTTTAAGTAACATTGCTAACAAAATTTATGAAAATCTAGATAAGAGTAAACCAACTGCAATAACATTCTTAGATTTAGCCAAAGCTTTTGATAATTAATCATAAAATTATGTTCGAAAAACTATTTAACTATGACAAAAGAGGAAATGCATACGATCTTATAAAAAGTTGCCTGGAAAATAGGTTACAAAAAGTTAGGTTGAATCAAAATGAAAGTAACTATGTTGAAATAACAAATGGAGTACCACAAGGGACAATATCGTATGCCGTTGATATTGCGATTGTATCTATAGATAAAACTTGGAATAAAGTGGAAATAAAAATTAATAAATATTTGGATGAGGTAGATGATTGGTTAGCTTTAAGGGGACATTCCAATGTGACGGGTTGGAAAAATCGATTTTTTTTCTTTGCATTTTTCGATAGTTTTTACCCATAAAATTGATATCCCATAATCGGTTTGAGTGATTCCTACCTTGTTGACCAGTTATAATGCTCCAAAAGAAAGGCTCTAACTGCGTGCGCTCGGGTTTCGGAACAGGTATACGAATTAAGAGGATGTCGGAGCTAAAATCGTGTTTTTTCTTTTAGTGATTACTTTTGAAGAATAGAATGTATGGGAAAATCAAAAGGAGAGCCGCGTAGTGCTCTGTATAATAAAGCTTTTGCATGCAACATAAAGTTGATCTGTTAAGTTATTTTTCCAATTAATTTGAAATACGATAGGTTGTTTACGCATGGAAACCTAACCACAAAATTTTAATCCTACCAAACTTTTGCAAATAACTTTTTATAACGTTATTTTACAGTCAAATTCGGATCTAACCCGTGTAGTGCTTACTATAATTAACCGACCTGTACAAGATAAAGTTAATCAGACTTGTAGTTTTTACATATGATTAGAAATACAAAATAGGTCGGACAGCAAAAGGGGGGGGGGGGGGGCGGGGCTCCGACATCCCCTTCAGCATTCGAGCAGCTGTTCCGCGTTTATACCTGCGTCTATACGTACAAATATACAATAGAGACGTCTCTTTTCACGATCATAAGTAACGGTTTCTTCAAACGACCAGTATTATTTGAGATTTCGTCGAGGAAAGAGCGTTGTTTCCAGAACTCTAATAAGTGAAAATGGATAGAAACCGAAGCAAATCTTCTTCAAGACGGCCAAGTTATTCTGGTAAAAAGAGGAAATACCATGGGAATCAACATTCGGATGAAGTTGGTACTAATTTTGCTAGTACATCAGCAAATAAATTGAGAGGAAGTCAGGATGACAGTTTCTTTGTGAGAGAAAGTGATTCTGCAACCTACTGTTTTATCCATTTCGCTCTTGATTTTTCATCACTGCAAACCATCGTGAAATGTCTAAAATGTAATTCAGATATTACTTTTTCGAAATATGGTCAACGAGGACTTGGTTTCAAAATTAAATTAGTCTGTCAGTGTGGAGATAGATTCATAGACTCGTGCCATATGATAAATAATGCCTACGAAGTTAACCGCCATTTTGTGTATGGTATGCGATTGATTGGCGTTGTTTTGCAAAGCATAAACTATTTTTGTTGATATATGGATATTGGCAAGAGTTTCAACACCAATTTATATTATAATATCATAAAATCCATTTCTGAAAGCGTAAACGCTGTGTACGACATTGTGATTTGTAAAGCTGTTCGAGTAGAAAAAGAGAATATTTGTTAGATGTCAGGTTATTGGCTGAATATTTTTTAGCCAATTTGGTTCATAATCTTCTGAAGTATTAGAATTTATTCCATTTAAACAATACTTTTTCACCCTCTGCATCATGGCATTTCTAAGCTTCATCGTTGTGCTTTTTCTTGTAGATATGAAGTATTATTATATATGAGATTTAATATTCTACACTTCTAGCGAACTTTACGTACTATAATGTACGAAAAAATAAAAAACTGGAAAGACAATGTTATATTAAAAATATTATTATTTTGTGATTTTTTAATAATGATTTAATAATGACATAATTTATTTTTGTAATATTGAATCTGTTTCTATCTATAATAGATCATAGATGAATTATAATTTTTGTACTATTTTGATAATGGAATTCGTAAACTAGTATACGTTAAATAGTAGTAAAATGTTGAAATAAGTGTTTTTAAAATATAATGCGTTTTTGGGTCTTATGCATTTTTTTGCAATGAAAGAAAAAAAACGTTTCTTCAATCTTTTATAGGTATAGATTTCATTTGATTTTATAGATAAAAGTAGATTTTAGAATTAATAACACATCTCTGACACCCTGATATACGATATTTACGATAATATGTTTATTGAAAAATATTTATTTTTCAGTAGGGCACAAATCACTAAATGAAAATAGTTAGACAGGAAAATAACCATGATGGACGCTACTGCGTAGCTCTAACTTATTTATATAATAATTTTAATTAAATTCTCTTTGGCAAAAGCAGTTGGCAGCGTCTTTTATATTATTTTATAACTGCAAATCATTTTTATTTCCCTTCGATTCACATATTTGGCTATAAAATCAGCATTGAGTAATTTCTTCTTAATCATATTGTTTAATACCTAAGTTAAAACTATATAACATGATTAGCAATCATCTGTTTTATATTATAAGAAATGCGTAGAAAAATATTGTGTACAAAATATACATTAATATCTATTTCCTGTATTTCATATGGATGTAGGGAAGGCGGACATACCTTATTTAAAATTTCAGGTCGGGAAAAATAGGTAAATGTATGGTCTTTCAAATGCAGTTAAACTGAATCGATGATATTATTTCAAACATACCAAAAAACCCAAAAAACTAAAACTCAACAATCGAAAAACCGCCAATTTAACAAAAACAAATCGAGAAACAAAAAAAGATATTTTTTAGTCTCCTTTCTTAAAAAAAACAAAAACAGGAGCCCTAAACATTAATTTTGACCGTAAATATTCAGAATAATACTCATCCACTTCCATCCACACACACATACACTCACACGCACACATCAATACAAACATTTGTTAAAACTAGTATATTTTGATTCCTATTGTATCAAAATATGTTTCTATAATGTTTTTAGCATAACTTTTTTTTTACCATCACATTTTCCTCTATGGAGAAGCAAAAATCGTAATGTTCATGCGACGGTAGCATGCCAACATTAGAGGATTACCGTCAAGGACCCAGTTCCTGATCAGTTAAGGCACGTCGTCACGTTATTTGTTGTATCAAAGCGTAAAGGTGAGGTATTTATGGAAAATGAAATTTCTAATAACAAATATAACTGTTAATCTTTAATATAAAATTGATAAAATACATAAATAATCAAAATTAAGTTAAATATAAAGCCTCAAAGAAAAATAACTGTGGGAGCAATTCCTGATAACTTAAGATTTGTATGGGAGTAGTTTCTGATCATATCAAGACCCAATTCCTGGTCACATATATTATTGACGTATAAGCATTTTATATGATAAACAATAACCGAACTCTTTTACCTCGCCAAAGTTTCACATTTATAATCACATACCCAAAAAATGTTATATTTTAGTATATCTACTGTATTAGTATTGCTTAATAACATTTTTGGTTGTGTGATTATAAATGTGAAACTTAGGCGAGGTAAAATGGTTCAGTTATTCGTACTCTGTCTACTGCGCGATATATTTGGAGGTTGCGTTTTCGTCGAATTATACTAAAGTCATGGAGACAAGGATGTGGAGACACGGGTGTGAAATGAGCACAGAGGCTTAATATAAAAGGCGCCTTTATTACTAACAATACTTAGTCTAAAATATAAAATAAGAGCGTGATAAGCTCATGAGCGGACTCGAGTAATGTGTTCGCTGCTCGACGCCAGCGTGCGGACTGTAAGAATTATCTCCTCCCACCGGTCGTCACACCTGAGGCGAACCGTTGGCGCGAGAGAGATGGTTGCTGACTCGGCTAGTCAGTGTAGTGTAGGTTAGTCGACTGCGTTGCTCAGTAGAACGCTCTCGGCTGCAGGACCTGCTTGTGCCTCGAGCGGGGCGCTGACGGCTCTGGCTGAACCGCCACATATAGACTCGCGTGCAAGCATATATTATAACCTATAAAATGCACATAGTGTTGTGATTTAGTGTCACGTTTTCTGCGACTTTTGCATGATACATTATTTACGCATGGATTAAAACTACTTATAGAATTATGTTATTAAAAATATTTGTGTATTTTAAGATTTTTAAACACAGATAAAACGTGTTATATATACTGATCAGGAATTGGGTAAACGATAAGAATTTGGACCCTATTTCTAATCACACGTTTTTACAAATATCAATAATATTTTATATAAATGTTTTAAGTGATTTATACGGATAAACTGTTGAATAACTTAATTACATAAGTTTTTCTACGATCTATTACAAAATTGTAAAGAAAAGATGTAAATTTCTTTGCATGCTTACTTGTAGTCAACTGCAGTAAGATGGTGTCAATCATGACGTTGCCAACAACGTCCAACTTTAACATTTTTTATCTTAAAATGTATTTTACTAGTAACTTTTAATGTTCTTTTATATGACTACGAAATAGTTTACTATTACTAATTATTTTTTTTAAACAAATTTCGTATACATTAAAGTAAAAATATTAATAAATCTAACCAAATGATCAGGAACTGCGTACTGATCAGGAACTGTGCCCCTGACGGTATGGCGCTTCAGTTGCTGACGTGCCACGTTCTAAGACTGTACAGTTGCTGCGTAAAATAGATCGAAGTACGGAGCTTAAAGTGGCTCCATCATTTTTTTAAAATGCATCATAAAAATAAATAATATTCTCATTGCAAGTATAAGTTTTAAGCATTCTATTAAAATTTGTTAGGTGGGGTTGCCATCAGGTAATCTGAAGAGAAAAAAATGTTTGAAATTAGAACATTTAATACAGGCTCTTAAGGAAAAATCAGCATTTATGCCTATAGGTACTTAAAGAACCATGATTTATATAAAACTACTAGATATTGTAGCTTTTTATTTACGTAATCGGATTATTTATCGAAAATACCCGATAACCAGCCAAATATAAAAAATAATTAATGTAAAGCTAAAAATAGTGTATTTTTGCATGCACATATATGCGTATTGTTGCTGTTTTTTATGTATCATAACATACATTTATGTCAATAAATGGTTCCAAAACCTTTTATTGCCTCTTTTGATTAATTAAACTCATTTTAAAACTGAAAATACTGAAAAAAGTGGGTTTGATCACTCGAACAATTACACACAAATCATAAAGATAGATTTTTTCAGTACAAAAATGACTGCCAGAATCGACAAATGGCAAAAGTGCAATAATTGTATAAAAAAATCAAAATAACATGAAAAATGGTTAAAAAAATTATTAAAATGCTCATTTTAGCAATAAAGTCATATTTAGCTTCAAATAACTTTGAATATATGAACTTAAAAGATTGAAAAAAATTTATGACTATTTTACTGATACTGATTTTACGTTGGTCTGATCGTTTGCCGTAGTGTCCGTCCGACGAACGTCCTGAGAGTTTAAAGATCGGTTAAAATTCCTGCTCCTGTCATTCCTGGTTTCATAACGACCCCGCATCCTGTTCTTACAATTTCATAATTATGTCCCTTACGTTTGCGATAATTACAAAATTGTTGGCGGTGTTGTTCCCATCGTTCTCTACGCGAGTGGCCCTTACGTGAGAAATGGCCCGGCTCTCCACATGAAAAACACATTCATCTATCATTGGAATTGAAGCGGTTTGTTCGTTTTTCGTCTGATTCTACAACGCGGATATTTGCTCTCTTACAAGGGAAAGATACTTGCCCTCCGCCTCCGATTTTTATGAAACTTGGCAGAGGGGTAGAGTTTTGAAAAATATTTGACACGCATTTTTTTTATCTGCGGGAATTCATATTTAGGGGGTGAAAACCACCCTTAAAGTTCACCCCCTAAACCCGTTTTTATTGAATGTCTCAAGGTTGAATCAACATTTTTTACGAAATCTAACGCCTACTTATTTCTTCTAAAAAGGCAAGTATTTGGGTAAAGTTTAGGAGCCCGAACGCTCATGTGTAAGCATGTCTAGGGGGGAAAACCACCCTTAAAACTCACCCCCGAAACAGATTTTTTTAATATCTCGAGATTTGATCGGATTCTTTAGGATAAAATATATGCCTGTTTTTTTCTTACAAAAAAATGAGTATTCAAGCAAAAATTAGTGATCCAAATATGTTCAGGGGGTGAGAACCACCCTTAACACCCCCAAAAACCAATTTTTTTAATATTTCGAGATTGGATCGGAATTTCTTGATAAAATCAACGTCTGTTTATTTCTTATAAAATAGTAAGTATTCAGGCATAGTTTAGGGACCCAAATATATCAAAGGGGTGAGAACCACCCTTAATACTCACCCCCAAAAACCAATTTTTTTAATATTTCGAGATTGGATCGGAATTTCTTGATAAAATCAACGCCTGTATATTTCTTATAAAATAGTAAGTATTCAGGAATAGTTTATGGACCCAAATATGTCCAGGGGGTGAGAACCTCCCTTAAATATATTGTTTTTAAATATATTCGCTAATGTAAAAATTAGTTATTTTCCTGTTAAAAAATTAGAATATATTTTAGAACATAATTATTACATGTTCAATGATATCGCACCACAAAAAATTGTTTGTGCTTAATAATATCCGTGTAGATAATGATAAGCTAAAAAAATATTGATAAGGTAATACGAAATATTTATGAAGTAAACAAGATATATTTTTGTTCGAGTTTAATCTGTTTTCGGTGATTCTGCATATTGGTCTGAACGAAACGTGGAAATAAATAAAGAAATTCTTAAAAAATATTAAATAACTATATAATATTTTTTAATATAAGTTTAATTTTAAAAAATACAGTGAAAATAGGAGCATTGTTAAGAAGTAAGTAAAATAATATTGTACATTCATAAGTTTATCACATATCTATTTAATAATAATCATTTGATTTTACTAACAGTTCATTTTCATTAATGAATAAATACTATCGACTATATTTGTTGTTAAAAATGCTTTATTTTTAATTTTTTATATAATTATATATAATTATATAAACTTATATTTATATTTTATATTATATAATTTAATTTTATATTATATAATTTAATTCTATATTATATAATTTAATTTTATATTATATAATTTAATTTTATATTATATATTACATAACTTATATTTTATATAATTATATAAAATTATATAATTTATATTATTATATAAACTTCTTTCTCCTACTGAAAATCCTGAAGATTGTATAAATCCCGACTATCCTATGTAAAACCCTTCGTAAATCTATGAAAATTTTCTCAATCCTATTGCGAATCTTGTTTTTTATCCTGTGTAATACTAAAAAAATCCTTTAATTTTTTGCTCAGGAATTCAATCCTTAAAAGAGTGAACGGCCCCTCAGGATATGTTTTCATTTTTTTTATTGATTTAAAAATTACACAGGACAACAAATCCAAAAAAAAATTTACTTAAACACTGTAAGCTGTACTCTATGTATTTTTAACCGCTAAATCCAAATCCGTTGAGTATATAGCCCCATCACGTCAAAATTTTCCGCAAATCGTGAAAAACTGTGAAAAATCGATTTTCCTACATAAATAGAACATTTCTTGCATTTAAAAAATACTAGAAGTATTCTAAAACATTAAACTCCAACCCATAAGTAGGCTAACCCACCAAGCTCCTAATCACCTGATACCTTACTCAACTAACCCTTAAAAACTACCCCTACCAAACCCCAAGCAGGTTAACCCACCTAACACTGGAAACAGCGATGGTGGTGGTTTCTTTTCTTTAAAAAAATCAAATTCTAAACCACAAGAAGGGTAGCCCGGCTAGCCTCTAACCTATCTAGCCCCTAATCACCTAATACCTTACTCAAGTAACCCTTAAAAACCACCCCTATCAAACCCCAAGCAGGCTAACCCACCTAACCCTGGGAATAGCGAGTTTAGTTGTTACTTCTTCTCATAAAAATTCAATTCCAAACCAAAAGTTGGCTAACCCAGCTAGTCCCTAACGTACATAGCCCCTAATCACCTGATACCCAACTCAAATAACCCTTAAAAACTAACCCTACCAAACTCCAAGCAGGCTAACCCACCTAACCCTGCAAAATCGAGTTTGGTCGTTTCTTTTCTTAAAAAAAATCAAATTCTAAACCACAAGAAGGATAAACCAGCTAGCCTCTAATCTATCTAGCCCCTAATCACCTAATACCTTACTAAAGTAACCTTTAAAAAACCAATCCTACCAAACCCCAAGCAGGCTATCCCAACTAACTCTGGGAACAGCGAGTTTAGTCGTTACTTCTTCTCATAAAAATTCAATTATAAACGAAAAGTTAGCTAACCCAACTAATCCCTAACCTACATAGCCCCTAATAATCTGATACTTAACTCAATTATAGTTGCTAGCTGGGTCATCCTTCTTGTGGTTTAGAATTTGATTTTTTTAAAGAAAAGAAACGACCAAACTCGCTGTTCCCAGGGTTAGGTGAGTTAGCGTGCTTGGGGTTTAATAGGGGTGATTTTTAAGGGTTAATTGAGTTGGGTATCAGGTGATTAGGGGCTATGTAGGTGAAGGACTAGCTGGGTTAGCCAACTTTTGGTTAGGAATTGATTTTTTTAAAGAAAAGAAACGATCAAACTCGATTTTCCCAGGGTTAGGTGGGTAAGCTTGCTTGGGGTTTGGTAGAGGTGGTTTTTAAGGGTTAATTGAGTTAGGTATCAGGTAATTAGGGGCTATGTACGTTAGGGACTAGCTGGGTTAGCCAACTTTTGGTTTGGAATTGAATTTTTATGAGAAGAAGTGACGACTGAACTTGCTATTCCCAGGGTTAGGTGGGTTAACCTGCTTGGGGTTTGATAGGGGTGGTTTTTAAGGGTTACTTGAGTAAGGGATTAGGTGATTAGGGGCTAGATAGGTTAGAGACTAGCTGGGCTACCCTTCTTGTGGTTTAGAATTTGATTTTTTTAAAGAAAAGAAACGACCACCATCGCTGTTTCCAGTGATAGGTGGGTTAACCTGCTTGGGGTTTGGTAGGGGTGGTTTTTAAGGGTTAATTGAGTAAGGTATCAGGTGATTAGGAGCTTGGTGGGTTAGCCTACTTATGGTTTGGAGTTTAATGTTTTAGAATACTTCTAGTATTTTTTAAATGCAAGAAATGTTCTACACTGTTAAAAATGAACTGAAAATTCAGTGACATTTTCTGAAAATTCAGTGCGGCCGTACAGAATTTTCAGAGACACGTACTGAATTTCACAAATTCAGAGACAGTGAACTGAATTTTCAGGAACAAGTAATTTATACTTATGTAAAAGTACTTAATAGTGGTTTAAACTAGTTTATAAAAACTTTTGATTAGAGTATAATTGATAAAATCTAAGTTTATAGTAGAAATATAATTATAGATGCACACGATCGCGTCTATTAAAACTTTCAATCGAGTGGATTCAGTACGGCGAATCTGAAAATTCAGAGACGTTGCACTTAAAATTCAGTACAGATTTGAAAAAAAAATTCTGTGCCATAAACTGAATTTTCAGATGCAGCGTTTTAACAGTGTATTTATGTAGGAAAATCGATTTTTCACAGTTTTGCACGATTTACGGAAAATTCTGACGTGCTGAGGCAATATACTCAACGGATTTGGATTTAGCGTCCAAAAATACATAGAGTACAGCTTACAGTGTATAAGTAAATTTTTTTTTTGGATTTGTGGTCCTGTGTTATCTATGCATGCATGTGTACGTGTATCCTTATCTGTCACATAATATTGTTAATTATAATATTTTTGTTTCAGGGAAATATAATCCTTACTGCAAAAAGGAAGATAAAATTATTAAATTTATGCAATAATAAATAGTAGAAAGTTATTTCAAGTAAAATATCAATTGCAAAATAAATAATCTTCGTCTGCTGAAATTTAATTAAAATGGCTATCAATCCAGTGGTTATATTAGCATTACTATCTGTAACGTTCAATCCTCGCAACGATAAAGTTAAAGAATCAGAGGCTAATACAGAGGAATTAGCGTTATATAGGGTTTTAGAAAATATAATACAGGATATTGTCAATTATAACGTGCATACAGAAGAAGAATATACTTTACGCTTTGAAGAAGACTATAGTGATACACTTGCACAAGATTTTGATGAAACAGACGAATTATATAATGATTATGCAGAAGTTCCAACTTGTTTATGGAATGAAGAAGGCGTAGATTTTGAATACAAAAAACAAGCAGTGGACTATTGGCAAAGTGAAAAAAGAAAGCCATTACTATCCTTAACAAATGTACAGTCGAAGTATAGGAAAGTTACATCCGAACGTCAATTGCGAGAGTGAAGATTGCAAGTTGAAGCAGGAGGAGATAGAAAAACTAAACTATATGCAATAACAACTTATGTACTTGAAAAAGTTAAAGAAGCCATTGAAGGAAAGATGGTTTTGCATGATATTGATATAAAAAGATGGGCTCTTGTAAAGAAATCATAAGTAAAAATTCCATGGTTTAAAGCTTCACATAGATGGATACAACTACTAAAAAAAAACATCACATTGTGTCACGTAAAATAACAAAATTTGTTACTACTTCATCTATACAGAAGGTAAAAGATTAAGAACAAAACAAAGAAAATTTTGTTAACGAAGTTAAAAATCTTATAAGAGTTCATGGTGCTCAAAACGTTTATAATTCCGACCAGAGTGGGTTTAATTTAGAAATACATAGTGGCCGCACGCTTTGTTATAAACGGGTGAAGAAAGTTGAAAACATCGTTCAGTCGGTACATTCAACAACACATAGTTATACCATACAGCCAACTATATCAGCAGAGGGAAAGCTCATGTCCCCTTTATACATAGTTTTGAAACAGAGTAAAGGAGAATTTGGACCTATAGTAGTACAAACTTTATTTAGACCACGAAATATATACCTAGAAGCATCTGCCTCTGGAAAACTATCCAAGGAACTACTTCAAAATATGATTGAAAATGTATTTTTAGTTCACAGTAACAATGCACACATATTGCTATTAGATTCATGGAGCGGACAATGTGAAAAAACTGTTAACGAAGCTATACCAAATGACAGAAGTGTCGTATTGAAAACAATACCAGAAGGCACAAGTGGTCAGATACAGCCTCTTGATGTATATGGATTTAGATTATGGAAGAACTTTATAAGAAAATTATCTGACATAACACTTCTTATGGATTACGATGTCAACTTACACGAAAGAAATAATATAATCAAGATTCAATCGTTAACACATAACCAATTTTCTTCACCAATATTCCAAAATGTTTTTAAATACGCATGGTACAAAAGTGGGTACCTAACCGAAAAACCTGCAAGATTTGAAACTCCAGTAGATTTCAGTTTCCATTTTAAAGAGGAACCAATTTGCAGTGTATGTGGAGAGATTGCAATCGTGCGGTGTGGATGGTGTAAAAAGCTGTTATGCTTTCAACATTTTTTCATAGATTACCATTATTGTGAGACATATATTCAATAAAATTTGCAAAAAAAAAACTTTTAAATTACTAATATTAATTTTGATAAAGATATCAATCGCTATTAAATATACTGCAATTAGAAAATTTTCTTATTTACTTCACTTATAATATGACTATAGACTCAAATAAGCAATTCAACATTATATTTTAGAAAGACTGTTGTATTAAATTTTTTTAAATTACTGTTTTTTATTAATCTCTAAACAGGTGAACAATAATTTGTTATGATGTATCTAACATGCCAATTATCCAATAAATTTGGCCGATACAAATATTTTTACGTCAAAAATAAAAGTTAAAAAATTAAGTTCTGCAACCCCTTACCTCCAGAATTAAAAATGTGCCCAAATACTCATCTTTTCATAAGAAATAAACAGGCGTTGATTTTTTTAAAAAACTCCGACCCAATTTCGTGATACTAAATAAATTTGTTTTTGGGGATGAACTTTAAGAGTTCTGATTCTCACCCTCTCTATATAAGTGGATCCCTAAATTCTTCTTGCAAACTCATTTATCTTGATTTTATCAAGAAATTCCGATCCAATCTCGAAATATTAAAAAAATTGGTTTTTGGGGGTTAGTATTAAGGGTGGTTCTCACCCCTTTGATATATTTGGGTCCCTAAACTATGCCTGAATACTTACTATTTTATAAGAAATAAACAGACGTTGATTTTATCAAGAAATTCCGATCCAATCTCGAAATATTAAAAAAATTGGTTTTTGGGGGTGTTAAGGGTGGTTCTCACCCCCTGAACATATTTGGATCACTAATTTCTGCTCGAATACTCATTTTTTTATAAGAAAAAAACAGGCATAGATTTTATCCTAAAGAATCCGATCAAATCTCGAAATATTAAAAAAATCTGTTTCGGGGGTGAGTTTTAAGGGTGGTTTTCCCCCCTAGATATGCTTACACATGAGCGTTCGGGCTCCTAAACTTTACCCAAATACTTGCCTTTTTAGAAGAAATAAGTACCCCCTAAATATGAATTCCCGCAGATAACAAAAAATACGTGTCAAATATTTTTCAAAACTCTACCCCTCTGCCAAGTTTCATAAAAATCGGAGGCGGAGGGCTAGTATCTCTCCCTTGTTAGTAACAAAATCATCCCGACAATCGAAATTTTCATGTTGGTTGCGTCTCTGTTTAATATGTCGTTTTGCAGGTATCGCGAGACTTATAGCTTCTTTCAGGGTGACAGGTTTCTGGCCAACCATTAATTGAGCAATTTCATTATTTAATACAAGTTTAAAGCATTCACTTGCCGTATTCGTTGTACCTTCTATCATTCCACGGGCAACCAAAATATGAAAATTGTTATTTATGAGTTCAGCGGCTTTTTCTCAGAGCCCTGTCATTCGTAGACCAAATACGGATACTTTTTCATCGGAGTGCTGAATGGCGCGAGCTAAATCAGCCTGAATTTGAGGAAGGTTTTGAGGAGATGCGTAAGTTCTCTTTAACTCATCCAACAATTGGGAAGTGGCATGGCTCGGAATTAAATTCTAACTCTAATTTTATTCGAAAGTTTATCGAAAAATAACAACTTTCCTAAGGCAGTTTTTTTTAACGCAATATCCGAATTTTAGTAATATTTTAAAGTTGTGCTTAATTTTTATAATGATTCAAACTTGCGTGACGTCAGCGTCCCTCCGTTCAGCGCCCCCCTATCGGCGAGTTACGAAGCTTGATTTGAGAAAATTTTGCCCTCGTCAATTCCGGTCACGGCAGTCTAGCTGAAGTGAGGTCCATATAAAAAAGTGCTGTGCGACCGTCACATTATTACTACAAGGGAATAGACTGTAAACAACAGAAAATATTCTATTTAAAAGCTATTAGTTTGAATTTATAATAATTGTAATCATCAAGAATGAATAAAGGCTACACAAAAGTAACATCTGCTGATTTGCCAAAACTGGTTTGATTGGCCCTTGTTATCATCCTGACACAAATCTTCAACATTTTCTTCAAATACTGTTGGTAGATTTGAATGAATTCGCGGTAGCACATCAAGTTTTAATATTTTTGCACCTCCTATCAATTTATATCGAGTATAATTTTCCAAATCTTCTTCAAGCTACAAATAATTTTTATTTAAATTTATGTATATTAATTTAAAAATAGATTTTACTTACATTCAGATGATCTTCACAACAATAACATGTTTTCTTTGATTTAAGGGGGAAGTCTGCTTTAACGGCTTCAAAAAATCAATTTTTTTGTCTTAAATCTATTCCAAAACTATTCAAGAATATGGCTTCAAAATTTCAGAGGTCAATTCGACACATTTCCGAAACTAGAGCAGTTTTAGTGGCCGAGCATCGAGCAGGTGCGAATGCTCGGGCAGACCCGAGCGCGCGCGCTCCACCCCTCGATGTATTCTATTATTAGACTATACTCGTACATACCTGAAAAGGTCCAACCGTCCTTTGAAACATTATTTGGAGTTTCTAGAAGGTCTGCGTTGAGTAGTAGTAGGGAGAACGGTATACAATATAACGGTATACTATAGCTCTCGGCATCCGCTTCTACACTGCTGTTTGTAGCGTCAGCTTTCAGTTCCACTTTTTATTTTGCTGAGTACACATTGAAATGTCAAGCTACCCGAAAGGTGATCGATCTAAAAGACAGCGTGCTGCGGAACCGCGAAAGCGGAAATTTCACGGCAATAGTTTTACAAGTGTTTCATCGGACGACGGAGACTTACACACGAGCCGCAGTGAGCAGAAGTTAACGACAGCAAACAGCGATGATGTCATTATTTATACTGCGCACTGCTACCCTATTATTGAATTTATATCTGTGTTTCTCGCCATTTCAATCGTTTAATTTGATTGTGTGGCGCCTAAGTTCCAAACATTTGAATTCCGGCTATAAAATCGTCGAAATTGCAGCATATATGGCTGCAGGCATTTTTAACGAGGGCTACGTTGCTGTACTTTCTACCATGTAGCTCCTCAATATCATCATCGGGCAGCAGTGCAACAATTTTTCTGACGCCATCGATGCTGAGCGCATAACGCGGGAGAACCGGCGCGCATCATTTTCTAGCAAGGAGGCTCGTACAGCCCGAAGATTGAAAACGCTCAACCAAAACGAGTTTTTTGAAGAAGAGGAAGGACTAATGTATAGCCCAGGGATAGCTGATTAACCTCTAATTACTGTAATTACCCAAAAACTTACATTTTTTTGGACCGAAAACTTTAAAGAGCGTTTTCTCGAGTTTTCATTTTTACGATTTTTAGAAAATGGTGCCGGTGATAGCAAAAAGAATATACGTCCGATCGAAAAAAATCAATGTGATCTAGCTTCAGTATTAAATTATCTTCTATTTGAACTAAAAAAGTTGAACAAAAGTATTATTTAAACTACATTTTTTGCAACTTAAAGTGAATTTTTTACTTAAAATAGTGTATTTTTTTTCAAACTTTGAAAAAATTTGGAATTTGCCAACTTTTTTGGTATTTTTTGAGTTCATATAGAAAAGAAACTTATAAAAATTTAAAAAAATTTTGTCTCGACTGTTTCAGACGCACCGCACGACCTCCATCACCGGCACCGATTAGAAAGTGCAGACTCCAGGCGCTCCGGCAAAATGGTCATAACTTGAAGAAATTTTAATATTTTTTAATAACAAAAATTGTTTTTTAAAGTTAAAATATAGTACATTATGTTCTCAAAATTTCGTTTACCGCAATCATTTCCTTCTATTTCAAAAAAATCGCTGAAAAAAAAAATTTCTTTCGGCTCTTAAAGCAAACTCCCTCCTTAACGTTTGGATTTCTAACTGCAACAAACCATGCTTTTCGTTTTAAATTGTTCTTTAGGACGTGTATAAATTCTTTATCTGGAGTTGAAGCATTGGTATTTTTACACGATGGTACAAAACAGTATTTGTAATTATCTAAATTAGATTGTAAAGGTAATTTTCGGTTATCCATCGTGCTTGTATGTACAAATTTAAACTTTGTTTATAGTCTAATTAGCTGTAGTAATAATTTGACGGTCGCATAACACTTTTTGATATGCACAGCACTTCAGCTAGTTTGCCGTAACCGGAATCGACGAGGGCAAAGTTTTCTCAAATCAAGCTTCGAATCTCGCCGATAGGGGTGCGCTTGACACTTGACCTTGGATTTTATTAATCGGACAAAGAAGTCTTTATCTTTTGGATTGACAAACCTTTAGGCATCCCTGAAATCTCGGGTAAATTGACTACTTGACATTTTTTGACCATCAAATTCGGGTATAATTTTGTCTACTTCCGAAATTTTCTTATAGCAACTAGTTATAGAACGGCTGGAACGATGCGAATTACCTATCAAAGAGGTCCTTTGGATTTGGGTACGTTAGGAGAAAATTGAGGGAGGAAACCGAAATTTCCACCTTGTGTTAGTCTAAGACTTGGCAATACTAATGACGAAGAATCGCAGGGTTGATTGAGGTTGCTGCTATTACATAACGGTGGTTCACTACATCAGCGTTTTTTATTACTCTTATTACCGGTCGATATTTTGAATTTTACGAAACGGGGCTTGAATTCTCAATTGGGCAACTACAAACACGAGTTCGAAGTATTTAACTTATTATTAAAATTGATGAATGCTACTCGCTGTTGCAGTCCTTGATGACCATCTTGTTGACCATCCGGAACGGAGATGCAACTCTGGGAAGGTCCGTGCTTCCAGAGCTTAGAGCTACCTCGATGATATTGGTTTTTGTAACTTCGAGATACCTCGATAACGCTGATTACAAAGAGATTACACAAGAGGGTGATTGTTGCGCCTGGTGGCAATCTATTGCACCAGATGATGGTTGTTGTGCCAGGTGGCGACGAATGGTTGATTACATCTTATGGCCTTGAAGTTAGACATTTATATAAGGAACAGCGATCCCCATGTCGTTGAACGCTGCTTCCTGGGCAATGTCCTTGTGAGCGTAGGTGAAAATAACAACGCTTCCACTGACCAAGTCAACAACGGAGAGAAAATCTCCGTGTCATAAGGGCGAACTCACTTCCTGGTGGACTTAGGCACCAGTCCGACGTAGACGAAAGCCAGGCACCTCTTCAGGAATAGACCAGTCACTTCTTCAGGACGAATCCAGCCACTTCTTCAGGACTTATCCCCTTGCTGTCACCAAAATGTTAAGACCTGAGACACAATTCTCGAGCGGTTGACTGGTCGACGCTTGAGGTACAGCTCGTTCGTTCAGAATTGATGACCAGGCAATCGATCGGGCTTTAGAGTAAAGTCCTTCTATTCAGAGATGATGTGGGCTCGTTCCTAATTAGGCGCTGAAGCGCCGAAAAGTGCTCATCCCCCATGAGTCGATGGAGCCTTGAGCCTTGTCAACGTTCTAGCTCAGGCCCCGTGACGAGCAGAGGTTCATCCCATGATGTATTTAAGGTGTCAGCTGGAAATCTGGCAGCGATGTGGCTCGGTCGTACGTCTTCTTCTAGAAAACGTCAGAAGTAGCCGCGTGTCAGTAAGCTTAGCTCCCCATTTCCCTTGTTTATGTTGCTGCATCAAAGACAGGCGCCAGCAAGCCCAATGGCACCTCCCCCCCCCCCCCCTAGAGGCGGCTACTCATCAATAAGCTCAGCCTCCCTCCCTACATCAAAGGTGCCCGCGGATTATTCTGACAGCGCTCCACATTGTTTACCAGCAAAGAGTCAAGGTGACCCGATGAATCACGGGCGAGCACGTGCACGCTAGCAACCTTTATTGCTAGGTATCATTCACTGGAGTATCTTTACATGTGGAACGGAGTTTGGGTCTGTTCGTTGCATATGCACCTTAAACTTTAAGATTTTATTGTAGAATTCTCAGGTCTTAACAGCAGCGAGATTGACCCTATCATGCACGTATTTTTCAGTGCATCGGTCGGGAATCGTGCTCAAGGGAGTTTTCGATTTCATTCCTTATATAAGCTGTATTATGATTTCTTAAGGCAGGTTTGCGGTGGATTTTTTTGGAAAAATCATTTTTTTTTATTTCATTATTCGATAGGAATACTATCTAGAAATATTTTAAAACTCATACAATTACTTCCTACGGCCTGGAACAGGCAGAAAAGAGGCAGCACCTACCGCGTTTGAGCGCGCGCGCTCGGCTGCTCCTGCAGCGGCCGGCGTTGCGCTGCCGCTGCCCCCCTCTCCATCTTTAATCCTAGTCCTGCAACTATCCCCCTTCGTAAATAGCAGTTTTGGCGGCCATTTACCTAATTCAGTGCCCGCTCAGTCATCCCAAGCGTCGCGTCGTTGTGAAATTGAACCGTTGTGAAAAAGTAGTATTTTTACTATGTGTGATCGAAAGGGCAGCAGAGAGAACGAAAATAAGCCAGGCCGATCAAGAAAACGCTCGTTTCACGGGAATCGGCATACTTCTGATGCTGATTCAAGTTTAACTAGTACTTTTGCAAAAAAAATTCATAATGGTGATCCTGATTTTCAAGTTGCAGTCGATCCAACTATGCTATACTGTATAGTCTCTTATAGTGTATTCTTGGCCTTACAGAACATTGTGATTTGTAAAACATGGAAAAGTGAAGTGCGTTTTTCGAAATTGAATCAGAAAGGTTTAGGCTTTGATTTAAATGTGGCGTGTAAATGTGAAAATGACGTTTGCATTCCATCGAGTCCAAAAATTAGCTCTGGTTACGAAATAAACAGAAGATTTGCTTTCGTAATGAGGCGTCTTGGCATAGGTATTCAGGGTCTGAATCATTTTTGTGGATTGATGGATTTGTGTACTGGATTTAGTGAAAATGGATATTATGATATTGTTAATCATATTCACATAGCAGCCAAATCAGTAGCATTATTAGCTTTTAAAAAAGCTGTAAATTAGAAGAAAAAAGCAAACGCGGCAGCTGGCAAGATTGAAAATCGGCTCACAGTCTCCGGAGATGGTTCATGGCCAAAAAGAGGTTTTTCGTCGTTACTTGGCTTAGTCAGTTTGATAGGCAAATATACAAATAAAGTTTTAGACCTCGAAGTGAAGTCAAAGTTTTGCAGAGCGTGTGAAACCTACGATGGTGACCATAATACTCCTGAATTTGAAGCTTGGTTTGAAGATCATGAACAAGATTGCACAGCTAATCATGAAGGTAGTTCTGGAATGATAGAATCAAATCGAATTCTGGACATGTTCAAAAGATCCATTGAACTTTATAAAGCTATTTATGAATATTATATAGGTGACAGTGGCACTAAAACCTTCAAAAATGTAATCGATGAAAAACCTTATGGAGACGAAGTAATTGTAAAGAAGAAAGAATGCGTTTCACACGTGAAAAAAAGGATGTTTCGGAGAGCCAAAGAGGCTAAGAAGCAGTTAACTCAGTTAAAAAAAGCTAAAAAAGCTATAGAAGAAGCTGCCTTGAAAAAATCAGGCGCGAAAAAATCAGGCGCGAAAAAATCAGGCGCGAAAAAATCGACATCCAAAAAAAAGCCGATACTCCGAAAACTTTGTCTTTAACTGGTAAAGTTATGTCCGAATTATCTGCTTTTTATGGCATTGCTGTTCTGAATCATCCTGATTCACCCGAAGAAACGAAAAAAGCTATTTGGGCCACATTCTACCATAGAAGCTCGACCGTCGACAATCCACAGCACCAATACTGCCCAGACGATTCTTGGTGTAAGTATCGTTTAGCAGCAGCACAGAATAAACTGAGTACTTTTAAGCATCCCCGCTTTTGACAACGATACTCAAGCAGTACTTAAACCAATTTATGAAGACCTTAGTAGTGCAGATTTATTAGAAAGATGCATTGGTGCAAACACTCAGAACAATAATGAAAGTTTTAATTCTTGTGTTTGAGCCATGGCTCCAAAACACACTTTTTGTGGGAAAAAAATCGTTGAAATAGCAGCTTATACAGCAGCATGCACTTTTAATGAAGGCTTCAGTACAGTATTAAAAATAATGAGTGTTATGGGCGTAACAATAGGCAGTGAGGCTCAAAAATACGCTGAGAAAGTCAATACAACGCGCGTGCAGAAAGCCGAACGGTTTGCTTCTCAGGCTTCAAAAGAAAGCAGGGTGGCCCGCAGAAACGCTAGAATACGTGAACTGATGCTTACGAGGAAGCTGAAGGAGTTATATATGGAGCTGGCATCGCTGATTGAGTGTAAGACCCTTTTTTTCTCAAATTTTCATAAAAAAAAACTTTGAACGCGTTTTTCTCGAAACAACGCTTTTCAACTCTATCGACACGATTTAAAAAAAACTACTGCACCGATTCAGTTGAAATTTGAACAGCTTACTTCTGACATATGTTCTTTTTGTATAATCTAGGATTGTAACGATCAATAAATTTTTCAAAAAGTTATAAACAATTTATGTTGCAAAAAAAGAGCCAAAAAATTCAAAAGTCCGCCATTTTGTTTTTTTCCGGTAAAAATGAAATATCCTAGACTATGCAATAGCCAACACTATAAGTTTTAAGAATCTTTTTAGTTTTTTGATTTCAGATGATCCGTTGGTGAGATATCGTGTCGACAGTCAAACAAAAGAACAATTTTGAGGCGGCCATTTTGTCAAGAAAAATCCGTAAAAAAAAAAAATTTTATATCTTCAAAATGTGTATTTTAATATGTAAAAAGTTTGAACAATAAAGATTATTTTTTGTATGAAATAAAAATTATTGAATAAATAGGGCAAATCCACCGCAAACATGCCTTAATGACTACGTAATGAATCGGTATCTGGATGAGATACTTAAGAAGAGAAATATAGATCTTGTATATTTATTTCTTGGTGAATATGGTTTGCTTTATAGATAACAAAGTTATTAGAAAACATAACTTTAATAGATGAAGATGATGACTTGATGTTCAACGTGTGTTTTTCGCGATTATTAAACGTGCTTAAAAATATGTGTAGAATAAATGTATTGAAATAGTTGTTGGTTTAATTTTATTTTATGTCCTTAATGTAACTTTAAATATTTAACCCTCTCAAACCTGAATTAAATCTGGCTATGATATATCACCTTTTCAAGTGTATTTTGACGTATTATGGTCTAAATATGTATATCATGTACATAAATTCCTGATACTCAGTATGTTAATTAGGATCCATCAAGTCGAGGTTAGAAAAACATTACGACGGATAAATAATTATTTTTACTCTTTTCGAGTACGTACGTTTTAATGGGCGCGGGGTCTAAAACGGTTAAATATTTTTATATAGTAGGTGGTCAATAAGGCGAAAGTTTTGCCCTTAAGTCAAGATAATATTGATCAAGCAGCAAATTTTTTATTTTCTATATAAGTATGTGTAAATTATTTAAAACAATTTTAATGTTTAACGTTATTATTTTTAATTTTTATTAAAATTTTTATACAGTATAATATAATAGAGTACAAGGGTTTTATAACTATTTTATTTGATTTACATCTACTTATTTTAAGATTCAAATTAATAAAACCTGTTCGCGCGCAAGCCGGCCTAGCAACAAATAGAATTGTCAATAATAAATTAGGCGCGGTCCTAGCGACAACGAGAGCTCAACGAGGCACTTTTACTTTGCCTAAAAGTAGTTTTTTTACTATTAAATCTCGATGCCCCGAGCGAGAATATATACACGCTTATTATTTTAAAAAGCAAATCAATCAATAGTTTATCTTGTAGAACAATGATATATTTTTTATTTTTGAAAAGCTGATGATACGTACTAACATTGAGGAGAGTGCTAATTTGGATTAACTTCTGTATTTAATCTAACACTAAATATAATGAGGTTTTGAAAATTACAGAGACAAATTCAGAAAACCGTAATGAACAAAACGCTACAGGTTCATCTGATTTTGCTTCCGTATACATTCATAATGCATTACTATTCAATGGTTGAAGTGCATAATAGATAAAATAGCCGTGGTGGTCCGTATTATGTACATAGGGGCCATAATAGGTAGTCACCTTATATTAGTAGAATTATTTATTTTTATATTTATTTCGTTCACATCACAAGCGCTTCACGCATTCTGCATGTTTTGATTGTAAATCTCTGCTTCATTCTTATAACATTTTTTTTATAAAGGGCCGTCCATAAATTATTTGAGGCTTTATTACACAATATTAGACCTCCCCACACCATGTAAGACATTTTCACTGATTTTCCTGCGTATTTAGTACACACGGTAAAATAAAAAAAATATTTGTATTCTTAAGCAGTTATATCAAATACATATAACTTTTAAGATTTAGTTATTACATATAAAATACCTATATCTTTATACACATCAAAAGTTACCATTAAACTTTATGTATGTATAAATAACAATCTACTCCATATTTTCACAACAGACTGAAATATCAAGTTATTTTTGAATATTTGTTAATATTATTTTCTAAAGTTTAGCGTACATTTTAACATTATAAATAGTATTAATTAAACATATAGAGTTCAACAATTGGGAATTTGCATGAAAAAATCCATTAGGTCCGTCGGGTAGAGAACAACAAAATAATGAACACGTATTTTTTCTTTGACAATAAAAATAAAATTATAAAAGTTACAGTCGTTTGAAGTTTGCGGATTTTCGATGAATATAGATATACTCCAATGCCAAAGACGCCACGGGCGTATTTACGCGCGCTTCAGCCTCCTGTATCTGCTGTAATTGTTAATTAATTGAAAAAGGAAAAAATACGTTTCGATTATTTTTTTGTTCTCTACCTAATGGACCTAAAGGTTTTTAATTTTTTTATTCATGGAAATTCCCAATTGTGAAGTAAAAAGGTACTGTTTAGTTTACAAATGAAATGTACCTTTTATTTAAAACAAAACCGACTTTGAAAAAATCGCACTAAAAAGTCTGAAATAATAGATAAAAACCTTTTTGAAGTCGGCACCGAATTTCGAAGTTCTAAATCATATCCATACGAGAGATACTGTAATAATTCAGTTTGAATTCAATCATCTAATTAAAGCAGTTATTAATTTAACAATAAATTACGCCGTGCTGTAAATAATCGATTTGATGTTCAATATTTATTGATGACTAAAAAATAAAGAAAATGATCCGTGTAGCATTTATGTGCCCCATGATATACTAAAATTAAAATGGGTAATAGACAATTTTTAAAAACGTGATGCATTAAAAAATTGTGTTTTTCTATGATACATCTATAATTTCATCTAAAATTATTAGGTTTCACTTGTGATCACATCTTATTATCCTACGTAAACATAAAAACTAAGCAGTGTTCGCATGATTTATACATTTTAAATGTTTAGCTCGTTTAAAAATGTATAATAACCCAAAAATAACCAATTTAGTATATATAGAAATACAAAGCTATTCTCATGGGCAAAATTCTTTTCATAAATGATTTTAAAAGTGTGCTTAGAATTTTTCAATTGTGTGCCATCAATTTCTGTTTCAATTTTTTTTATGTAGAAAGTTAAATGTTCGGCGGAGTTGTCCATATACATACGGGCTTCAGTAAAAAGTGTTTACCAATAAACACATCTCACAGTCTTAAAAAGAGTATTAAGTAAATTAATCCTTGATATTATTTTACTCGTTTTAGAGCATACATATCTAGTCACTTTGGACGTAATTATTGAACTGCCAAAAATATAAAAAAATTATTTTTTTTAATATTTTGGATATATAGTAAAAGTCTATTTTATAAATTACAGAATGGATTTCACAGAAAGTTTTGTAGTTTGAAATTCACTCTCTCTCTAACAATCCACTTTTTTCTAGAAAAGCAATAGATGATATTTTACAGATCTTCAACAATTTTATTTCAAAACAATTTATAATTTTTATACAAATAGAAATGAAAACTCGGCTTAAACCAATTCCAAGTGAAACCGTATATGCCAAAGCTCAATTTATCTTAGAAAATAACAAAGATATATTTGGTAAATTTTCAACAGAAAATATGAGATTTAAACAATACAAGCAAGTAAATTTATATATAGCACCAGATCTTTTTGAAATTAAGGTGATGTTAAACCCCGTGTTATTGGTAAATACGGGGAACCGCTTTTTTGATTCATTTTTCAATTTTAAGAAAATATCTCTATGAAAAGATGTTCTTTTTGGTTGGAACAACAACTTTCCATAGAGATATTTACTCAAAATTGAAAATGTAATGAGAAAAGTGGATCCTCGTATTTGTTGGTTATAGGTGGCTTTAGCATCACCTTAAACGAAAAGACGAAGAAGAACTTGCAGATAACGACGATGCAGAAAAAGATAAGAAACTTTTGCATGCAGCTCATGTTTCACTTACAGATACATTTACTAAGATATTTTCAATTCCTAGAACATTTGAACAAATGGAAACGTTTACAACTAAAATATTAAAAGAAAAAACACATATATCGAATGTTATGCAGGGAGAATTATGGAAAAAAATATGAGCAAGAAAATAAATTAGTTTTCCCCATTTTTTCAATATATCGACGATTTTGATACGAGAAATGCTTTAGGAAGTCATGGTGAAGAGGAAAAAATGGGTGGATTGTATGCTTCACTCCCATCTTTGCCTCCATATCTTGCATCAAAATTACATAACGTTTTTCTTTGTACAGTTTTTCATTCGAAACATTTGAATTTATGTGGCACTTCAGAAGTATTTAAAAATACCGTGGAAGATTTAAATAGATTATCATATGATGGAATAAAAGTAAATGTTATTGGAAAAGAAAAAAAAATTATTTTGAATATCCTATGATTTTGGGGGATAATTTAGGTTTAAATTGTATATGTGGCTTTTCCAAAAGTTTGAAAGCGAATAGGTTTTGTAGAATTTGTTGCGCAACAAAAACGCAATGTGATGTAATGACAATGGAGCACGAACCTTTCTTTTGAACACGTGAATCTTACAAAGCATATGTTTCAAAAGCTGATTTTAGCAAAACTGGAATCCACGAAAGATGCTTTTTTAATAAAATAAATAATTTTCATATTACTGCAAATATTTCAGTAGATGTGATGCATGACGTGTATGAAGGCATTTCATCATATACAATAGGAAATGTGTTACAAGTTTTAACAGAGAAAAAATAATAGATTTGGCTTTAGTGAATCACAGAATTCAAACTTTTCAATGTAATGAAAGCGAAAAACGAAATAAACCTAGGCCTCTCCAGTTTACTCAAAGTAAAAAAGAAAAACATAAGTTAAATATAAAACAATCGGCAGCAGAAATGCTTTGTCTGGCGAGATATTTAAATCTGATGATAGGTGAACTTATTCCCGAAGGTGATAAGCACTGAAAACTTGTTCTATATCTTAGAAGAATTATAGAGATTGTCACGTTACCTCGATTAACGCGAGGCCAAATATATCATGTGCAAACACTTATTCAAAAATTTAATTTTCTGTATTATCAACTTTTTGGGAAATTATAACACAAAATGCACATATGGTTGCATTACAAGCGAATTATGTTAATGAATGGTCCAGTATATCACTTTTCTTCGATGAAATATGAAAGAAAAAATAAAAAATTGAAAGAAATAGTTACAGGAACTGCTTGAAACATCAACATACCACTTACAATTGCTATTAAGCATCAGGTACAACTCTGCTATTATTATGAAAGTGCTCCTACTAAAAAATTTGACATTTTACTACGACCCATACTTTGAAACAATTTTTTTGACCATTATTATCATGCCTACAGTGTTCAATCAAGTGCAGATGAAGTGCTGATAGATATAGAATTGTTGCCAAAATTACCACCTTGTTTATTTGTAGAAAAAGGTGACATGGAATTGATAGCCTGTAGATATGATTTTTAAAAAGATATGTATGCAACAGTTATAATATATTTGTAATTTTTACCTACCTTACTTCTGCCTAGAGTGCCATTGTATAATGACCTTTGAGTTTTTGACACATGGTACAGACCTGTCATTTAAGACCAAATTTACTTATTTGTTTCATAAGATGTTTCCAACTTTTAACAATTATAGTTAGTTGTACCATACCTGTGTAAAAATTAAGAATGAATTTTTGTCCGAATATATAAGTGTAATAAGAGGCTTCGACGCAAATTGGGCAAATTACGGCGGAATAACCCATATGTGATATATGCCATAAAAAATTATAACGGCTTTAAGTGATTATTTTTAAATTACTATCTCTTTCGAAATTCGCGCATTTTTTAGAAAAGACGCAGCATAATCGAATGTTCTTGTGTGTTTACTTCCAAAGCTGTCAAAAAGTATAATTATTTACAAGATCATAAAAATATTGAAAATGTAAAATGTCAACGAACGAAAACTCAAATTAAAGGTCTTTTCTACTACTTTTATATACTTTTTGGGGAAAAATTGTTCATCTTCTGTGCACAGTTATTAAGGTGGCTCCGTCGTCTTTTCAAAATCGATCATTAACAAAAAATAAAATTCCCAATGAAAGTGTACATTTTAAGCATTCTATTCAAATTTTTGTTAGGTGAGGCTTCCATGTAAACTGAAGAGAAAATAATGTTTGAAATTAGAACTTTTAATATATGCTCTTATGGAAAAATCAGCATTTATGCCTATAGGTACTTGAAAACCCATAATTTCTTTATAAAACTGCCAATAGATTGTAGCTTTTCATTTATAGAATCTGATTATTTATCGAAAATACCCGGTTGCCAGCCAAATATGAAAAGTAATTAATGAAAAGCTAAAATTAGTGTATTTTTGCATGCATATATATGCGTATTGTTGTTATTTTTTATATATCATAACATATATTTATGTCAATAACTATGAAAATTAATGCTAAATCATTTTTATGAAAATTGCGTAAGTTATTAGAAAAAAATATAGATGTGCCCTCCATGGGGCCCCGCGTAGATACGGGACTACGCGATGGAGCCACCTTAACTCGATAGAGCGCCAAGTGGAAAATTACTTTGGCCCGTGGTTCCGGCGAAGGAAATGTCTCATAATTTCTTCTGATCGACATGATACAAGCCAACTTATATGTCTCTATAAAAAGAGAGAATAGACAATTCGGAAGCACATTTTTCATTTGAACTGTGATTTATAAGATTCATTTTACTGCGTTTTCTTACTTCTATTGACATCCTTAAATTGAACTTTTACTTTCTAACGTAACTTCAGTGTAAAAAGGTACCAACTCAGAATCTGCTTGAAAAGATACCAAATTGGAAGCCGCTAACAGAAGGTATCATCTGGCAAGCTAAAATTTTTAGCCTAGTTTAATTTTTCTGCAGTGGTGCAAGCTTGAATTCGGATACAAATATTTTGATTCGCCAAATGATACCTTTTCTATGCGGCTTCTGAGTTGGTATCTTTTCAAGCACATTCTGAGTTGGTACCTATTCAAACACATTCTCAGTTGGTATCTATTTACTCAAAGGCAACAATATTATAGTCTCCCTAGTTTATTAATAAAATTTATCATTATATTCGACAGGGTAATTCATGTGTTGTATAATTTGAGCAAAGTAAAGTTATTCATTAAATTTGGCGGTCGATGTACTAAAAATGTATCTTAAAAAATAAAAGTACTCTTATAAACATCATTTTACATTTTGTGTTAATGTATACATGTATTCTTTTTACTAGTACATAACAATAATAACAGAGGTCGACAGATTAGATTGAGATTCATTTATAATAATTATGATTTAAAGCGATTGTATCTTTTACAGATTTGGGGTTTGCTAACTACGAATGTGTTTTTTAATAGATTCACGGATAATATGATTTTTTATTGAAAATACATAAGATGATATATCAAGTGAGAAAATGTGTTAAATTTTCATGCGAATTTTGTTTCTTAAAGATAAAGCGTTGTGGTGGTAAATAGTATATTACGCATCTAGGGAGGAAACGTATTGGCTAGTCCATAGCACGTGTAAATTGCCACTCGAGCCGAAGGTGACGGTGGCAAACACGTGCTATGAGGTAGCCATTTTCCTCCCGTGGTGCGTATACTATTTTTCACCATACCCGGGCCGAAAATGACACATTTCAGTTTCGGAACCGGGAGGAAATGTGGTACTTTCGGCTAGGGTATGGTGAAAAATATTTTTATTCCACACCCCACTAGAAAGCCCACGTTTTGCTCCTGATAAGCGGGGCAAAAGTGGCATATTTTTCCCGAAAACTAGTTTTGCGGGGCGAAAGTAAAATTAGCGGGGCAAAAGTAAAATTAGCGGGGTAAAAGTAAAATTAGCGGGGCAAAAGTAAAATTAGCGGGGCAAAAGTAAAATTAGCGGGGCAAAAGTAAAATTAGCGGGGCAAAAGTAAAATTAGCGGGGCAAAAGTAACATTAACGGGGCAAAAGTAAAATTAGCGGGGCAAAAGTAAGTTTTTTCTAAATTTTCCAAAATTTACAAAATTTTCCAAAATTTACAAAATTTTCCAAAATTTACAAAATTTTCCAAAATTTACAAAATTTTCCAAAATTTAC